>SJYO01037955.1:38547581-38985112 GCA_006410555.1 Capra ibex
GTCTTCGAAAATTAAAATTAATCTAGGGTAAACAAATAAAAACGAAAATAAAGGTCTTAAGACCCTCCACCTAGTATCTCCTAGGACGACACTAAATACAGACTCTCACAAAACGGATACAAGAGGAGATCCTCAAAATATCAAAGACCAGAATGTAAATCTAGAAATTAGGTAAAACTCAAATAAAAACACAGCCCACAATCTTTCACTAGATCAAAGTAAGAAAATGTTCACCAACTGGTCAAAAGGGTCGTGGTGAACAATTTCTCTAACAGAAATGAGGTAACATATAAGAACGGAGGAAACAGTTTCTATTCCACAGGTATACACACACCTAAATAGTGGCCCGAAAGATAAAACAAGGTAACTAGATATACAGACAGAAACACGGTCATGGTATCACAGAACTACTGACACCGAAACATCATGTCGGACTTCAGTCCGTTCAACTAAGGAGGTCAAGGTAAGAAGAAAGAGTTCTAACGAAACCGATAAGCTCCAAAAAACATAAAAGTATGTTTAGAACTTTAATAAACAAGATCAAGACACTTTTTACAACGACCATCGAACTATCCATAACGTAACTTAAACATTTAACGAAACCCATCATATGAGTAAAAGTGATATAACTAAGAAGGCTAGGTACTTGTACGATATAAAGAGGTAGATAATCACAGGAGTTTATCTTTTAGAATTGTCTGGGTAGTGTTCGTGCCTTTAACTTTGACATTAGTCTTTAGAAGGTCGTTTGTTTTCGGGTCCAGGTCTGCCGAAGTGTCGACTTAAGATGGTTTTTAAAGCTCTTCTCGATTGTGGATAGGAGGAGTTTGAGAAGGTCTTTTAACTCTCCTTCCATTTGAAGGTTTGAGTAAGATACTCCGGTGGTAGTGGGATTATGGTTTTGGACTGTTTCTACAGTGTTTTTTTTCTTTTGATGTCTGGTTATAGTGACTACTTGTATCTACGTTTTTAGGAGTTGTTTTAAGATCGTTAGTCTTAGGTCGTTGTGTAATTTTTCTAGTATGTGGTACTGGTTCACCCGAAATAGGGTCCCTACGTTCCTAAGAAGTTATAGGCGTTTAGTTAGTTACATTAAGTGGTGTAATTGTTTAACTTTTTATTTTTGGTATACTAATAGAGTTATCTACGTCTCTTCCGGAAACTGTTTTAAGTTGTAGGTAAATACTATTTTTGAGAGGTCTTTCGTCCTTATCTTCCTTGTATGGAGTTGTATTATTTTCGATAGATACTGTTTGGGTGTCGTTTGTAATAGGAGTTACCACTTTTTAACTTTCGTAAAGGCGATTTCAGTCTTTGTTCTGTTCCCACAGGTGAAAGTGGCGATGATAAGTTGTATCAAGACCTTCAAAACCGGTGTCGTTAATCTCGTCTTTTTCTTTACTTTCCTTAGGTTTAACCTTTTCTTCTTCATTTTGAGAGTGACAAACGTCTACTGTACTAGGAGATGTACCTTTTGGGATTTCTGAGGTGGTCCTTTAATGATCTCGATTAGTTACTTATATCATTTCAACGTCCTATATTTTAGTTGTGTGTCTTTAGGGAACGTAAGGATATGTGCTTATTACTCTTTCATCTTTTTCTTTAATTCCTTTGTTAAGGTAAGTGGTAACGTTGCTTTTCTTATGTAATGGTAAAAATCTCCCTGAAGGAACATTTATATTATCACTTAACCGAATTGGAAACCTATAAAGACGGTTATCACAGTTATAAACGTAAATTCTAAATATATGTCCGATTGTATAGTATCTTTTTATAATCCCTTTTCGTGAATCGTTTCATTTTGACTTACATATTTAACTCTTGAATTTACTAGGTAAATAATGTGACTTTCACAATATTAAGTAAAATCCTTCAATGAGGATACAACTTTTAATTTGAAAAGTTCACGATGTCTTAACGTTTACCTCTTTGTCTCGTAGTTTTTTAGAAATTTTCTACTTTTCTTTTCATTACTGTTACCTGAAGGGAGCAGGCCACCAATTCTGTCGTCAAGGTGACGTCTTTCGTATTCAAACTAGGGACAACTACCTTTCTGGTGTCCGGCACACCACACCGGTTTTCTTTTTTTCTTCTTTGTTTTGTTAATTTAGTCGCAAACTACGAAAAGAAACGTTCATTTAATTTTACTTTACAAATAATTTAAATTACAAATAAAAAATAGAGTAATTCTACACCAATGTTTACTGGTAATGAGAGTGGTCTTGTTATTCTAGTCAATAATATCCAATTTTTAGTGTTGGGAGAGGAAGGACAGTCTCGTGATTTGTATTCTTTTAGATTTATTTTATTCAGGTTTATTTCTCAACAGAAAACATCCTCTTTGCATGGGTTCAATACAAGTAAGACCTTTGTATTGTCTTATTATTCACTTGTGTGTTCTCTTTTCTTCTGTTCTTTTTCTTTGTATCTCTGTGAATTACTGGTCTACATTCGGTCGTTCTATTTCATCCTAAGACTCATAGAGGTCAGTAATTCACTCAGAGGAGGATGTACGTTTATGTATGGGACTGGTAGAAGTCGTTCATATTATTTATACTTCTCCTACGGTTATCGACCCTTGGTCCTTCATCTCAACTTTGCCCACGGGGGTTTCCATATTTTCCGTAGGGCCGCATGTTTCGTCGATGGACTCTGAGTCATAAAACCTGTCTTTTCCTCCTGTGTCTGTATATAAGGGACTTTTTCTTACCGGATGTGACAGTCGGTTGATGGTACCTGGTCGTTCACACCATTCCTCTCCCTAAACTCTTTAGATTTTTAACCCTGTCCTCATCTCCTGTATCTTTTATAGTTGTCTTTGTTGTGGGAGGTGGGGGTCTTTTGTTTTTGTTTAGGACCGTGGGCCAACGTTTTGTTTTTCCTTGGGGGGGGGGGGTATTATCTCTTGTTAATATAGTCTTGACATTTAGTCGTATTCTATGAATCTAAAGTAATCTAGGTTAAAGATGACTTCTATCCCGAATTAATACGGGGGTTTTACAAACTTCAATCACTTGAATTAGATTGTTATCGATATTTTTCAGGTCTACAAAGATTCGATGACTGATATATAACCAGTATGTGCGATCGTAGATCTATCTTATACTCCATACGGAAAAAGACCTTTAGTATAATAAATATGGTAGTAGGTCATAAAACAAAGTAACACAAAATCTATATCGGGGTGTATGTTTCTTCTAACACGTTAATGGTTCATGGTGTTTGTATATGAGTGTTAGTTCTCTTTTTACAGGACTACCTTTTTCTAAACCCCCATTATTTTGGAAATTTCATACTTTTTATATTTCATTTGGTGGAGGACCTTTTTACTATTTACGTATTTTTCTATCACTAAAAAGTTACATCTTTACCTTCGTTATTTTTCTTCGTTTACCTTTATAATCTTGACTTTTTAAAGTATTACAATCATTTTCGTTAGGTACTCATTTAAGTGTTACCCAGTCTACGTTGTCTTCTTTTTCATCTAGTCGGTTGAATTTCGATCAAAGATGTAATACAGTTACTTCTCCTTAATTTTTGTTAAGTCATTTACATTTGTCTTATAGGTTCTGGACATCGTTTATAGTTTATAAGATCATACGTACACTATCCTCTAGGTTCTCCTCTCGTTTCTCTTTTAACCTATGTTCTGTGTAAACCTCTCTGTCACCGGTTCTTAAAAAGGTTTTACAACAATCATAAAGTTGAGTCCCTAGGTTCTTCGAGTAAGATAAGTTTTGTACTATTTACGTTTCTTTTATTTTACTCCATGTAGTTTGAGTTTTCCGACTCTCGATTTATATTTTTCCTTTAGTATCTTTACAAACCCGAACCTCCCTTCCTGTGTAATTTTTCTTACTTTTTTTGTTTTTTACAATGGATTTCAAAGTAGTCTCGTTTAGTTTCTTTCTTTTGATACACGACTTTAGTTTTATTCGACATTTGGATCTTTAAATATGGGACCTTTTATTTATGTAAATTTTTCATTTAAATTGTTTTACATTAAATTAAACAGAGTTGATCTTGAAGTAATGTCATACATACACATATATATATGTATATATTAAAAGTAAGAGTTCAATTCCCTATGGTCTACCTTCAAGTTTACACATCCTTCCTTATTTCTGTTTTTATTTACCCTTTATATACTTATTCGTATTCAATAGACGTGTTGTTTTCTCTCGTCTTCTTTCTACTTACTCATTTAGTTTTTTAAGTCGAGTCAGTCAGTACAGGTCGAGAAACACTGGAGTACCCTACTTCGTGCACTTCGAAGGGACAGGTAATGGTTGAGAGTCTCAAACGAGTTAGAGTACAGGTAGCTCAAGGACTACGGTAGGTTGGTTGAGTAGGAGACAGTAGGGGAAGAGGAGGACGGAAGTTAGAAAGGGTCGTAGTCCCAGAAAAGGTCACTGAGTCAAGAAGTGTAGTCTACCGGTTTAATAATCTCGAAGTCGAAGTCGTAGTCAAGAAGGTTACTTATAAGTCCTGACTAAAGGAAATGCTAACTGACCGACCTGTACTGACTCTCTGACTTGACTTGGTTAAAGGAAAACTTGAACAACCTGAACTCAGAGTCAAGGTTAGACACACGACCATCTTTTGAAAGAAGTCCAGAAATAAGACGTCATGAATGTCTTGTAAGACCGATGTATAGGTCTATTCATCGTTCTGACGAGTGTCATATCTTCGGTATCAGAGAAATACTGGATTAGAAAAGGAAGTCGAAACAAATGTATATCAACTGTATATTATAACATATACTAATTTGACATGTTATAAAAGTATATAAATATACTTTTTTATGAATAGACACTTAAAGAATTTTTGTAAGTATTACAGTATACTAATGAAAAAAACTCCTTTTGTAAATTCTAGACGACAAAATCGGTGAAAATTTTTATATAATTTTATCTCAGCGTCTTGAAGAATTATAATAATGAACCTTCAAAAATGAAAAACTGTTTATAGAAACATAGAGGGGTTAGGGTCGGGGACCATTGACAGTGAGATGAGATAAGAGACTTGTAAATAATAATAATAATAATAAGGTGTATATTCACTCTATTATGTCATAAACAATAAGAATCAGACTGAATTAGGTGAATAGTATCACGGGAGTTCCTTGAAGGTACGAGACCTATTACGGTCCTAAAGGAAGGAAGAGTACAAGTTATCATGAAGTAACTTACATATGTCTCGTTCCCACCACCACACCATTTCTTAGGACGTTACGTCCTCTGTACCCAAGCTAGGGAGTCAACCCTTCTACGGGGTCTCCTCCTGTACCGTTATGTAAGGTCATAAGAACAACCCCTTTAGGGTACCTGTTTTCATTCCCACAAAGTCGTTTTGTAAATGAATTAAATGATGTGATTTCGGAAACTGAGACATGTAGTGTTGTTTGACACCTATTGAGACTTTGTTTACCCTTATGGTCCGGTGGAATGGACAGAAGACTCTTAGGACATACACCTAGTTCTTTGTTGTTAATCTTGACCTGTACCATGTTTTCTGACCAAGTTTTAACCCTTTCCTCATACTGTTCCGATATGTAACAGTGGGTAGAATAAATAGAATTTACGTCTCACGTAGCACTCTTTACGACCGACCTACTTAGTGTTTGACCTTAATTCTAACGGTCCTGTTTATAGTTGTTGGAATCTATACGTCTATTATGGTGTAATTACCGTCTTTCACTTCTCCTTGATTTCTCGGAGGACTATTCCCACTTTTCCTCTCACTTTTTAGACCGAACTTTGAGTTGTAAGTTATTTGATTCTAGTACCGTAGACCAGGGTAGTAAAGTATCGGTTTGTTTCCCCTTTTTAATCTTCATCACTATCTAAAATAAAAGAACCCGAGTTTTAAGTGACGTCTGGTACTGACGTCAGTCCTTTAAGCTTCTGCGGACGTGGAACCTTACTTTCGATTCTGTTTCGTCTCTGCAGTGAAACGGTTTTTTTCGAGACACATCAGTTTCGACACCAAAAATGTCATTAGTACATACCTACACTCTCAAGTTGGTATTTCTTCCGACTCACGACTTCTTAACTACGAAAACTTAACACCACGAACTCTACTGAGAACTCTCAAGGAATCTGACGTTCCTTTAGTTTTGTCAGTCAGAATTTCCTTTAGTTGGGACTTATAAGGAACCCTCCTGACTACAACGTCGACTTTGAGGTTATGAAACCGGTGGACTACTCTTCTTGACTGAGAAACCTTTTTCGGGACTACGACCCTTTCTAACTCCTGTTCTCCACTTCCCTCGTTGTCTCCTACTTAACCGTATTGATTGAGTTACATGTACTCACACTCGTTTGAGACCCTCTGTCACTTCCTGTCCTTTCGGACCGTGCGACGTCAGGTCCATCATTGTTTTACAACCTGTACTGAATTGTTGACTTGTTGTTGTTGTTGTTTGTATAATTACTTTGACTTAGTGTCGTATACATATTAAGATTAAAATGATATGGAACCATTTGAATACCTTTGTTTCGTTGTGATTTATTTATAAACTTAATAAACTTATAACGTCTTGATTACGAATTTTAATACATTAATTATAATTTCATAGTTGTATAATATAGATTAAAATTAGACAGTTAAACAAAGGACTTTATGTGAAAATCATATTGTTTGAAAAATTCACTATCGATGTAGATTATAAACCTTTATTATATAATTTCTAATTGTGTAATCGATGAGTAGTTGAAAGGAATTTTCTCAATTATTAAAAGATTTTTCTTTAGAAAGTGAATAAAAGACAGAACAATTCTTTCGTTTGATTATAATGCACAACTTTTTAGGTGTCCTTGTAAACCGTATATAATCATCTAGTGTTCCGAAGGGACCACCGAGTCTACCATTTCTTAGAAAGACGTTAAGTCCTCTGTACTCAAGTTAGGGACCCAAACCTTCTAGGGAACCTCTTTCCTTATCGTTTGGTTAGGTCACAAGAACCAACCTCTTAATGTACTTGTCACCTCTGACCACCCGATGTCCGGTCCCCAGTGCTTATCAGTCTATACTGACTCGTTTATTGTGTGAGTATTTACACCATAAATGAAGTTTACTGACAATAGATGGACTGTCGTAGACAGATAATAGATAGATAATAGATAGACAGATAGTATATAAATCTAGATACTGTCTTAAAGTTTTATCTGTATTTTCCCATTTATACGACGACGACGACCACGATTCTATGAAGGTTAAGAACGTTCGGGTACCTGACATCGGGTGATCCGAGGAGACAGGTACTCTAAGAGGTCCGTTCTTATGACCTCCCTTAACGGTAAGGGAGAAGGTCCCCTTAGAAGGACTGGTTCCCTAGGCTTCCGTAGAGGATAGAGGACGTAACAGTCCACCCAAAAAATGGTGATCGTGGGGACCCTTCGGGGTTCCATTCATACGTATAATTATTACGTTTAAAGGACAAGAATCCGAGGTTTATGAGAAAGACAGGAGTCGGATAACGTTTTTAAAGATAGGACCGATGGAGTATAAACAAGACAATGAAAAAACGTAATGTTTAATGGGGTTAAATCTCCATATTTTGTAAGAAACTAATACCAGTACCAAAGAGGGTAGTCTCTAAATCTCTCCTGTGTCGTCTGTATAATCGTCGAACAAGGACGACGTGTTACAGACCTCGAAGTAGACCATTAGTTCCTCACTGCGTCTTTCATTCCCGACCTTATTTGAACTTCGACAAAGAAAGAAAAGAAAAAAAAAATTTATAGACTACGAACCCAACTCTAATGAGAGACCGATTTGAGTCGATTATGGAGACTAGTCTTATGGATGTACACCGAAAAGATACACCGAACTTGAAGAGTACCAGACCGTACCTCCGGTCTTTTCCTCTCAAACTCGTGGGACAAGTCTCTCCGTGAGAAGGTTATCACGGTCGAACAGTTTTCCGGTTCGACATTCCGAAAAAGATTAGAAAGGAACCTACAGTGAACCGTAGTGAAGACGGTGTGACTTAGTTTTGTCAGTCGTCGGACACAAGTACTCAAGTGTTTCTGGAGTGAAGAGAAATAATTCTCGTCGTTTATACAGTGTCAAAACAAAACCAAAAAAAAAAACCGGTGATGGAGAACGCCATTATTTTGTGTGTGGATCTCGGAGAACCGCCGTAAAAAAACAATAACAACAAAACAAAGGACGTACGTTCATAAAAAACATCGTTGAGAGACGAGAATATAGTTCCTAAAAAAAAGAACGAAGAGACGACTACCACAAGTGATAATCTAAGAAACGATAGTTAAACTTGAAGGAACTCAACTGTGTTACAAGAAACTCAATCCGTATATTCTCTTTGTATTAGAAGGATAACATACGATGTGAAACGGTAGACTAACTGGATATATCTAGAGTCAAAAGAAAAAGATACACGGTAGAAGGTGTGGTATAAAATCTCAAAAAGTAATTTTAGAAGTCAAAAAAAAAAAAAAAAATTTATTTGTGAAACGGGTGACTCCGAGTTTACTACACCAGACACTATATTTTACATAGATCGTGTTAGGTGGAGGGAGGGGGAGGACTAGTGGGAAGTCGTTTCCCCTTAGTACCCTTTTAAATTTGTGAGTTTTATTAGCACTTTCTTAAATGTAAGAGTTCCCTTAAGGTCACAGACGGGGGGACGTTTTTCTTAAACACCAACAACGAATCAGTGAGTCAACACAGACTGAGAAAACGCTGTGGTACCCGACACACCGGACAGTTCGAGAAGAGAGACATCCTAAGAGGTCCCTTCTTATGACCTTACCCAACGGTAAAGGAAGAGGTCCTATATAAAAGTTGAGTCCCTAACTTGGGTACAGAGAATATAGAGGACGTAACTATTCGTAACGAAAGGGTGGTCACGGAGGACCCTTCGGACGTCTTCTCGGATGGATGTATATTATTTGGATATTAAAGGAAGAGATTCCTACATTTCTCCGTGTCAATACAGATGACTCTATGATACGATGAGTATAGGGTCCCAGTATGTAGAAGTAGTGTGTTTCGGGTTACACACAGTAAGTATAAGAAAGGGGACTGTAGTGTCGTCCCTATTATACTCAGTTTCGTTTTATTTAAACTATTCATTTACGTCGTCGAACGAACAAAAACTTCGTTTTATCTATTAATGAATTGTTAAATTAATTGTTTTTTAATTAACGTCTTTATGTTTATCCATTTTTCTCGTAATCTTTACCCTTCACGCAGTACGTCTACTGTACCCATTTTTAATTCGATGCATTTTATCCTGTTCCACGTTTGTATGATTATTTATACTTTTGATCGACTAAAAATTATATAAAAATTAAAGAGGTTTCTTGTCATCTCTGTGGTTTAATCAGTACTAAACACAAACAAACACACATATACACATATATAAAGTCTATTTAAGGTTTATAAAGTGTAAGTAAAATTTTAATAACAGATAAAATTTTGAGTTTTTTGAGTATTTTCTATTGTGTATATTTTGATTCAATTTATAAATAGAAATATGTACGTAAATATATACCTATATGTATTCAAGGTATGAACTATGAACTATGTGTCTTAAGATTTATTTTTAAAATCTTTTACTTAATTATCTATTAATTTTCTTATAAAGTGAGGTTTAATTCTTCGGTATATAGTCCTTATTTACTATGTAATCTACGTTCTGTTATAATTTATATCGTTAAATTTCGTACTATGACCTACGAACCCCGACCAAGTGACCCCACTGGGTCTCCCTACCATGCCCTTCCCTACTCCCTCCCCCTAAGTCCTACCCCTTGTGCACATATGGACACCGTCTAAATACAACTACATACAGTTTTGGTAGGGTTATAACATTTCATTAATTGGAGGTTATTTTTATGTATGTAAATGTAATTTTTGATTAATTTATTTCGGTAGTTAACTCTTTCTTATTAGACTTACATATACTCTTTTTACAATTCATTTACAGTATGTGTATTAAGACTAATTTTTTTCTTTTTTACTTTGAAAATTCATTGATCCTTGGTTTAACTGTCTCTTAAGGTTAACGAGAAAAATTGACAAAAAGGAAGGGAGGGAGGGAGGAAGTAAAGAAAAAAAGGAAGGAGAGAGATAGAGGGGAAGAAAGAAGAAATAATTGTTTCCAAAAACCAAAAGGTGTCTACGTCTGGATGGGTCTTGTGGTGTGTAAAAAATTCGGAGTGAAGATCCATCTTTATCTACACTCTAGTGTATTACAACTACTATCCTCCCGTCTCACATTTAAAGACTACTTCAAATGTAAAGTAGGAACAAATGTTTTAGATAAGGATGTAGGACACTAACAATGTATTCTATGAAGGTAAAACTAGTGTTGTAACAACAAGTGAGCAAAGGTTGAGACACACAAGGGTACTTGACGTCGTTCGGTCCGAAAGGACAGGAAGTAATAGAGGGTCTCAAACAAGTGTTGAATCCAGGTAACATAGCCACTACGGTAAGTTTGTAGAGTAGGAGAGCGGGTGAAGAGGAGAACGGGAGTTAGAAAGGATCGTAGTCCCAGAAAAGGTTATTCAGTCATAAATTGTAGTCCACCATTTTCATGACCGTGAAATCGAAGTCGTAGTCTAGAAGGTCACTTATTAGTCCCAAATAAAGGACATCCTAATTAACCAAACTAGAGAAATGACAGGTTCCTTGAGAGTTCTCAGAGGAGGTCGTGGTGTCAAATTTTTGTAGTTAAGAAGTCGTGAGTCGGAAGAGGTACCAGGTCAAGAGTGTAGGCATGTACTAATGACCTTTTTGGTAGTCAGTCAACTCAAGTCAGTGAGTCAGAACAGGTCGAGAAACTCTGGGGTACTTAGCGTCCTGCGGTCCGGACGGACAGGTAGTGGTTGAGGGCGTCAAGTGAGTTTGAGTACAGGTAGCTCAGTCACTACGGTAGGTCGGTAGAGTAGGAGACAGCAGGGGAAGAGGAAGACGGGGGTTAGGGAGGGTCGTAGTCCCAGAAAAGGTTACTCAATTGAAAAACGTACTCCACCGGTTTCATGACCTTGAGTTGACTTGAGTTGAAGTCGTAGTCAGGAAGGTTTCTTTTGGGTCCAAACTAGAGGGAATCCTACCTGACCAACCTAGAGGAACGTCAGGTTTCCTGAAAGTTCTCAGAAGAGGTTGTGGTGTCAAGTTTTCGAGTCGAAATAAGTGTCCGGTTGAGAGTGTAGATATGTACTGGTGACCTTTTTGGTATTGAAACTGATCTGTCTGGAAACAACCGTTTCATTATAGAGACGAAAAAATATACGATAGATCCGACCAGTATTGAGAGGAAGGTTCCTCATTCGCAGAAAATAAAGTACGGACGTTAGTGGTAGACGTCACTAAAACCTTTGTGGTATCGAAACTGATATACCTGGTAGTAGTCGTTTCACTACAGAGATGAAAAATTATACGACATATCCAAAAAGTATCGAAAAGAAGGGTCCTTGTTCGTAGAAAACTAAAGTACCGACGTCAATGGTATGTGTCACTAAAAGGTCGTGTTTTTTTATTTTAGACAGTGACAAAGGTAAAAAGGGGTAGATATGCGGTACTTCACTACCCTTGTCTACGGTGTTGTATGATCCCGTATAAACAAAATCGTAGTCTTACCTTCTTAACACCTAAAGACTTTGGTACTTCGTAATTTAGTCCAAATTGAAAATCTTTTTAGATATAAAAGAGAATGTGTATTTAAGTTAACATAAAAAAAATTTGTAAATACTATAACTCTTACTCCCTTTGAACTTTGGAACTATCTTTAGTTTTAACCCTTCTACCTCAGTCCCCCTTTTCCGTCACTAACTTTCTTCTTTTTATAAAATTTCCAACAAACTTAATTAACAATTTTAAATCTTAGTTTCACTTCGCAAGGGTGTGTTTGTATACTTTTTCGTTAACGATATTCTTTTTTACTTTTCTATATTACTTGTTGTAAATAAGTCGTTTTTTTTTTTTAGTAGTATTTGTCACTGTATTTTTATAAAATTACTTACAGATTAGTAATCGTTAGTATTACTATTACTAACTACTATTAAGAATAACATAACCCGAAGGAACCACCGAGTCTACTATTTCTTAGGTAGACATTACATCCTTTGGGTCCAAGTTTAGGAACCAGTCTTTATGGGTGACCTCCTCCCGTACCTTTGGGTGAGGTCATAAGAAGGGACCTCTTAGGGTACCTATCCATACGGACCACCCGATATCAGGTACCCCAAATTTTCTCGACCTGTACTGACTCACTGATTGTGTAAGTGAAAGTGAAAAAATAACATGGATGTGATTTAAAAAGGTCTTTTGTTATATTTATAAAACTAAAAGCATATTTGAAAAATATAAAGTATAAGTTTTAAAAGTATAAAGTTTTAAAGTACGAGTTTACGTCTTTGTATCATATTTTATTCTGTTTATTAATGAGAAATTCTACCTCTTACCTTTCTTAAATAACAAATTGCAAATTAATTTAATACATTGTATATATTGAAAAAATTTCATTTATAATGAGTCCACTTGTTTAGTACAATTCTTTTACTCTAAGTGAAATGTATATGAACTTGATGTTCCTCATTCTTTTGTCGGTTCAAATTCGAATACTATCAAAGTAACTAAAATATGAACATTTTTATGACTGAAAACTGAATTGATCTCTAACTCCTTCGTTGGTCACTGAAATTAGGAACTAATATTGTAATTATTATTAAAACAGTTCTTATTTGTATCAAATGTTAGATATTAAAACCGATTATAAACTCATTCATACGTACAAACACACACACACACACACACACACACACACACACGTGGGACATACGACACATTAAATCAAGTAAAGACCCTTTTTATTAGAGTGAGACAATTGAAGTTGACAGAAGTCTTATAAATGTATAGTGAACACTTTAAAAGACCTTAGAGATTTTCAACCTTATTAAATAAAATTAAAAATAAAAATTAACTTGATATCAACTAAATATCGCAACATGTTTAAAGACGAGATGTCTTTTCACTAATCGATATACGTATTGTAAAATATAGAAAAAGGTAATACCGAATTACTTTGACCACCGAGTTAACATTTCTTGAGATCAGACGTTACGTCCTCTGAACACAAGTTAGAGACCCAGTCCTTTTACGGGACCTCTTCCTTTACCGTTAAGTGAGGTCACAAGAACGAACCTCTTAAAATACCTGTCTTCTAGGATTACCCGATATCAAGTACCCCGGCGATTGTCAGTCTTTACTGACTCGTTGGTTTTGTGTCGTGTCGTCTCGAAAAACCATTGTTCCAAATTAAATTCGTCTCATATTCTAAGTTATATTGTTAGTTTATTTTGTCTTCTAAGTAAATTCTTTTCTTGTTTGTAAAACTTTTGGAAAACTTATGTGTTTTATATGACAATGAATTATGCTTGATAAGAAACTAAAAAAATATTGTATGTGTATTTTTTGGTTTACAAACAAATTAACAAACTTTGAAATTATCGAAACTTGATAAAAATATTCTATCTCTTTTAATGAAAATTGTCTTTCTTTTACGGAAATTTGGTCAGACGTCTCAACGTAAGGTTTTGTAAAATTCGTCTAACCTTATTTATTAAACGTACTGAGACTTCTTCAGTTTTAAGTGTATTTGATTGGGGTTTTCATTACAATCTCCTCTGATAATAGACTGGTAAAATCTAGCACCAATTCTCAGAGTTGTCGACTTTTCCTTACACGTCGCACTGACATTACTCGATTCGAAATAAACTTCGTTTTACTCCCGATATAGGGTCCTCTGTCTTAAAGTCATCAAGACCCTTTGATGAGGTTTCACCATCTCCTCTTCAAGTCCCATATGCACTAAAACCACTTTACCTTCATAATACTAATTCGTGTATAAAACGTCTTCTAAAGACAACCAGAACACTTCCAACAATGATCAGTGTTCCTCGTCTCTAGTGACACTTCCTAAAATCACGAAAAGATTTATGTTCCGTTACGTTGTTAATATTTTATAAGAGGTCTTTTATAGAATGATAGACTTCTGGACAAGACGGTGAAAGGGGTCTTATATATTGGACAATAGGGACTAGTGGTGTTAGTGGAAAGTCCTCTACAACTACCAATCGTTGACGTTACCGAGTATTAAATTAGGAACATCTCCATCTACCGTTCACTACTAAACATCTACTGTCAGAGTTGACTTTCCTCTACACTTATGTATCTACACAGATTACGAAAAATTTTTCAAAATAAACATAGTAGGATGATAACTTAAAGACTTCCTTTTTATTGAATTAGGACATATATAGATCTGTAATGAAATTCTTAGTGACTCTAAAAATTGGGTTTTAAACTGGACATCAGATTTTGATATTATTTTGTTATTTTACTATTAAAATAAAATAACATATATGACTGAGTCCAAAGTAAAGACTTAGATTTATAACGAATGATTAAGATAACTCTTTGAATTAACATTAGGAATCGTCTACTTGAAAGAAATTTAAATTTGAAAGTTCTGTCAAAACCCTTGATGTCACTGAGTTTCGTATAAGTTAAACCACAATGGACTCAAATTAGGTAAGTACACTTTTGGTATAGTGTCGTATTAATCGTCTAAAACACTTTTGATGGTACAAAATGTATAAAAATAAAATAATAAATAAGTTTGTAACGGGAGGGTAGTTATCTTGTAGATCTATGTACGTGATTAAAAAATGTGACCGAGGGAATCGTGTTCTTTATTAAATGTTTGTCGATTCTCGTGTGTGGTCAAATTATACATAGTACATAGTAATATAGAGAGTCACTCTTTCCATTTAATAAAGTTATTATCAAAATAAAAAGGTTAGTTTATTACGTTTACTTAATGTTGAAAACCCTTAAGTGAAACGGTTTCTACTTTATTTAGACAGTAAACACATTTACAATATTAAAACCAGATTTTTAAATTACAATTTCTTTTTTTACCTCAAACAATTATACATACGTTTAAAACATGATTATACTTTTAAACGTAAAACTACCTTGTGTCTCAAGATAATTTTTCATAAAAATAATTCCTTGAATGTCTCATTTTTACGTGAAATTTAACGATCACTATATTTAAATATTAACGCATGTTTTTTTAGGAACACTAAAATATGGAAAACTTTATTTTGACTATCAACAAAATTTTAGTTTTCGTATAAGATTTTATTCAATTATTTCACTTATATTTTGATAACTGGAATCCATTTGTTTGACGGTCTAGAAAGGGATTGGTTCTACCAAAATAAGTCCTAGACATCTCTTAACGTTAATCCCCAGTCAATGTTACCGATCGGTGAACGTTCAGAGAAGTCTCGTTCTCTTCCTTTCACTAAGATATCTCTCCTTTTCCTTCAACCCTCCCAATCTCATTTGTTTTTCTTTTCTTTTTTTTTACACACACACACACACGAGTCAGAGAGTCAGTACAGGTTCAATAACAACCGGGTAAATGACATCGGGAAGTCCGAGGAGACGGATACTTAAAAGGTCCGTTCTTATGACCTGACTCAACGGTAAAGGATGAGATCCCGCAGAAGGGTTTGGGAGGAGAGAATACAAAGGACGTGACCGTCCGTCTAAGAAATGGTGATCAAGGCGTACCCTGCGGGTTGTCATTTGTTTCTCAGGTACCGAAAAGTAACTGTCTCAGGCACGGCCCTTTCTTCTCCTTATAAAGTAAATCAACCCGAGACGATAGTAACTTCTCACACTCTAGATAGGGAAGAGACCAGACGATTTAGATAAATTATTTCTAATTATAAATAATTAATTGTATGTGTATTTAAATACCGTGAAGGGATCACCGAGTCATCATTTCTTAAGTGGACGTTACATCCTCTGTGTCCTGTATACCTAAGTCAGGGACCTAACCTTACTAGAAGACCTCTTTTACTGTTTGGTGAGGTTATAAGGACGGATCTTTTAGGGTACCCGTCCCCTTGACCACCCGATGTCAGGTTTCCCAGTGTTTATCTATGTTGCCTCCCTGTTTCGGATCGTGTTTTAGTTTATTACATTATTTTATTTAATTGAATAAAATCGTTACAAGGAATATCTTTATTAAAAAAAAAAAATCAAAGATTCTCTCACCTAGAATTGTAAAGAGTTATGTTCCCTTTTTATTAATACAACACTACCTACAATTGTTTTAAATAAGGTTATTTGTAAAACGTTATGTATGTTTATAATCTAATAAAACGACTTGTAGATTTTGATTACGATACACAGTTGATATTAGATTTACCTGAGACACCCTCTCCCTCTTCCATCTTACTAAACCCTCTTGCCGTAACTTTGTATATATTATAGTATATACTTTGCTTAACGGTCAGGTCCAAGTTACGTACTATGACCTACGAACCTCGACTACGTGACTCTACTGGGTCTCCCTACCATGCCCCTCCCTCCTCCTTCCCCCTCAAGTCCTACCCCTTGTGCACATATAGACACCGCCTAAGTACAACTACATACCGTTTTGGTTATGTTATAACATTTCATTATTGGAGGTTAATTTTATTTATATATAATTTTTATTATTATTTTAATTTTGTTTTATCTTACACTGAGAACTCATGTAAGATCGTGAGTCGGGAGGAACTCTTTCAAAGGACCTGTGAAGTGAAGACCCGAACTTTGTTTTACAGTCGGGCTTACCATTATCAAAATCTTTTAATGGTTAGGAACTCTTACTTCCACCTCTTACTTTTACGACAAAGTCCGAAAAGACCATTCAGTAAAGTCAACACAGACTAAGAAACACTGCGTTACCTGGCATCGGGTGGTCCGAAGAGAAAGGTACCCTAATAGGTCCGTTCACATGACCTCACCCAACGACACGGGAGGAGGGCCCCTAGAAGGACTGGGTCCGAACTTGGACGGAGAGAATACAGAAGACGTAACCGTTTCGCAAGAAATAGTGACCGTGGTGGACCCTTCGGGTTAAAGTCGCAACTTACCTTTCTTAATTTACGACTATGTAGATAGGATCAAAATAATAATTGATATCAATTTTACACAATTTCTGTCTTTCATAGTGGACTCTTCCGAGGGAGTCGAAAGTCCTGGAGGTGAGGAGCTACAAAGACCTGTGGGACTAAAAGAAAGTTCACCATCCTCGGGATACTGGGTGTTCCGACCTCTATCCGAAATCTCCAAAACTCCGGGTCCCCCGAGTTACTAGGAAAACTCATAAATATTACATAATGGATGAAGTTGTCAAAAATGGTCACTACTCTCTATGAAAGACTTTCCCTATTAAAAATTACCTCCCCACCCCACCCACACCATTCTAATTGTATATGTTTAAAATGTATCATTGTAAATTTCAAACATGTGTTTCAAAGGACCCTCCTGACTTGAGACTAAAAGGTCCCAGAGACCACTGGGTTCGATCTGGTAGACATGACCGTCGACCGAACCACTCCCACCACTCTGGTTCGGACTGCAATGAGAAGGACGAGGACTGGTCAACCACCCTATCCTGAGAGGGAAGGTGTCTGTCCCGAAGGGACTGAAACTGGGACTGGAAGGTCCAGAGACGAACGACTGGTGACCTGTGTCTTCGTGTTCACTTTCTCAACTACTGGTCGTCCTATTTGAAAGTGGAGATGGTGTTTCCCGGTTTCGCTACAGTTTGACTTCAGACTACGGGACCCACAGTCAAGGACAATGATGTTACCTTGAGGGGAACTTAGATTAAAAAAAGTTAGACGTTTTAACCTATGCTGACTCATTAACTTGTTATTGTAGTTTTTACTGATAATTGTCTTACGTACGTTCGAATAGTTCACTCCACACACACTTTAACGAAATAAGAAGTTTATGAACCCTGTGTCACGGTTGTATTCGATTACCAAGGGTAATTGGACGTGGAGTAAAGTATGGACGTATCCATTAGTAACACTACGACATCGTCCCGGACCCAATAATGTAGGTGAGATCGTTGGTCCAAAAAGAACGGTAGGTGGGTCCTTAATTGGGTCTAGTTCCTAAGATACGACTCTCAGACGAGAAACCCCGATGAAAATCGTTTTTTACAGTTACCCCTAAAGAGAGGTTTCTGCTCGGAATGTCTAACATTTAAACTCTTACTTCATTTAGAAATCCTCGAATAGGGTGTTCCTTCCTCCCTTCCTCATTCTTCTTTCTCTCCCCCCCTTCGGTTGATTTACCAGTAATAATCCTATGGACGACCCGAAGGGTCACCCACGATCACTATTCCTAAGATGGACGGTAACGTCCTCTAAGTTCTCTGTACTCAAGCTAGACTATGGACCCCGACCTTCTAGGGCGTCTCCTCCTGTACCGTTAAGTGAGGTCATAAGAACGGACCTGTTAGGAAACCTGTCTCCTCGGTCCACCCGATACCCCAGTGGTTCTCAGGTTGTCCTGATTCACTGACTCGCGTGTGTGTGTGTGTGTGTGTGTGTGTGTGTGTGTGTGTGTGTGTGTGATGGACGACATCAGTTACTCACAAACTGTAATGTCCTTGTAAACTTTTAAAATCAAGGATAATTTCAGACAATATTAAGGGTTGAGAGTTGGAGTCTGTTAGGAAGACCCTCATCGTCTCAAAAGAGACAGTGAGGTTGAGAGTGATCTTTTTCGGGTGACGTCATGGGCTAAGGGTATGTACTTAAGGGAACGGAAGGATCCGACCCCTTTGTAGGAAGAGGGGAAAAAAGAACATCGGAGTCCTACCATCCTCGAAAACAATAACTGTTGGTAGAACTAAAACCGTATTAGGATAAACTGAAGACTAAAAGCAAATGGATCCATTCGTTAGAAGACGTAATTTGAGTGGGTGAATAAGAACTAGAATCCGAGTAAAGAGGTCAATTTGAGTAGAACATTGTACCTGAACTCGATACAAGAGTTCATAATCAAGTAAGGATTTACACCCATTGAGAAGAGTCGAAGTCTATACCAAATTTTAGAATATAACTCTGTAAAAGAAAGGAACGTAAGTGAATTGTTTAATGAAGGTAACTTGGGGAAGAAACAGGAACAATGTCTTATTCAGAAGAGGTGGTGGGTTTATTACGACTGGTAATAGTTCTGAATCATGTGATATTGCCCAGACTAAAAGAAAGTAACATATCATGAAGAGAGGACATAACGTCCGTCTAAGAAACGGTAGACTTGTTGGTCCCTCCGGCGAAACAGGTGTGTGTGTCGAAGTCAATGACAGGACGATCTTCTGTGTCTTCGAACATCGAGGTCGGGTTAAAAAAAAAACTCAGGGAAGTGAATATATTTTTACAGATGAAAGTAAAAATGAATTTACAAAGTTTTTATCAAATTTAGTTTGCACACGTCTTGATAAAGTATAGTGTTTTGAAGAACAATATTAGTCTTTGGACCAGAGGATCCCACCGATTAAAATAAAGTACCTTTATCCGACATCTAAAAAGAGACTAGATTCGTAAAGTTCAGTGTAATTATTAGGGTAAAGTAGAGATGTTACATATATTAGTTCTTCACTCTCCACTTTCGAGTAAAGATAATAAAGGAAATTACATCGCAAAACAATAATTGAAACACTGAGACAAAGAAGAAACCATACATTATATCTATATGATCGTATTAAAGTAACCTAATAAACTGGATAAAGAGTGTCTAAGGAACTATTTACAGTTCCTTACAAAATCTATAATCTGTATATAACTAGATTTTAAAATGGTATTAAACCTCCTGACCTCTGGATGTATCTCTAGGAAGAATTGTAGTATATCTTACATCTTTTTTAATAGTCCCATGAGACAAAAGATTAAATAACAACAACAAGGATCTGACAAACGTGACACCTTTTATCTTGATTTCGTAAAAGCTAATATTTATAAATCTGGAGAGTGGGTCAAAACTCAGTGTGAAATTCATAATTCACACTGAAACTCATAATTCAAGTGTGACGAATGGACCTTTTTTGTGTTTGATACTTGATTTATGACAATGGTGATAAATTGACAACGAATAAGATATTAAAAATCCTAATGTCAAAGGTATCCTTTATTATATTTTCCACTGATGTAATCTTTGATCTGAATAATATATAAATGACAAAAGTTTGAATATCTTGTTATCTATCATCAATGACCATTACGACGATTAAATACGTAGACTACAGTAAAAAATGATCAGAAATGAAAGATGACCACTAACTATAGTTGAGTAGACTTGAATGACAGAAGAGTTGAAATTTTATTTTTACTTTAAATAAAATACATTATAATTGTTGGTTTAAATAAAACCCTACAAGACAACAACTAGTTCTTAAATTTTGTAAGAATCTTTCAACATGTTCACCTTATATAAAGAGGAGGTATAATTAAGAACAAAGAAAAAAGTAACAAAACACTGGGTGTAACATATTTAGGTAATGATTATTTTATCTACGTTCGTACCGTAGTTTTAATTCCAGATCATGCTACATAGAATATGAAATCTTAAAGAGGTCACTCCTTTCGACAGTTGGAAGAGAAATTAAGATTAAGAAGATACTTTCCAATACAATTAATGTCTTAAACACCGGACCGTAAATACAACGGTAAGTACCACTACCTACATGTAATTAGTTCAGCAGTTAAGGTTTCATATATTTGTCATAAAATAATATATAAACAAATTGATAGTTAATAAAGAAGACGTCGTTACCTATTGTAATATGTTTATAACGAGAGGTTTTATAAACAGTACTTATCATGTTTCAATAAACAGAAAGTTAGTATCGTAATTAAACTTTATCTTTACTTATACTTAAAAGACACGTTTAATCTCTTTAAATATGGTAGTGACCCAAGGGTCCATCACAATCACCAATTCTGGGACGGACGGTTACGTCCTCTGTATTCTCTATAGAGGACCCAAACTAGGGACCCAGTCCGTCTAGGGGACTTCTTCTCCTACCGGTGGGTGAGGTCGTAAGAACGGATCTCTTAGGGTACCTGTCTCCTTGGACTACCCGATGACAGGTATCCCAATGTTTCTCAGACTGTACTGACTTCACAGAATCGTGTGAACACACGTGTACGATACCACAAGTCAAGTCAAGTCAAGTCAGTGAGTCAACACAGGGTGAGAGACGTTGGGGTTCTTAGCGTCGTGCGGTCCGGAGGGACAGGTAGTGGTTGAGGGCCTCAAGTGAGTCTGAGTACAGGTGGCTCAGTCACTACGGTAGGTCGGTAGAGTAGGAGACAACAGGGGAAGAGGAGGAAGGGGGTTAGGGACGGTCGTAGTCTCAGAAAAGGTTACTCAGTTGAGAAGTGTACTCCACCGGTTTCATGACCTTAAAGTCAAAGTCGTAGTAAGGAAGGTTTCTTTAGGGTCCCTACTAGAGGAAGTCTTACCTGACCAACCTAGAGGAACGTAAGGACGATTTATAGAAGAAAGTCAAGACTTCGATTCGTGTCTCTTTCAACGACGATCCTCGGTCCCCGCTACAAGTAACTGGTGAGACGAAACCCTTGACCGTCGGAAGGTGACACAGCTTAAAAGACTACTACAAAAACAAAAAGGTTTTCAATTGGAGAGACTGAGAGACGTAACTTCGATAATCATGACTAACATAACTGATATGACGAGACGACGACACGACTTAGATCTAAGTATCTCTTAATGACTAATAAGTTTTGGTGATGTCTCTAAATAAGGTCCTCCACCGTACCCTCATCGTTTAAATTGTCTTTCACACCCAAAGATTGAAATGTTACAGAAAAATGACGACAAGATTATAGATTTGGGAGGGTTTTAGGAAGATTCCAAAGTACCGATATAAGAGTGTAGTAAAATTCTACAAAACATGTACTGAAGGTTCAATTTGATAGATGAAACCGTCAAATTGACATAATTAAGGAGTTGTAATCGAGACTGGTACTGGAGAAAAGACCCAAATACCTAATCTCTTACAGTCAATCTTCAATTATATCTCAAATCTGTTGTGTCTAGTGTCAAATCTACATGGTCTTATAATTTACTGAATAGACTTCAATGGATCTAGTTATCACTCTCTAATTTTAACATTGAATGGTTTTTGTAATAATGTTAGTACACATATTAGTAAAAATTCCGTTATAATAAAAGTGGAAAGGTAAGACGGAATTTGATGACTTATTTACCGTAAACAAATCAGGAGTTGAAGTAGACTATGGAAAGAGATAGATTTGATCAGAACATCAGATTATCCTGTAAAGATTAGTACAATATAAGAAGTAAAATAGGAAAATAAGAGACCAGTAGATAACTACCAAAAAATGAAACACGAAATGTCTTGTGGTTGAAATCACGGATTTGTTAAGACAAAGAAGGCATTGATAAATGTCCAATACACCTATCTACTCGTTCCTAAAAATTATGAAGGAATTTTATATACTGAAGTAGTCTTGGTAATCATACTCGTGTGTCATTGGATAAAACTGAGTTAGGGTTCATAAGATCCTGATCATCTTTCATATTATAAACATATTATGTAAGGTACACGACACATTTCATAAATGAAAGGAACCCCTAATGACCTAATTTAAAGAATAGGTTAGTTCAAACTCGTGTTCCCAATTTATACATTATCCATCTTAATCTTCCACAGGGATAATTAATAAAAGATATTAATAAATCAGAATCTTATTTTTACTTCGACTGTAATACCCTTATAAATTTTCTCCTCCTTTCTGACTACTTGGTTTTACATAAAACACTTTGTAAAGGAGTCCAATCTTTATCAAAGTAAATTGGAGATGTACACTTGACGAAAATGACCGTTATTAATTTAAAGACACTCCCTATTCATATTTTAGTTAAAACTACAAATAAATATAACCGAATTCTTCATTTTATGTAGTTTATAATGACAAGACTTTATCGGTAGAATCCTTCTACTGAAAGACACAGATCTTATGTTTTCGTCACAAGAGACTAGATAGGATTTAATAAAAGTGTTTTTCGTTTTAACTTCAAAAGGTTTATTCAAGACTTTATATCAGTCACATTAATTATCGATTTTTGTATTTTAATTATATCGTTCAAAAGATTAAGTGATAATCTCTATACTTAAGTTTAAATTGTCCGTCTATGGACTTTAGAAATTTCCGTTATGATTAAACATGTAACACAAGACACATATTAAAATTTAATTAACCTTTATCATTATTAAGTTATATCTCATTTTATAAAATATAGCTCTATTTCGAGTTTTTGTTCTTGGTAATATCTAAGGGAGTTGTAGGACAGGTTAGTATCGGGAGGTTTTTAACAGTAGAAAAGTAATAGTCCATTATAACAACGTCAACGGAGTAAATTTTGTAATTCCATTATTAAGGTAAAAACAGAGTCCTAAATTTCTGATCTTTTTATCTAAACAATCTCTAGAAACAATTGAAATTTTGGTAACGAAAAACACAAAAAACCAATTTAATACGGATGATTCCCTTGACATAATTTGATAAAAAATATAAGATGAAATAAAGTTTGTAAATTTTTGTTTAAAATTTTTCTTCTGTCTGAAAATTTTTAATCTAATTAAACAAATTAATAAATAAGGAATAACGGTCTATGAAAAGTAATTTATAAAAACCTGTTTGTATTACTATAGAAAAAGTTGTTTTGTAAATTTAGAAGTAAAATAAAGAATACTACGACCCTTTCTGACTCCCGTTCTACTCTTGTACCCCCCTTGTCTCCTACTCTGACAACCTACCGTAGTGACTGAGTTACCTGTACTCAAACTTGTTTGAGTACCTCTATTACTTCCTGTTCCTTCGGACCGGATGACGTCAGGTACCCCACCGTCTCAGTCTGTGTTGAATCGGTGACTAGTTGTTGTAGTTTGTATTTATAACGAAGGTACAAAATTACCTTATCGTTACCTTCTCAGATAATGAAAACTGTAGGAAAAATAAAACTTCCTAAAAGGTATCACCCTTCCGTACAAAATACGACGAGGAACAAGTATTCTGTGTCTTCTTTCACCGTCCTCTTTTTCCTCTTTTACTGTCATATAGTAGTGATATCAGTTCAGTTTATTTGGGTTTGTTTTGTTTTTACATTCCCTTTATATTAAATACAACTAGAATTAAGAAAGTATGAGTTTTTGTATATGTCAAGACACTGAGTGTCTATTTATATGTGGTTTAAACTTTTATTTATTAGAAGGTACTCAAAAAAAAAAAAAAATAAAAATTGTCGTGGTATGTAAAAATGGAAATCGTTAAAATATATTTATGAAAATGAATTCTGTATATAACAGGAACAGATCAAAAGTTTCGTGACTAAAACCCTTGGTCTAACGATTTCAACTTTAGATTCAACATAATGAATGTAAAAAAAATAAACTTTTTATCATTACTCTTGTTACATAAAGGTTGATTTGCACTTACATTAACTTACATTTTACGTGTGCGTATGTGTGTTCATTCATAGTGTGTTTACACAGAACAAACATTATCACGGACCGTATACCATTCATGATATTTTATACAATAACAAAAACTATAAAGATGGTTGACTCTATAAAATGAATCTTTTACATTTTCAGTATGTAACAAATTGAAAAAAATTTTGTATGGAAGAAGATACGAATACCAATTCGGACAATATAAAACAATTAATTTCCACTATGGAATACGAATCTATATATTTAACTAAATTTAATCCAAATTTACTCGTTGCCATAAAAACGAATCTGTATCGTCATAGTATGTGAAAACTTAAGTGTTTCAATTATATTTCGACAGTCAAGTATTACTGTATTGGTAATGTTACGGAGTAACAGGACTATAGTAAAACAACGATCTTAACGAAAGTAAAAGAACACTATGTCGAGACCGAAGTTCTATCTTATTAAAATCACACCAAAAAAAAAACTAATAAGATTTTCATTTAGGATGTTACGATAACCGTAAAATTAATTGAAAAGACTTATCATTATGTTCCAAATACTAAAAGAGGTCTTTGATGTATTAGTTAGTGTTAAAAAGAACGTCACATATGATATGTTTACTTTAAGATTATAATAATTATCTCTTGATACGTATCACTGTGATAGAAACTTATATATCTGAAGATTCAGGTAGTTTAATAAAAAAAAAGACAACTTTTACTTCTGAAGAAAGAAAAGGGAGGATTAATGTACCGATCACACATGTGTCTCTATCTCTAATTTTGAATCTATCTTTATACCTAGTCCAGTCTCTCTCTTTGAACGTATATGTGTTACGGGTTTTGGTCTATTGTACAGAGTAAAATGAAGGGTATAACAAATACAATTTAAAGAAACCCTAGTAATAAACTACTCAGATGAAATTATTTTCACGGTACTAAGGTTTTTAGAAATCTATTAGTTATAATAAAAAAATTATTAAAGAGACATTTTGGAATTTTTCACTGACCGTGTCATATCCGTTAGTAAAAGTTTTTTATTTATAATATTTTATGATGTCTAATTGAAGGGTCGTACATATAAGACCACCAGTTTAGTATGTTTTGTATCGTTGTGACTTATAATACTATAATTTATAGTCGACTAGATGTTACAATTTACGTGTCGTCCAGTCCAACTCTTCTTACTTTTTATCAGATACGTTCGTTCCGAAGACCGTCAAAGATTTACGAAGGTACTATCTCATGGTTTTTGATTCACCGAATTACGTTTTCTTTACATAACTGAGTAATAAGCCCTTAGATCTTAAGTTTTTAGTTCTACAGTCGTCCCGATACAAGGGAGATCGAAAGAACTCTACACTGCTTGTATGTAAAACATTCAAAGTCCATATATTCACTACTAAACTATCTGTACATATCACGTCTCACTGATGGTGTTAATCCAATCAATGATGTAGGTAGTGAAGTATATTAAATGTTAAAAAAAAGACACCCCACTCTTGAAAATTCTAAATGAGAGTGTCGTTGAAAGCCCATGTTTATTTGAAGTCATAACAATTGAGATTGGTGATACAATCTGTAATTGACGTCATGAAACTGGAGGACTACGTTTCTCGGTTGAGTGATCTTTTCTGGAACTAAGACCCTTTCTAATTTCCGTCCTCCACTTCCCCTGTTGTTTCCTACTCTCCCAAGCCACCGTAGTGACTGAATTATCTGTACTCAAACTTGTTAGAGGTCCTTTACCACTTCCTGTCCCTTCGGACCGTACGTCGTCAGATACTCCAACGTTTCTCAGCCTGTGCTGACTCTCTGACTTGTTGTAGAAGGATCTCGAATAAGGAGAAAAATTTTTTTTTTTTTTGAGTAAATAAAAATTAACTTCCTATGAACGAAATATTATAACACAACCAAAGACGGTATGTAGTTATCATTAATCTATATGTGTACAGAGGAGGGAGAACTTGTAGGGAGGGTGGAAGGTGGGGTAGGGTGGGGAGATCCAATAGTGTCTCGTGGACTAAACTCGAGACACGTAGTATGTTGTTTAAGGGTGACCGATAGATAAAATGTGTACGTTACATATACAAAGGTATGATGAGAGGTAAGTAGGGTGGGAAAGGAAGGGGGTAGGGTACAAGTATTCAGACAAGAGATCAAGACGTAGAGGTGACAACAGGATGTTTATACAAGTAGTCCTAGTAGAAAGATCTAAGGTACATATCTACAATTATATACTACAAACAAAAAGACTAAATGGAGTGGGACATCTTATCCGAGACCCAAGTAGGTGGAGTAATCGGTGTTGAGTTTCCATAAGGAAATACCGACTCATTATAAGGTAACATATATCTATGGAGTCGAAGAAATAGGTATTAGACAGTTACCGGTAAATCTAACGAAGGTACATATCGATAACATTTAATACGACGTTACTTATAACCCTATGTACACAGAAAAGTTAATACCAAAAGAGTCGCATATGTGGGTCATCACCTTAACGACCCAGTGTACCATCAGAGTGACAAAAAAAAAAAAAAAAAAATTTCCTTAGTAGTATGATAGAAGGTATCACCGATATCTTTAAATGTAAGGGTGGTCGTCACGTTCTCTCAATGGTTACTCTATAGTGGAGTGTGACCAGTATTACCAGTAGTCAAGTCAAGTCAGTGAGTCAAAACAGGCTGCGAAACGTTGGAGTACTTGGCACCGTACGGTTCGGAGGGACAGGTAGTGGTTGAGGGCCTCAGGTGGGTTTGGGAACAAGTAACTCAACCACTACAGTAGGTTGGTAGAGTAGGAGACAACAGGGGAAGAGGAGGACGGGAGTTAGAAAGGGTCGTAGTCCCAGAAAAGGTTACTCAGTCGAGAAGTGTAGTCCACAGGTTTAATGATCTCGAAGTCGAAGTCGTAGTTAGGAAGGTTACTTGTGGGTCCCGACTAGAGGAAATCTTATCTGACTAACCCAGAGGAACGTCAGGTTCACTGAGAGTTCTCAGAAGAGGTTGTGGTGTCAAGTTTTCGTAGTTAAGAAGCCACGAGTCGAAAGAAATATCAGGTTGAGAGGGTAGGTATATACTGGTGACCTTTTTGATATCGGAACTGATCTACCTGGAAACAACTGTTCCATTACAGAGACGAAAAATTATACGACAGATCCAACCAGTATTGAAAGGAAGGTTCCTCATTCACAGAAAATTAAAGTACCGACGTTAGTGGTAGACGTCACTAAAACCTCGGGTCTTTTTATTTCAGTCGGTGACAAAGGTGACAAGAGGTATATAAACGGCACTTCACTACCTTGGTCTCTGGTACTAGAATTAAAAGACTTACAACTCGAAATTCGGTTGAAAAAGTGAGAGGAGAAAGTGAAAGTAGTTCTCCGAGAAATTAAGAAGTCTTACCAGTAGTGATCTTGAATAAGTAGAATGTCAACCTTGAAGTATGGGAAACTAGTGAAATTAGGTAGAGAGTGTTCAGGACTGGGGACCATTGGTGATAAGATGAAACAAAGATACTCTAGGAGACTAAGTTCAAGGAGTATTCATTTTAATATCCCACAAACAGAAAGAGGTATACTGAATGAAGTGAATTAATTTACGTGAGTTGAGAGTACGTACAACAGTGTTTACCGTTTTAAAAGTAAACATACGGACTTGTTATAAATTAACATAAACGTATATAAGGAATAGATGAGTAGACGGATTTCTATGAAACCAAGGTACAGAACTGATAACATTTATTACAACGGTACTTGAACCTTCACGTCTATAGAGAAGTTCTATAATAAAACTCTACGAGGAATTCTATATATGAGTCTTCACACTAAAAAATAATAAAACTTTCAAGATAAAATTTAAAAAAACCTTTGAAGGTATAACAAAGGGTATCCCAAACATACTTAAATATAGGAGTGGTTGTCATGTGCTCACAAGGTTAAAGAGGTGTAGGAACAGTTTGGAATAATAAAAATAAATAAATAAATAAATAACATTTCTCTGTAGTGACCAAATTACCTATAAATTAACCCCTCAAATGTGCGGACTTCGTTCCAAGACCACGTTGTGGGGTAATACACACCGTCTACCACACGTCCTGTACCGTCGTCAGACGAATAACACACAGAAAACATACTGTTAAGATTATTCATACAACCAATAGAGTAAGACCTGTACTAAACACAAGGGGACTACTAAACACTCCAACTCGTGTAAAAGAACATGGAGAACCGGTTCAGGGGTCTAAGTACACAGACTGAGACCTTGTCTTAGTCTAGTCCGACCTTGGTCCAGTGTGTCGATAAGAGTCGAGATGTAAACCCAGACGTCAACCGTCTGAAGAATGGTCTCTATACCCATCCGTACCAAGAACTATCTAGGGGTCTATCTCCTTTGACGACGACCCGGGTCTGGTGTCGACCCTAGTTCAGATATCTGACACCCAAACCCTCATCACCTTATTACCTATACCGACGGTGACCCAGGGACTCGTCCGAAGAACGTTTAGGGACCGGTACTTCCTGACGTAGACCATTGAACTGTCACATCCACCCCTCGGTCCATCGTCCCAGTGAAGTCCTAGACATCAGACCAGACACCAGTTACCACGGATAATGGTCTCTACACTTACTCCACTAATAAAGACACAGGGAACCACCCTCCCCACCAACGTGTGACGTCAGATCACTCTAATCTCGGTCCAGAGATTCAAGTACCCCGACGAAGACTAGATGTCCATCCTGGCAAAACGTTTCGGACGTCGTTACAATGTCCGAACGAAAAAATTTCGGACAGAGGAACAAGGATCCGAAGGGGTCTCAAAAAGTTTAAGTAAAGACCTAGGGTTTCGAGTGTGGTTCTGTGGTAACAAGTGTTTACCAATGGTTCAATAACAAATTCGTCTACTTGTGTTCAACCGTTAGAATTAGGTCCCGACCAACTTAGGCTCCTACACTTTGGGTGTCTATCCTTCTCGGTTGACTTGATCTGGTGAATATATTCCCTAAATTCGAAGAAACCTAAAACCGTAGGCACAGGATATTGGTCAGGGGAAGTCTAGGGTTCCCTCTTAACGTAAGACGGTGAAATGATTGTAGTGAGGGTTTCTTCACGTAAAAGTACATGAGTCTTATACATGAACTTAAAACTTCAATTAGCAATAGCTAAAAAGATTTCTTTCATACGACGACGGTGACAAGTCAACGATTCAGTACAGACTGAGAAACGATAAAGTGTCTGACATCGTGCGGTCGGACATGCCCCAAGAGGTCCGTTCTTATGACCTCACCGGTAAAGGAAGAAGTCCCTAGAATGACCTGGTACCTACCTTGGACACAGGGGACGTAACGGACCGTCTAAGAAATGGTAACTCGGTGGTCCCTTCTGGTTTCTTTCACATCTTGTGAAATCTTTTGTGTAATTATCGGAGGTCTTAAGGGTACAGAAGGTCTCTCGGAGACATAAAAGGAGAGTATTACAACTTTTTTATCACGAGTCTAAAATAGAACTTGAACAGTGACAAATCTGACTTACTTGTACAGGTTTATGTAATCAATGATGGTATCTTTTTAAAGGATCTAAAAAGAGAATAATATAATTAAACGTAAATCTAACTACCCGGAAACTCTTGTTACTCCCGTTTGATAAAAGTATTCATTGATTAAATGATGTGTAGTGAACGTTACTTCAATATGGACGTCTTTCGACCTAAGTAGATAGATATGACAAACAAGAAACACAGTAGTAGTTCTTCTTTACTGTGAAACAAGAAGATGTATTAATTATATAAGACGATCCATATTTCATATGATAAATTGTAGAGTCACTTTTTCTATTTGTAATATAATTCTGAAAATAAAATAGGTATTAGATTATAGGATTTGATGAAATACCGAAAGATCTTATGACTGATTTATTTACAGTATACGTATTATGTAAATACTATTCTCCTCACATTTGTTTTCATCACTTCGTTCCGTTTGAATGGGTGGATTCCCTAGTTACACTAACAAAATGAACTTGGAGACAACAATAAAACTAAATGTTTCATTTTATCCTACTTTGTAACTATAATTTTGGAAAGTCAATAGCTTGAGTATTAGTAGTAGCACATCTTTAAAAACATAATAGTACTTCCTATTAAATACTAAAGATACCCTTCATGTTGTTTTGTGGTTTCCTAATACGTTGTTACCGTAAAACATGTTGCTTACGTACTTGTGTAAAGTACGACGACAAAAAAAAAAAAAAAAGAAAGAAACTCTGATGACAATTACTACCCGTGTTTTGTAATTCGTATTGAGTCGCTTCGTTAAGACGTTCCACGACCTTAATGTGTGTGGTCTACACATCGGAAGACCACTACTTCGAATTAAGTTTCGATATTAAATCTCATCATTATTCATATGTATTGTTAAGATAGAGAAACATGTATGGGATCTCAGTAAAGGTGTATGTACGTGTTTAATTGTACCTCTTTCTATTATTAACTCTTTACAAACGTTTTGGTTTTGCTTTAATATTTTATTGTATTTACATATACATAATCTTTGACCATATTATTATATAAAATGTCAGATAATTTATAAAATATATTGTTTAATTGATATTTCAATCGCTATTATAATTAATTAGTTCTGTCGTAACTCACTTTTTGGCAATTCTTTGTCCTTTTATTAACCATGATGAATATACTTAAATCCTGAAGGGTCCACCGAGTCATCATTTCTTAGGTGGACGGTACGTCTTCTGCGTCCTCTGGACCCAAGCTAGGGACCCACCTCTTCTAGGGGACCTCCGCACGTACTGTTGGGTGAGGTCATGAGAACGGACCTCTTAGGGGTACCTATCTCTTAGGAGTGTCTGATGGCACGTACCCCACCGTCTCAGTCTGTACTGCCTCACTGATTCGTGTGTGTCGTGTATATTTAAATTTTTCATGCACACATTTAATAAATACACATATTTAATATTAACAGTAAATATATCCAGTATTACTAGTTTATAACCGTTTAATCACCATAATTTGGAGTATTTGAATTACGTATTCAAACCTGTACAAACGTTTCATAAAATTTTACTTAAACGTGGGGTTAGTCTTATGAATAATGACTCCAACTTTAACCTCTCACTATACAGTCCTCTATTTAAAATTTCAAGTGAAAATGATGCAGTACGTCACAAAAGTTTGCAGTAGAAAAAATTGTACTCCTAGAAAGTATCTTAGACTTTATATAACCGAACTATACTAAAAGACCTCTATCGTACTTTCATTAAAAAAACTGACAACTTTCACGTAGGTGTATATTTTTATTTCAATTATACGGGAATTATTTTTAAACTTCTCAAACCGTATACGGGTTACCTTTGGGTGAGTGAAGATAGTATTTACATCTTAATTTATGGTGGAAGTTAATTTATTTTTATATAACTTTCGAGTGAGGACATTTGAATTTTTCCTGTTTACTTAAAGTCTAAAAATGTAGTTTCCAATACCCGTTTGATAATCTGATGTAAATTTCGTGTGTAAACTTAACGATTAAGAGAAATTGTGTTTACGTATGTCCAATTCAGTTTGTTGGATATAATAAGGACTCAAGACTTATTTTTAGAAATTTTAGAATTTTATAATCATCACTATATGTTACCTTTATTATTGATTTTTGTTATTTTAAAGGAAAGCCACCTTTTCTCTCATTATTATTTATCTTTGTGAAACCGTATTTTTACCCTTTTTATGTCCTAAACCGTTTCTGTACCCTTTATTTTAACTTGATTTTTGGGTCCTTTCGTAAGTTATACGTTGTATGTGTGGAAGTTTTGTATAGACTATACTTAATAGTCAAAATCGATATGTTTGATTAGGTGTTCTTCGTTTTGTTTTGTGTGTATCTTTTCTATATAAGTTGTTAGTCAGTCTAGCTGACGGAATGTTGTATTAATGTTAAATGTTATTTGGATTCATACACTTAGTTTATATTATTATTTCCATCGAGTAAAAACCTAATATTTAGTTAAAAATCGAAGGAAAAATTATTTAAAATATGAAAACTTTCCTGAAAATAAAATCGTTAATTAGTAAGTTATTAAATAAAAATAAAAAAATACACTTTCAGTGTGTATTTCTCACCGAAGGTATCACTTGTTTTTTCAAAGATCCTTAGACCGAAATTTTCCACAAACAAAAGAGCTAAGAGGTTCCTGTTAGACCAAGTTATTCAAGGTGAAAGTTTAAATAAAGGACAGATTAAGTTAGAGTAAAATTGTCGGATTGGGTAAATGTTGTAGATTTCAAAGGGAAACATAAAATCCGTGGTAAGTTTTACCGCAAACAATTACAAAGGAACAATGGTATTAGTCCAATCTATTTAGGGTTGAGAGTCAGGTCGGAGTCGGGTTGTGTGTACAAGAGGTTTAGTTTGATGGTGAGGGACAGTAACATACAATCATGTGAACACTTGATTTTTAACGCTTACTTAGCAGAAGGTAAAGGTTGGTTATACGTGACCAAAACGTTCTTTCTAGGATACTTGATAGTCCCGTTTGTCGTCGTAAAAATGTTCGTAATTAGAAAGAAGGTTTCTTGAACCGGGAGACCTGTCTACAGTCGAATAACGAGGACTGATGTATGGACAAACCATCTCTTTACTCTTTTTTTAGTCTTAGTTTTGGGTTCCTCCTTGACCTCAACTTAAGAGAGAGAGAGGTGGTCAGATTAAGATTCCCTTGACGAGGACGACGAGGATTTAGTGAATCAGTACACGTCGAGACATGTTGGGGTATTTGCCGTCGGGTGGTCCGAGGGGACAGGGACCCTAAGAGGTTCGTTCTTATGACCTCACCCAACGGTGAAGGAGGAGGTTACGTACTTTCACTTTTCACTTTCACTTCAGTTAGTCACCTCAGAGTGAGTATCGCTGGGGTACCTGACGTCGGGGGGTCCTAGGAGGCAGGCACCCTAAAAGGTCCGTTATCTTGACCTCACCCCACGGTAACGTAATAGGAGATTCCCTTGTCCCTTCACAATAGAAAATTGGTAACCTTTACCTCTCAGAACGAAATGTAAAAGAGAGTCAAGGACGTGAGTCCTTTCTTTTAGTCAAAGGACATTTGGGTTAGAGGAGTAAGAAGATTCTCTCTACCAACCTCCTATTTTGGACTTACGGTCGATTTGTCTTTACTCGTCAAGTCTACAGTGAGGTCGGGGTCTTGTTTCTCTAGTCCCGTACTTAAATTCGCAAGACCTGTCGATCAAACTCCCCGAGTAAGAAATTTGGAAGATAGTGGAAGGAAACGAAAAGATTCATCTCAGGAATAAGATTTTAGGGTCTAAAAGGAAAACCATCCTTTGTCTAAGAGAGTAGTTTTCAAGTCACAATCCAACTGTCTACTCTCCCCCTAGAACCAGGTTCCTGATTTGATGTCGAGGACGTCACTTGTACGTGGTAAGGATAGCCGAAGAAGTCACGTACACCGATATTCTCGGGATCTCAGAAAACACAATCCGGTGGAGACTCATGTAGGTTGTTTTCCTCTAAACTTATCAAACGGTCCTCTTATTTTAGTCTTCAGAACAAGTGAGGAAACCACGGTCCCGGAAGGTGTATTAAAAAAATTTAATTAAAAGGACAATTATTTAACCCGAAATTCTAAAAACATACGTAGTAATATACACATAAGAAGGTACATCTACTGACACAAAGACATAAAGTTATAACTTTTTAGGTATTTAATGTATGTCCAAACTTTATATAGTTACTACTAAAATCGTAATACCTTATAGTAATAAAATACCATAACATACGAATTAGATTTGTCTTTAAATAAGTACACTTAATAACAGTCACTAATCTATAAGTATACGTCACATCATTCATCCTGTTAAATTAGTATATGTCACACCACGTATAGACAGTACAAAGACCGGTGGGTTGTGTAACTGATAGGAATCGATATTGACCTTTTAAGGGTCGTGGTGAACGTGTAGTGTAATTTTAGGTCTTTAACTTTAAGAAACTTAGTAACATTGATCATATGTTTGAACCTTTTATTATAGGAATTTAGTCTTTGTGATGTTTGAATTCAGACCTTTATTTGTTCCCACCATTCTCCAAAGGACTGTAAACAAAACCCACTACCAGTTTAATAGTCTATGACTATCATCGTCTTTGCTGTCAGACTACAAGACAACTAAAGATCTAACTCATACACTGTTTATTTATCAAAGTTAACACTTTGATGTCAACCTAAATAGAAACCGAGTAAAAATTATATACAGGAATCCGTGTTAAGGACTCTTAACAAAAGATAAGGAGTATTGTCAATAGACTTGATGAATAATAAAAAAAAAAAATAAAAAATCACTCAGACAAAAACGAATAAGTTTTCTCAGTAGAAGACAACGAACGTCGAGTCTGAATATATCAACTTTGTCTTTTTAGAGTATAGGTAGTATCTTAATTCAAACAATATTCAATAGTCACTGTCTTTAACCTATCATATGACATTAACCAAGAAAGAAAAAAGAGGTTCTTATAGGATTAAATAGGTCTTCTGATTCTAGTGACGTGACTAAACTTACGGGTGTTCGACTGTCTCGGTTTTTCAAGAAATAAAAAGGATCAGAAAAAGACGCCCCAGTGTACACCTAACAATGTCTGTATCAGTGATTTTGTTTAAAGGTGGCCATTTTCTCCAATTTTTTTTTTTTATTACATTTCCCGTTACCCTCTGTTCGTATAATACCAGTGTTTTGAAATCGTCTTAAAAGGTCATCTGAACAGGAACATGGATTATCCGAGTCAGTACCCCGGTGTTATTAACATTGTATCCGGTTACTGAAATCAAAAGATCGACTCACGTAACGAAGTAATTTAATTTAACCCTAGACAAGATTTCTTCTTAGATCGGACTTATATGTTAAGTCCTAGTATAAGTCTATTATCGTTTGGGAGATCGATAAAAATATGGTTTTTAATTATGTCTCAAACTATAAATACTATTAGTGGTTTTAATCTCCTTACCAAAATTAGAAACAAAGATCCTTACTGTATTAAAAAAATATAATGGAACGGATAAAATAAAAATAAATAATATAAAAAAATTAAAAATAAAAATGAAATAAAATGAAATGTTATGACATAACCAAAACGGTATGTAACTGTACTTAGACGGTGCCCACATGTACTCAAGGGTTAGGACTTGGGGGGAGGGTGGAGGGTGGTAAATAAAGTTGTCTCGATTGGGTCGTTTCCTATACGGTAAAGACAAAGTCAGTCTTTTGACGATTGGATTGACGTCTGGGGACTTTGTGTGACGATCAATAGAATTTTAGGTCTACAGTGACGACACTTATGTCCTGGACCTAAGTGTGACGAGTTCGGGGTGACTTACCGAGTATGTAAAGGGTGGTAGAACGACATTACCAGGACTTAAGTTTAAAGTACACCTTTGTTCACACTATCTTGGTGTCATTATTAGTCTTTTAGATAGACTTCTCTTCGAATCTTTTATACTAAAAATTGAAAAGTCGACCACCAAGTCTACCATTTTTTAAACGGACGTTACACCTCTGGGTCCAAACTAGGGATCCAACCCTGTTAGAGGACCTTTTCCCTACCGGATGGGTGTCGTCATAAGAATTGACCTCTTAAGTTACCTGTCTCCTCGGACCGTCCGATGTTAGGTACCCAGGTGTTTCTTAACGTGTACTGACTAACCTATTGTCAGGTGAAAAGTTATATCCTTCTCACGGTGTTTTTTGTAACTCTATATACATACCCGTATAGACAATGTTGACACATTTTATTTTAATGTAAAGTTATTCAGAAAAATGAAAGGTAAATTAATGTAAAACGTCTTCTAGTCTAGTGTAATAGTGAAGAACTTAAGTATCACTAAACTATATTCCCTATTGGATAGTTTGTTAGACGAAAGAGACAAAGGTTCTGAAAGGTTACATCAAGAAAGAAGACAATATTTCGGTACGGATCCGATGGCGGTTTAAGAAGACTAATTGGGAGACAGAGAAAAGAATGAAGGAGGTTTACGTAGGTAACATGGTAAATTGATCTCTCCTCTTTTTTTTCATTGACAACAAATTATAAATTAAAATAAAAAGACGAAGATTATGAGGTCCCTAGGGAACTGTAATATTCTTATTAAACTTTAAGAGTTGACTCGTATACTCCACGACGATTTGAGAGAGAATGGTAGTAGGAAACGAAATAGAGACTGTTGAGACATCTTGTGTAATCCAAGATTAGGATCTGTAGAAAAAAAATTTATACAAATAAATAAAATTAACCTCCAATTTATAAAATGTTATAACATAACCAAAAGGTATGTAGTTGTACATAGGTGGTGTCCATATGTAGAACTTCAACAAAAGGTTTAGGTATTTAAATGAAAACGGCACACGAGATGGATAGAGCATAAAAAAAGGAACGATGAAACATAAGTGGAGAATTTTATGTCGACACGATAGTAAGATGATCTATGGATGGGAATGTATTCTAAGGACCGTGGTCCTCTACGGACCTCATTGTCTGTTTAAACCGGAACCTCCTGTTTTGTTTCATCCAGTTTCCGATTGTCTCAAAACGGTTCTCTTACACGATCAGTATCATTTGTGAAAGAAGGTTGTTGTGTTCTCTTCTGAGATGTGTACCTGTAGTGGTCTACCAGTTATGGTTTACTCTAACTAAAATAAGACACGTCGGTTTCTACCTCTTCTAGATATGTCAGTTGTTGTTGTTTTTTCTGGTCCTCGACTGACACCGAGTGTAGTACTTGAGGAATAACTGTTTAAGTCTGAATGTGACTTCTTTCGTTCCTTTTGGTGATCTAGTAGGTCCATACTAGATGCAGTTTAGGGAATACTAATATGTCACCTTCACTCTTTATCTAAGTCCCCTAATCCAGACTATCTGTCTTACGGTAGGGGTTCTTTTTCCTTACGTTTTTACGTTTTGCCAACAGACGTCTCCGGAATGTTTATCGACTCCTTTCTTTTCTTCGGTCTCCGTTTCCTCTTTTCCTTTCTATAAGAACTTAAGTCTCTAGGTTTCTTATCGTTCCTCTCTATTCTTTCCGAAGAAGTCTCTAGTCACGTTTCTTTATCTCCTTTTACTACCTTACCCTTTTTGATCTCTAGAGAAGTTCTTTTAATCTCTATGGTTCCCTTGTAAAGTACGTTTCTACCCGAGTCATTTCCTGTCTTTACTATACCTGGACTGTCTGTGTCTTCTATAATACTTCTCTACAGTTCTTATGTGTCTTCATGTTATGTTTTTTCTAGAAGTACTGGGTCTATTGACAATACTACACTACTGAGTGGATCTCGGTCTGTAGGACTTTACGTTTCAGTTCACCCAGAATCCTTCGTAGTGATACTTGTTTCGGTCACCTCCACTACCTTAAGGTCAACTCGATAAAGTTTAGGATTTTCTACTACGACCCTTTCACGACGTAAGTTGTTCGGTCGTTTAAACCTTTTGAGTCGTCACCGGTGTCTTGACCTTTTCCAGTCAAAAGGAAGGTTAGGGTTTCTTTCCGTTACTGTTTCTTACAAGATTGATGGTGAGCTAACGTGAACCAAAGTTGTCGTACACTTGACTCTTGAAAGTCTACAAGTTCGATCTAAAGTTTTTTCCGTTTCCTTGGTCTCTAGTTTAACGGTTGTAGACGTTTAATAGACGTTGTAGTAGTTTTTTCGTTCTCTCAAGGTCTTTTTGTAGATGAAAACGAAATAACTGATGTGGTTTCGGAAACTGAGACTTAGTGTCTTTTGACCTTCTGAATCTCTACCCTTATACTCTGGTGGACTGGAGGAGGACTCTTTAGACATACGTCCAGTCCTTCGTAGTCAAGTTTGACCTGTACCTTTTGTTTGACCAACGTTTAGTCCGTTCCTCATTCAGTTCTGACATATAACAGTGGGTCGAATAAATTGAATATACGTCTCAGGTAGTATGTTTTACGGTCGGACCTAACTCTTGTTCGACCTTAGTTCTAACGGGTCTCTTTATAGTTATTGGAGTCTAGAAGTCTACTGTAGTGAGATTACCGTCTTTCGGTTCTTCTTGATTTCTCGGATACCTACTTTCGCTTTTTCCTCTCACTTTATAGACCGAATTTAGAGTTGTAAGTCTTTTCATTCTAGTACCGTAGGTCAGGATAGTGAAATACGGTGTATCTACTCCTGTGTTACCTTTGTCACTCTCTGAGATAAAATCCCCTAGGTTTTAGTGACGTCTACTACTGATGTCGGTACTTTAATTTTCTACGAACGAAGAACCTTCTTTACGATACTGGTTGGATCTGTCGTATAATTTTTCGTCTCTGTAACGAAATGGTTTGTTTCCAGGTAGAGTAGTTTCGATACCAAAAAGGACATAAGTACATACCAACACTCTCAACTTGATATTTCTTTCGACTCACGGTTTCTTAACTACGAAAACTTGACACCACAACCCCTTCTGAGAACTCTCAGTGAATCTGATGTACCTCTAGGTTGGTCAATTAGGATTTCCTTTAGTCAGGATTTATAAGAAGCCTTCCTGACTAATACTTCTAGGTTATGAACCCGGTGCACTTAGCTTCATGACTGAGTAACCTTTTCTGGGACTAAGACCCTTTCAAACTTCCACCCTCCTCTTCCCCTCCTGTCTTCTAATCTACCAAACTAACGTAGTGACTGAGTTACGTATACTCAAACTAATCCGAGACCCTCAACCACTGCCTGTTCCTTCGGACCTCACGACGTCAGGTACCCTAACGTTTCTTACACTGTACTGACTCACTGACTTGACTGACTGACTGTACTATAAGAAAGTGAAAAGAAACGAAGAGGAATTTTTGTAAAGGGTTATCAGAAATGGATATTAATAGTGTCATTGACGGTGTAAAATAAATAGAACACCCTTTGAACAGAAAGAATACTGTAATACTTAATTAACATCTTACTTAAATACAAGTGAATATACAACGATTGTGTAATAAGTCAACGGTTTAAGAACGTTCAGTAGTTATTTACAAATACTCTCTTCTGTTTCAGTTTACTATTTCTGATGAGAGAATAAGGATTGATGATTTATCAGGATTGATGACTATAGTACTTTGTAATCAATTTATTCGATTTTACGAAATTAAAGAACATAAATATTACATGAAAAATAACTTGACCGACTTTGCAAGTAAGTCCAAAAAGAATTTTGTCAAACCTTTCGACCTTCTTTATAAAATCGGTTTGGTTATACTAAAGTCACTGTCTGTTACGACTTGTTGAGAAAAAAAAAAATTTTATTAGTTTTCGAACCCGTATAAGTCCTGTTTGAAATCTGGACTAAAGTGTTGATCTTACAAAATTTACGATCAATATAAGATACTTTATTCGTATCAGAATACTCTGAATTTATCTAATGTTAAATAAATAAACATGGAAAAACAGAATGATAATTTTAATATTCGGAAGAGACAAAAGAAATTTCGTTTTAATTACATTGAATAATAAATAAATTTCAAAGATTATTTATTATTTACTCCTTCATACGGGAGGACACACTAATCAATGTGAGAAACAGTCTAAAGATATTAATTAATAGAGTGTTGTTAATGAACAGAAGGAATTAATTCTTATATGAAAGAGAGGTAAAGACTTAAGTCAATTTTTATTTTACTTCACATTGTGGGTGTACCTGAGTTCTGACGACTTAACAGAAAACCTTTCACAGGAGATTGTTTTTTCATGGAGGAGTCTTCAATAAATCACATGAAATTACAATGAAACTAAGTACTGAAACTCCTGACTAAAAATTTTTTAATTAGAATATTTGACGGAAGTGTTATCACCCTTAAACAAAATTTCAGGTGATTATTCTACGTACACAATCAGCGAGTCCGCACAGACCGACATTGCGGTACTTGAGATCCGGAAGTCCGAGGAGACAGGTATTTTAAGACCGTTCTTATGACCTCGTCCAACTACAAAGCACGAGATCATTCTATAGGGTTATACTTTAATAAAGTTTATCCCGTTATTAGTTTCAAAGAATAAACTTATAGTAAGTTTAAAAAGAGGCTTCCTCTTGGTCCAGGTGTAAAAACCGTTTCGAATCTCCATTGAGAGGGATTCTGCAAAAAAATTTTTTTATTAATTAAATAAAATTAACCTCCGATTAATGAAATGTTATAACATCACCAAAAACGGTATGTAACTGTACTTAGTCGGTAACCACATGTACACAAGGGATCATGTAAGTATACCAGGACACCGAAAAAGCATAATCCGTAAAAAGGTCTCGTAATCTTAAGACCTGAGACTTCAGACCCCATTTTAGGATCATATTTACATTAACTCAAAAATTTCCAAAGAGATTTCAAGTTGTCCCTAAATTTTACTTCTTAAAGTTCGGACGGACCAATATTTATTCTATGCAGGAAATTACAACCTTGGTTCGTGAAAAATAAGAACAGTCGTCTTCCTTTTTTTTTTTAGTAGTAACCTCTTTTTTCTTTATACTGACTAGTCAGTTTTATCAAAAGTAGGAACAGCACTACAAAACAATGATCTTCAGTTTCAGGAATACTATTATGAAGACGAAAAGAAAATAGTGACCCCAGTCCCCTTAATCCACCCTTGGTCTAACGACGACGACGACGACGACGATTCAGTGAAGTCAGCACAGGCTGAGACACGCTGGGGTCTCTGCCGTCGGGTGGTCCGAGGGGACAGGGACCCTAAGAGGTCCGTTCTTGTGACCTCACCCAACGGTAAAGGAAGAGGTCACGTACTTTCACTTTTCACTTTCACTTCAGCGAGTCAACACAGGCTGGGAGTCGCTGGGGTACAAGACGTCAGAAGGTCCGAGGAGGCGGGTATCCTAAAAGGTCCGTTCTCATGACCTTACCCAACGGTAACGGAAGAGACCCCTTGGTCTAATTTCATAGAATTAATCCTTTATAAAAGTTAATAAGTCGAGATTTACACAACCATCTTCGTTTTTTGTATATATGTGTGTGTATACATATTTCTAGTCAATATTTGTGTGTACATATGTATTATCAATGACAATAGTAGCAGGGAATAGAATACATTATCTATGTAAGTTTATAATTATAGTCGTCCTATACTAGTAACTTCTTTATCCTTTATTGTAAGATTTGTAGTTGTTCATTCCATGTACATTGTCGTCTCTTTATGACTAATACAAATACTGATTTCCTTCTTATATCTTAAAAACTTTCTTATTTATACCCTTCTTAAATCCCTTTTACTCCTATACACCAGTAGTATCGATATTAAGAATACATTAATTAACTATAAATTCCATTCCTAATTTCCATAGTCTTTAGAGTATGACACGGTTAAAATCCCATATTCTAATAAGACTCTAAAATCTTCAATCCTTGTAATGACTCGTAACCAAAGACAACACATCCTTATTAGTATAGTCATGTTTCTTACTGGAGATAAGAACGTATCTTAAATGGAATGTATTTTATATACCCGAGTTTAGACACAGTTCTACAGTAAAGAGGTAATTGTACTTTGTGACGTATACGACATTCTTATATTAATTTTTTAATAGAACGACAATAGAATATATAAGTCACTCCTAAAGAATAAATACAAGGTTATTATTGGTGTGTCTGAATAATGAATTTTACAGTATTTTTGTTAGAATACTCATAATTGAACGAAACGGTCATGATAATGATATAAATCTAACATAACAAGCTAAGTTTATTCCGATAGGATATTGTTATGATAGGAGACTTCTCTCCTTACCGTTGGATGAGGTCATAGGAACGGACTCTTTAGGGTACCTATCTCCTCGAACCACCTAATATCAGGTACCCCATCGTTTGAACCTGTGTTGACTCGTTGATTGTGTATGTTATAATTATAATAATAAATTTCTCTTCCTAATTATTATGACAATCGTAAACAACAAGTTATATTATGAACTTAAAAAGATTTAAAAATATACATAATAGAAATTATATTCGTAATTTACAGTCTTACAGTAATCCAAACTTATATTATAGACTCTCTCTTTTTCCATATAGTAATATCTTGTTACAGTGTTTTTTTAGGGAGTATAAAAATTAAGACATCAGTTGTTTTAACAAGTATTGGTGATAAATATAGATGATAACTTATTCCCTTTATTTTGTATTTTTATATATTGGAGTCAATTAGTTTGGACATTTCACTATATAAAAAAGTAAAGAATCACGGTTGTTTACAGACATGTTGTTTATTTAAAAGGGGACATAGTCAAAAAGTCGAGTCAAGTAGTGTCTTTATATCAACTGTGATTGTTACGGTACATGACTGACTGTAAAACAACCTTAATAACTTTTCATATAAAGTCTCATTTTCATTTAAATGACAAAAAGATATACAACTACTTTCCCTTTTCTTTATCGACTTTGTTTTGAGTAGACAGTTTAAAATGATACTTTAGATTATTTAAAAGATTTTTATAAAGACACTTCTTACTTATGTGTCCTTTATAAACGTCAAATTAAATCAGACAATTAGACTTTCGTTATAATTTTGTATTAAATTTATTAAATTTTACACGTATGTTTAAAACTTTTCTTTGAATCTATTTAAACTCCATATGTTCATTTTTAATTCGACTTTTATCAACTTAATTAATTTTATGTATTACTTAAATAGACACACATAAAGGTAAAAAATCTCATCATCGAGTCGTTTTTAATTAGAAATGTTAGTACTATGTAGTAAAATGTCTATTAGTCTAATTAAAAAGAGTGATTTAAAAGACTATTATTCTTAGTCCATTCTTAACCAAGACGTCAAATAAAGTAAAATAAAAAAATGAAATGTTATAACATAACTAAAACGGTATCAAGACTTCAAATTTCATCAAAGTCAATCAGACTTTAATACAAAAGTATATTAGTTAACCAGAAATAAATAAACGGAGATATTTAAATGATAATTATGGTAAAAAAACCATATATGTCAACTACCAAATATATTTAAAAATGAGGAAGTGGACTTTCAAATTCATATTATTAATACTTATTTCGACGATACACGTCATGATCAAAGTATGTCTTTTGTCAAGGTAGTGAACGACGAAAAGTCACTGTTATAAATTTCAAAATACAAGATAAAATAAACCATATCAAAATCTAAACTAAATAATGTTAATAACTCTATTACAAATATACTGTAAGAACTGGTTTAGTATACTATTGTGAGTACTTCCTTAACGTCTGCTACTAAGACAATGGAAGACATACCCACTTCATTCTATTTACCCTATTACCGTTCCTATATATTGAGGAGTTCTTATTTATAAATCCACCCTGACAAGGTAACAAAGAATATTTAGGAAGGATCGATTTTGATCTTTACGGAGTTTATAAGACAAAAGAAAGTGTTAATACAAAATATAGACGTCGAAAGAACAGAAACACAATTACTCTTTTACGTGATGATAGTCTGTTACGGAGGAATTCAAACATTATTAAAATCTTAAAATAAGTCGATGACAAGGTAACATTTAACTAGGAACTATAGACATGATGACTTTTATAAAAAATTTTTTCTTTTACATTTCATTTTTCTTCTATATTCCCCTTTTTACCTTCGTCATTGTCTAAAATAAAAGAACCTGAGGTTTTAGTGACGTTCGTCACTGACGTAGGTACTTTAATTTTCATCGAACAAGGAACTTTCCTTTCGAAACTGTTTGGATCTGTCGTATAGTGGGTGAGGTCACAAGAACGGACCTCTTAGGGTCCCTGCCCCCTCGGACCACCCGACGGCAGATACCCTAGCGTGTCTCAGCCTGTACTGACTTCACTGAATCGTCGTCGTCATCGTCATCGTCTGTCGTATAATTTTCTGTCTCTATAGTGAAACGACTGTTTCCGGGTATACCAGTTTCAATACTCAAAAGGTCATCAGTACATACCTACACTCTCGACTTAAATTTTTTTTTTTTTCCGACTTACGGTACTACGAAAACTTGACACCAGGACCTCTTCTGAGAACTCTCAGGGAACCTTACGTTCCTCTAGTTTGGTCAGCTAGGATTTCCTTTAGGTGGGACTTATAAGTAACTTTCGTGACTAAGACTTCGACTTCGACTTCGAGGTTGTCAAAGTAGTGGATTACCCTTCTTGACTGAGTAACCTTTACGGCCCTTTCTAACTTTCTTTTTCCTTTTCCCCAGTCGTCTCCTACTCTACCAATCTTTCTATCGTAGTGACTGAGTTGTCAGTACCTAAACTCGTTTGAGACACTCTATTACTTCCTGTCCCTTCGGACCGTGTGACGTCAGGAACCCCAGTGTTTCTTAACCTGTACTGAATCACTGTCTTATGCCTTTATTTTTATGTTTGGATCTTCGTGTTTCGTTTCTCTCCATATGACCTATGACTCTCGACATTATTCGAATCATACTTAAGTCACGTATCATTTCTTAATCTTTTCTTACTGATTCTTTAACATAATAAAATACATCCACTAACATTTCCTGTTAATCTTCGAGTAAAGTGAATACTTCTTAAATGTTGACTTAAAAATGTACAATTTTGGATGTGGAAGAGTTAAATTGTCACACGATTTGTCATTTTGTGGTACTAGTTCATTTAGACAAGACTTTTAAGTTCAGTGAAAAGTGTAATTTTTTGGATTCTTATATTTAGTATTTTGATTATGTTTTACGTCCCCAGGTCGGGGCCACCTAGGTCCCTTAAGCTTCGACCCCTACCTCAGCCGTAGGAACCTTTTTATGTATAAATTAATGTCTATATATCTCTCTAATCTTTGTCTATCACATCATCCTTTTAATCACCTCTTTTTCTCCGACTTATTGAACCAAATGTACCTTATCGTAGGTACGAGGTCTACCCTTAAGTCGGTCTTTTTGCCCCTAGTTCTTTCTTTGCTGTACCCCCTTAGTCAGAAAGGTCTTTGACTATGGTAAAGAAATAGAAACCCAAACGAATATATGGAAAACAATGTGTATCCCTACTTATGTCTCAGTGCCCCCAGTCGTCAGGACTGGAAATAGTTTTAGTCCACGAAGTGTATTTTTCCAGAATCCCTAAAATGTAGTAAAATACCGGTACTCTGGACGACTGTAAAATATTAGGAAAGAAAAAACTATTGGTTTTTTGAATAAAGAAGGTTCCCACAAAAAAGAATTTGGTCCGTGGTGGGAGGTTTATTTCAATGTAAGGGTATCCCACTCCCACATCACTCAATGTTAGTTCTTTCCTTAATTAAATTGGGTTCCAATTGTACTAATTAGAATTTCCAATTATGAATAAAGAGGATATACGAATTTCCAATTTCGAATAAAGAGGATATACGATCAATATAAGTAATATTCCCGTCCCTTGTACCTCTAAATCGCCGTTTGTAGTCGGGTTGTTTACTTTTAGGAAAGTGGTTACAAGGGGAATTCTAGATAAATCAGAATTCTTTCACTATTTCAATGTAAAAATGTATCGTTCCTGTGTCACTAAATATTGTTTCATGTCACTAGATAATGTTTTTTCTTTTAAGCAATTGAGTTTTTCAGATCATAACAATTGGAATTTTGATGATATTGTTTTGTGTGTCAACATATTAATAGAGTTTACTCCGTTTGTTTATAAAATAATTGAAGTTGTGAATCAACTCTAAATTTTATAAATAGTCTACCTCTGACCTTCTATTAATAACCTAGACAATTATTAATGTTTGTTTTTTGACTGTCGTTTGTATTAATAATCTGTTCAAAAATTATATAATCTGTATAAAAAACTCTCGTTCTTTTCTCACAGGTGATAGTGACTTAATAAACGTAACCTCCATAGACGGTCTTTCTTCTATTTCTTTCTATTGTTTATAACACGTCTAGTTATGTCCTCCCTACGCGATAAAAAATAAACGATTACTATTATAGAATTAATCTTTTAGTTGTGGACACCGTCGAAGTACAACTACATACCGTTTTGGTTATGTTATAACATTTCATTTTATTATTATTATTATTATTATTTTAAATTTTTCTTTGTTAATTCGTTTACTTTCTTGAACGGTTTAAAGGTTTATTTTGTACGTAAATGGTCACAGTGATTGTATAGAAATTGGTTGATCTTTTAAATTTACATTTCTATGTGGTCATTTATAGTTATTCTTGGGATTCATGTATCATTCTTCATATCCGTTCTTATGTCTAAAAAAAGTATTTTTATTCAAATTTAAGATTTTATTTTCGTATACTAGACCTAATTATCTCCTTATGAGATTTCCGAATTATATTTAATCTTTTGCATAATGATCTTTGTATTTCATGTACCTCTTTCCCGTTAATAAACCATAGTGCGGGGAGATCCAAAGGACTGAGTACATTTTCACACCTTCTCCTACTCCTTGACACTTGATAAACAACCCCTTTTTCGGGGTTCTGTGTCCGAGTCATTTTCTGACTCTTAATTAGTATTAGACTATCTGATGACGAGGTGTCACAGGAAAAATGATGCTATAGTTGTTACAAGTTCATATAAATACCTTCTAAATCACGTCGAGTTTTTAGTTGCCACCTCCGTTTTTGTTCCTAAAATCTACTTAAACTTCGGTTACTGTCGTAGATATTGTTTACAATTTGTTTAGGGTTACAGATCAATCTATTTATATTTTAGAGAAGAGGACCCAAGGGAATGGGATGACGACAGGTGGGCCCACGGAAAGGGTTATTTTAGAGAACGAAACAGTCGTGTACACAAAGGAACCTGTTAAGTAAAGACTCACAATCTGTTCTCGAGTCAAAGTCAGAGACCATCTCCAGGAGGAAGGACGTTGTTTACCACTGAGACCTCCCTAAGAAGAAGTGACTCGGACTGTGGGACTTTTGAGTCCCATGAGTCCCCGGTCGAACGGACGGTTACCTGGTCTGGGTGACCGGCGTTGACCCTGTGAAAACAGGGACCTGAGGAGACTGCACCCGTTGACCGGTCTCACGGGGCTGGTCATTCCTTGTTCTTTGAAACAACTGGAGAGGGGGGAAGGGAGAGAGAAAGGAGAGGAATTGGGAAGGATAAGAAGGGACAAAAAGATCAGGGGGCCAGGACCTATGTCCTAAGACCATCTTCCAGGGAGTCGGACTCGACTCCTAACCTCTGACTAGTGGAGGAGAACCGTCCCTTGATCTTAAGACCAAGACCAGACCAGACTAAAGACCATCCCGGCTCAAGGTCAGGAGGGAAGAGACCTCCGGACCCCTTTTCAGGGTATTACGGACCCATAGACATCCACCGTCCTCTGCAGATTTCCGGTGGGGAAAAAACGGGGGTGGACGGAGTAGGGAGAAGGAGAAAGTTGGACCGTAGGAAAGGAGGGAACTTTAGAAACTACAATCATGAACCTAAGAACATAAACTCACGAAGGGACCACCACGCCTCCAATTTCGCAGACGGACTTTACACCCTCTGGACTCAAGTTAGGGACCCAACCCTTCTAGAGGACCTCTTCCTTTACCGTCGGGAGAGGTCATAAGAATAGACCTCTTAGGGCACCTGCCTCCTCGAACCACCCACTGTCAAGTGCCCAGCGTTTCTCAGTCTGTGCTGACTCACTGAGGTGAAAGTGAAAGTTGGACACCTGTCTCCAAGTACTGTAACATGTCCTTAGTCCCTAGTTCTGGTAGGGGCACCTTTTCTTTACATTTTTTCGTTTTACCGACATACCCCTCCGGAATGTTTATCGACACTTTTCTTTTCTTCACTTTTCGTTTCCTCTTTTACTTTCTATATTCGTAGACTTACGTCTCAAGGTTTCTTATCGTTCCTCTCTATACTTTCGGAAGGAGTCATTAGTTACGTTTCTTTATCTCCTTTTGTTATCTTACCCTTTCTGCTCTAAAGAAGTTCTTTTAATCTCTATGGTTCCCTTGTAAAGTACGTTTCTACCCGAGCTATTTCCTGTCTTTACCATACCTGGATTGTCTTCGTTTTCTATAATTCTTCTCCACCGTTCTTATGTGTCTTCTTGACATGTTTTCCAGAATTACTATTATGACATACGCTCTGTCGTTTTCTCTGTGTCTATATATCTTGTCAGAAAACTTGACACCCTCTCCCTCTCCCACTCTACTAAACCCTCTTACCGTAACTTTGTATATATTATAGTATATTTGTTACTTAGTGGTCAGGTCCAACCTACGTCCTATGTCCTACGAATCCCGACCATTTGACCCTACTGGGTCTCCCTACCATTCCCCTCCCTTGTCCCTCCCCCCAAGTCCTACATCTTTTGCACATGTGGGCACCACCTAAGTACAACTACATACTGTTTTGGTTATGTTATGACCTTTCATTGATCGGAAGTTAATTTTATTTATTTAAATTTATTTTTTTTTATAGAAGTGTTGGTTCTATTAGTGTTACCACACTAGTGAGTGGATCTCGGTCTGTAGGACCTTACACTTCAGTTCACCCAGAATCTTTCTTAGTGATGCTTGTTTCCATCACCTCCACTACCTTAAAGTCAACTCGATAAAGTTTAAGACTTTCTACTACGTGAGTTATACGGTCGTTTAAACCTTCTGAGTCGTCACCGGTGTCCTGACCTTTTTCAGTCAAAAGTAAGGTTAAGGTTTCTTTCCGTTACGGTTTCTTACGAGTTTGATGGTGTGTTAACGTAAGTAGAGTGTGCGATCATTTCATTACGAGTTTTAAGAGGTTCGGTCCGAAGTCGTTATACACTTAGTACTTTAAGGTCTACAAGTTCGAACAAAATCTTTTCCGTCTCCTTGATCTCTAGTTTAACGGTTGTAGACGAACCAGTACCTTTTTCGTTCTCTCAAGGTCCTTTTGTAGATAAAGACGAAATAACTGTTACGGTTTTGTAAACTGACACACCTAGTGTTCTTTGACACCTTTTAAGACTTTCTCTACCCGTGTAGTCTAGTGGACTGGACGGAGAACTCTTTGGATATACGTATAGTCCTTCGTTGTCAGAACGACCTTGTTGTCTGACCAAGGTTTATCTCTTTCCTCATGCAGTTCCGATATATAACAGTGGGACGAATAAATTGTATATACGTCTAATGCAGTTCTCTTTACGACCAGACCTTCTTCGTGTTCGACCTTAGTTCTAACTGTGCTCTTTATAGTTATTGGAGTCTATACGTCTACTGTAGTGGGAGTACCGTCTTTCACTTCTCCTTGATTTTTCGGAGAACTACATTTACTTTCCCTCTCACTTTTTCAACCGAATTTCGAGTTGTAAGTCTTTTGTTTCTAGCACCGTAGACCAGGGTAGTGAAGTACCCTTTATCTACCCCTTTGTCACCCTTGTCACAGTCTGAATTAAAAAACCCCGAGGTTTTAGTGACGTCTACACTAACGTCGATACTTTAATTTTCTGCGAATGAGGAACCTTCCTTTCAATACTGGTTGGATTTATCTTATAAGTTTTCGTCTCTGTGATGAAACACTTGTTTCAAGGCAGATAAGTTTCGATACCAAAAAGGTCATCAGTACATACCTACATTGTCAACCTGATATTTCTTTTCACTCGGGGTTTCTTGACTAAGAAAACTTGACACCACAACGTCTTCTGAGAACTCTCAGGGAACTTGAAGTTTCTCTAGGTTGGTCAGGTAGGATTTCTTCTAATCAGGACTCACAAGTAACCTTCCTGACTACAACTTTGACTTTAAGGTCATGAAACCGGTGCACTACGCTTCTCGACTGAGTAAATGTTTCTGGGACTACGACCCTTTCTAACTCCCGTCCTCCTCTTCCCCTGCTTTCTCCTACTCTACCAACCTACCGTAGTGGCTGAGTCACCTGTACTCAAACCCATTTGAGGCCCTCAAAAACTATCCGTCCCTCCGGACCGCACGAAACCAAGTACCCAACGTTTCATAGCCTGTGCTGACTCGCTGACTTGATTTGACTTACAAGTATTTTTCTCATCTTTAATCCGTTCTTGTGTACCAATTATATTCGTCTCTCTATATTAGATATTCCTTGTCATCTGCTAGTACTATTTTTAAAACTCATGTTGTTGTGACATTATCTTTACTCCTAACGGAAACTACCTACGTAGTCATCTGACTTATTCCGGTTCTTATCTTAGTCCCTCGAACGTCCTGTAAGTTATCTTTGAAGGGTTTACTGTACGTTTCCCTTCACTCTCCTGTTTTTTACGTTTTTATCTTATAAATTCTTGACACCCTGATAAAATTCTCCAAATCATTTGAAAATAAACCTTATAGTCCTCCTCTTCCTTCTCCTTTACCTCTTCTTTTTATGGACTTCTTCATTACCGACTCTTGACAGGTTTTAATTACTGTCTAACATTTTGACCTAATCCTTAGAGTCCTTATACCTCATCTTAATAATTTATAATTTATGTGACTCTGTATAATAAGTTTAACGTCTTTCTGTCACTGTTTCTCTTTTCGTAATTTTATTCAGTACCTTTTATTCGTAAAAGGGTCTTTTATTATTCCCATCTCAAGTGTCACCTAACAAGTAGTCTTTCGAATTTTTATTTTCTCCGCTCTGTCACTTTATAATTTCACAACTTTATTTTGTGGTGATTGGGTCTTAAGGTATAGGTTAATTTAGGTGTGTATTCTCTCTTTATTTCTCAAATAATTTAATTATTTACACCCTTCATTAATCGTTTGTTGGACGAGAGGTTTTTTTTACAATTTCATATAAAAGTCCCTTTTCTCGTTAATGTACAGTATTTGATGTATTTCTTTCTCACAACCTCTTCTTTATTTATTTTTATTTTACTTAAAAATTGGAAAATAATAAGAATTAACTATTTTTACTGTTTACAAATTTCTATTATGATTACGTAACCCACTACTATTTACTTACTGAATACAGTCACTCTTGTTTCGATATGTAAAGTGTACTTCAACTCTTATGTGACAACATTATATGACAAAGATGTGACATACTCTTCACCTATATCTCGATAAATTTCCACTATATAATAAATGTTCAAAATAACCTTAAAATTTCTTTTGGTGATTTGTTTACTGTAGTATTATCTCTAATACAGTAAACAACCTAAGAAATGGTTGACTCGATAGTCCCTTCGGGTGTATGGTCTCTTCCGTCTTTATTCTCTTCTCCGTTCCTCTTTTCGATCTCTTACTTGTTTACGTTTCTTATCTGTGGTCAAAATTTACATCATCGATAATTGGATTACTATCTATTGGATTATTAATTGAAAAATTTACATTTTCCGAATTTGTATAGTCAATTAATTGTTTCTTACAGACCGAATTAATTTTTATTTTTTGTCAATCATTTCAGTAAAGGAAGAGGTCCCCTAGAAGGGGTGGGAGTCTAACTTGGGTCCAGAGGAATAACGTCCCTCTAAAAAATACTAGACTCAGTGGTCCCTTCGGGGGTTGAGATTAGTTTTATCTTGACCTCATTAATATAATAATAGACTTTTTAATCGGAGGTATTTCTCTTTTTTTATAATGATGTTTTTTCTCTTTCTCTTTCACTTTAACGATGAGTGAGTCGGTACAGGTTGAGAAAATCCTAGGGTCCCTGACATCGTATGGTACGAGGAGACAGATACCTTAAGAGGTCTGTTCTTATAACCTCACCCATCAGTAAGGGAAGAGGTCCTCTAGAGAGGTTGGGTCCCTGACTTGGACTCAAAGGACGTAACGTCCATTTAGGAAATGGTAGGCTCGGTGTGTATTTTCTCTTCATAATGTGTTAATATTTATCCAGTTTAGAGGTTCCTGTATATCGTCAGAATTCGTACATGAGTACATTGTTGTCTCGAAGTTTTGTGTACTCCGTTTTAAATTTCATCTTTATCTGTGGAGGTGATCATCTCTATTTTTTAAGTTGTAGGAAAATAGTCAAATATCTTGTTCGTCCACCTTTTAGTCAATTCCTATTTCGATTGGACTTATCGTGATAATTAGTTGAATTACGTTGACTATAAATGTAGTATGTGTCAGTTCGTTGTCGTTTTATACGTAATAAGAGTTCAAGTATCTTAAGTTGATCTTTAGTTATGTCTTTCTATCGGTTTTCAAGATTATAATCCTTTAATATATTGTGTAGACATCTATTACAGAGTTCTTTTTTTTTTAACTGGGTGTAATTTGATTTTTAACCGTGTAAATTTAAACACCTTATGTCAACTTATTTATTAATCTCTTTGAAAATATTGTCCATTCATATATTAAATCTTTTATTATTAGATTTTGACTATTGAATTCTGGGTAAAACCAATTTTTTCAATTCGAATTTCGTTAGTTTTCTGTTACTTAAAATTTTTTAATTTAATCTTTATTCACTTTAACTTTTGTTTTTATTGTTTTAATTACTTTGACTTTCTAAATAGAAAATTTTCTAGTTATTTTAAATATTGATAGACCAGTCCGATTCGTTCTCTTCTCTAGAAATAATTAATAGAGTCTTTACTTTGTCCAATAATAATAACTAGAGGACCTGTATTTTTTCATACTATTTCCCATACTTAAGGTACTCTCTGCATTTGATGTTCTTGAGTCTGTTATACTTATACGAAAATAATTAATATATTTAACATAATCATTAATTATTGGAAGGGTTTTACTTTCATAGTCCTGATCTACCAGAGTGTCAACATAAGATGGTTTATAAACGATGTTTTGTTATATTAAAGATGTGTTAGGAAAAAAAATTCTATCTTCGTATTACTCACAAAGGATTGAATAAGATAGTCCGGTTATCAGGTGTTATGGTTTACTCTATTTCTATCATATTCTTTCTTTTTGATGTCTAATTATAGATTAACTACAAAGTTTAAAGTTGTTTTATAATAGTTTACAGTGGATTTTAAATTTTAACATTTTTCTTAATAAGTCACGGTGGTCGAACTTAAATAAAGTCAGTACACACCGACTGAATTTTAAACTTTTAACTCTGAAGGGGCTGGTAGGTTTCCAATTCTGACACTCAAAGGTGACGTCGTCCGTGTTCAAGGTAGGTACCAGTGGGACATACGGTGGGTCACATTGGATTTTTTTTTCCGTAAACTTTTAGTTAGTTCCTTAGGTGATATAGTTATCTGATTTTTTCTTTAGTATACTAGATTAACTATGGTTTTTTTTTTGTAAATTACTTTACTTTGTAGTTAGGTAATTTTTTATCGTTGTTGTTTTTGAGAATTCTTTAGATTGTAGTGTTAATTTTCACTCGTTTTTTATAAGGGTAAATTCTCCACTTGTTTCTTTAGTAGTAGTTCATTCTATATTTTTACCGTTTATACACATACTTTTCTACGAGTAGTAGTAAGTATTAATCTCTTGACATATAATTTTGTTCCCCCTCGTGTAGATAATCTTACTAATGATATTAAGTTAATTAATATAGATAAGAACCCCTTTTACGGGTCGAAGTCTTTGAAAGTAAGTAATGATTACACTTACTTTCGTTATATCGATGAAAAATCTCAAAACGTCAAAGAATGTTTTCGTTTGTATCAAATGGTATATTAGTGTGAAGATATACAAACGTGTCTGATAAAATTTTCAAACACAGGTATGTTTTTGGACTTGTGCTTACTAACGTTATCGCGATAAGTCAGAGGGTTTGAGAGACTTTGAACTTTATTAGTTCCACAGGAAAGTATCCATTTACTTAGTTACTACCGTGTAGAAGTGTTGTCTTATAATAAATCGCTAATTTTATTTTCACTTTTACTTTCAGCGAGTCAGTACAGGTTGAGAAACTCTCGGGTACCTGATGTCTGACGACCCGAGGAGACAGGTACCTTAAGAGGTCCGTTTTTATGACCTCACCCATTGGTAAAGGAAGAAGTTCCCTAGAAGGACTGGGTCCCTTGTTTGGGTACAGAGGGAGTAACGGACGTCTAATAAACGATAGACTCGGTGAATTAACAAAAACAATGGTCTCTTTAGGTCTGATTTTCTTTACTTGATAGTTATCTACCTTGTTGTACTTACTTAGTATTTACGTATAACGATTCATTTCCTTTGACTTGACCTTTCAGATGTACTACGTTCTAAGATTCATATGTAATAATACTTTTTGAGTTTTGATATCTATGCCACAAACGGTTACATATTCAACTCTGACAGTTGTCCCTTCCAAATCACCTATTTTGTAACCTTATAAAATGCCACCACTTTGAGAGTACATATTATGATAATCTCACCTATGTACTGTTATACTTAGATAGTTTACGGTACCTCAAAATTTCTTATATTTGGTATTCGTTAATTTTACTTTTTTTTTTTGTTTGTTTTGTTTGTTTGTCCTTCAGTTCTCTTAGGGTCCTATTTTGTATCTTAATATTTTTCAGATTGACTCAATGTTTATATCCTTTGGAGTAACTTCCCTCACACCCCCGTTCTATTTACGATTTGTTGAAGTCTTTACTCATCTCAAAAGTTCAATTACCGTTTTCTATAAAATCTCTTCGTGATATAAGATCAACAATGAAATAAATGACACTCCTACCCTTCAGTTAAGACTATGTCGAGATATACAAATGACTTTGACCTCTTTGTTCAATTAACTACCACCTACCACCCTCATTCGAAAGAGTGACAACATCACCGTTCAGTATTACTTAGTCTAAACTTCCGTAGTCATACTTGAGTACAAACCGAGTTATATCTATCCTTCCACTGTATACGTTCATGACCATCTATTCCCATATACGTAGACAATCCTATCTTTGTATATAAAGGAACGAGACAGTCGTCTTGCAAGGGTACTCGTTACCGTCAGGTCATAATTACATGTGTATGAGGAACCTTCTTTTCAATACTAGCTGGATCTATTGTATAACTTTTCGTCTCTGTAATGAAACGGTTGTTTCCAGGTAGATCAGTTCCGATACCAAAAAGGTCGCCAGTATATATCTATACTCATAACCTGACACTTCTTTCGACTCCCGGCTTCTTAACTACGAAAACTTGACACCACAACCTCTTCTGAGACTCTAAGGAACCTGACGTTCCTCTAGGTGGGTCAGGTAAGACTTCCTCTAATCGGGACCCTAAAGAAACCTTCCTTACTACGACTTCGACTTTGAGGTCATGAAACCGATGGAGTACACTTCTCAACTGAGTAACCTTTTCTGAGACTACGACCTTCCCTAACCCCCGTACTCCTCTTCCCCTGCTGTCTCCTACTCTACTGTCCTACCGTAGTGCCTGAGCTACCTACACTCAGACTCACTCGAGGCCCTCAACCACTACCTGTCCCTCCGGACCACACGTCTCTAAGTACCCCAGCGTTTCACAACCCGTACTGACTCTTTGACTTGACTTGACTACCATGGGTCTAGAACCAAAGATTAAGATAAGAAGTTATTTTTCTTGGTATAGAGGAAACATTTTACCAACCAAGTTCCTGACTAGGTCCTTTATTTTTTCTAGTGGACACCAATCCTTTTCAGTCTACACTGAATCGTTTACTTGTTGTTGTTTTTGTTACCTCCATACATACTTTCTGTTTCTTCGGTTGAATTTCTCGACGGTGAAAAGTCTCGAACTTGATATACTATCTTTTTTTTTCCATTTGTTATCATAATCTACTAATAGGTTTCACATTCTATTTATATGAAATAAAGTATGACTGTATTTATTCACTGTCATAGTCATTTACATATCCCTTTTATCTTTTTATAGGACGCGTCCTCTTAAGGTTTGTAAAATACGTTTATGAGGAGTAAGTTCTCCCACCTCTTATTGAAGACAGAGGGATTCACACTTCACGTATATTACTTAAAGAAGGTTTCCCATGTCATACTTTTCGACTCGACCCCCCACCCCCTCATTGGAATGTCACTTTTTCGGATTGTTTGTGACGATGTCAATCCCCTATTTCTAATTACAGTTATCATAGTTCAGTGTGACATTTAAGGGGGTGCTGAGTCGACCATCTCTTGTGAGGACAGTTACGTACTCTACGTTCTCTACGCCCGAATTAGGGATCCATACCTTCTAGAGGACCTCTCTCTTAACCGTTGAGTGAGGTCATAAGAACGGACTTTTTTTAGGGTCCCTGTCAACCCGCGTGTGTCCAGTACGCGTGTGTATGTGTGTATGCGTGTACGTGTGTGACATTTATACATAGAACGGATTTACATTGGTAAAAAAAGTTCAACGAGACAGTAAACGTACGACCTCTCCCACACCTCTTTTCCCTTGGGAGAATGTGACAACCACCCTTACGTTNCGCGTGTGTCCAGTACGCGTGTGTATGTGTGTGTGCGTGTACGTGTGTGACATTTATACATAGAACGGATTTACATTGGTAAAAAAAGTTCAACGAGACAGTAAACGTACGACCTCTCCCACACCTCTTTTGCCTTGGGAGAATGTGACAACCACCCTTACGTTTGATCATGTCGGTGATACCTCTTGTCACACCGCTAAGGAATTTTTTGACCTTTATCTCGACAGAATACTGGGTCGTTAGGGTGACGACCCGTATGTGTGGCTCCTTTGGTCTTAACTTTCTCTGTGTACATGGGGTTACAAGTAACGTCGTGACAAATATTATCGGTCCTGTACCTTCGTTGGATCTACAGGTGGTCGTCTACTTACCTATTCTTTCGACACCATTTATATGTGTTACCTCACAATGAGTCGGAAATTTTTATTATGTAAACTTAGGTAAGATTACTCCACCTACTTTGACTTCGGCTAATAGGTCTCACTTCATTCGGTCTTTCTTTTTGTGGTTATGTCATATGATTGTGTATATATACCTTAAATCTTTCTACCATTGCTATTGGGACGTACGTTCTGTTGTTTTCTCTGTGTCTACATATCTTGTCTGAAAACCTGAGTCACCCTCTCCCTCTCCCACCCTACTAAACCCTCTTACCGTAACTTTGTATATATTATAGTACATTTTTTACTTAGCGGGAAGATCCAAGCTACGTCATATGTCTTACGAACCCCAACCACGTGACCCTACTGGGTCTCTCTATTATACCCCTCTCTCCACCCTCCCCCCAAGTCCTAACCCTTGAGTACATGTATGTNGTATATATACCTTAAATCTTTCTACCATTACTGTTGGGACGTACGTTCTGTTGTTTTCTCTGTGTCTACATATCTTGTCTGAAAACCTGAGTCACCCTCTCCCTCTCCCACCCTACTAAACCCTCTTACCGTAACTTTGTACATATTATAGTACATTTTTTACTTAGCGGGAAGATCCAAGCTACGTCATATGTCTTACGAACCCCAACCACGTGACCCTACTGGGTCTCTCTATTATACCCCTCTCTCCACCCTCGCCCCAAGTCCTAACCCTTGAGTACATGTATGTGGGTACCGTCCAAGTACAGTGATATACCGTTTTGGTTATGTCATAGTATTTCATTTTATTTTTTTATTTTCTTATTTTAAGTTTTTTTTTTTTTTTCTTACCGTAACTTGTACATATGATAGTACATTCTTTGCTTAGCGGTCGGATACAAACTATGTCCTATGTCCTATGAACCCCGACCACGTGCCCCTACTAGGTCTCTCTACTATACCCCACCCTCCACCCTCCCCCCCAAGTACTAACCCTTGAGTACATGTTGGTACCGCCTAAGTACAGTTACATACCGTTTTGGTTATGTCATAACATTTCATTTTATTTCATTTTTATTTTTAAAATTTTTTTCCTTTTATTTTCCTTTTAAAGTCAAATTAATTTTTTTTTTTTTTGTTGGAAGGAAACCTCAAAAGTGGTGTCATGATATCCATGTAATCAAGGTATAGACAACTCATTTTATTATGTTGTTTGATAATACTTTTTTACCACCACCAAATCAGCGATTTAACCCAGGTTGAGAACGTTAGAGTACCTGACATCGAGTGGTCAAAGGAAACAGGTACCCTAAAAGGTCCGGTCTAATGACCTCACCCAACGGTAAAGTAGGAGGTTCCTTAGAAGGACTAGGTCTCAAACTTGGGTACAGAGGAAGTAACGTCAGTCTAAGAAGTGGTGCCTCGGTGGTCCCTTTGGGATACTTTTTCATTATTTAAACATAAGATCTCTATAGAAATCGAAAGTATTTTTTGTTAGACTAGTAAATAAGGTTTGAATGTATACTTAAAGTCCAAATAATTTTATATCAAGACTATACCGTAAGAGAGGGAAATTTGTATCCAATTATTTCTTGTTTACTTACATAATTCATACTTGACGTCGTCTAAACCAATCCATTTAAATTAACGTATATCAATAAGGATTCCACTGTTTCTATTACCCGAAGGGACCACCGAGTCTCCCATTTCGCAGACGCACGTTACGTCCTCTGGGACCGAGTTCAGGACCCAGTCCTTCTAGGGGACCTCTTCCTTTACCATTGGGTGAGGTCATGGGAACGGACCTTTTAGAGTACTTACATCTTCGGACCATCCGATGTCAGGTACCCCAGTGTTTCTCAGTCTGTACTGACTCGTCGAAGTGAAGTGAAGTAAGAATTCCATTGTTTCTATTATCGTAAACATAATGTTTCGTACATATATACCTGACTAGTTTTACCTATGATTATCCATCTTTATTCGTCTCTTCCGTAATTAGTCTAATTCCATTCAAAATTTGTAATTATCAATCTCATCGTACTTACCTTACCTTACCTTTATTTCTAGTTACCCTATCTTACCTTTTAGGTCCTGATCCGTATTCGGTAAAACCTTGAAAGTAAAGTCAAGTCAAGTCAGTGAGTCGGCACAGACTGAGACGTTGGGGTACCTGACGTCTAGTGATCCGGAGGGACAGTTAGTGGTTGAGGACCTCAAATGGGTCTGAGTAGAGATAACTCACCTACTACGGTAGGTTGGTAGAGTAGGAGACCGTAGGGGAAGAGGAGGGAGGAAGTTAGAAAGAGTCGTAGTCCCAGAAAAGGTTACTCAGTCGAGAAGTGTAGTCCACCGGTTTCATAACCTCAAAGTCGAAGTTATAGTCAGGAAGGTTACTTGTGAGTCCGGACTAAAGGAAATCCTACCTGACCAACCTAGAGGAACGTCAGGTCCCCTGAGAGTTCTCAGAAGACGTTGTGGTGTCAAGATTTCGTAGTTAAGAAGTCACGAGTCGAAAGAAATATCAGGTTGAGAGTGTAGGTATGTACTGTCCCTTACGATTATGTTACATTTTTTCTGTTTTATAAGTGGTTTCAAATTACACTACTGAACTAATTAGAAATTTTTTTTTGATATAAATATAGGGTATAACTAGTGACCCTACTTTAGTTTTCATCGTATTATTTTATACACTCTTAAGGGGATAATGAGGTAGAAAAATCTACCTCTAAATTTATATAAAAATATTTTAAACTACTGATTTTTTACAAAAACGTATAATCTTTTTTCTTTCATTTGCAAAAAAATTTTTAACTTATCCGTTTACATCTATCGAGACCCCTTGTCCTTCCTAGATCCTTTACTACATTCCTGACGTTCTAGATTAAAACGTGAGTGACTAGTGAAACCTAAAAGTAAAAGTATACAAATAAAACGAAACAACAACAACAAATCAGTGTTTCAGCACAGGATGAGGTAACGCTCCGGTACCTGACATCGGGTAGTACGAGGAGATAGGTACCTTAAATGGTTTGTTCTTGTCATCTCACCCAACTGTAAAGGAAGAGGTCCCCTAGAAGGGTTGGGTCTCTCGTTTGGGTGTAGAGAACGTAATCGTCCGTCCAAGAAATGATGCCCCGGTGGTCCCTTGGGGAATAAAACGAAATACTGTCATTTTAAAGTGCAACATATTTCCGACACGTCTTAGGTGTATCTTACGTTACTAGTTCTATTTATTGGTACCTTTTAATGTTAAATATAAAACCTTAGTTGTTCTAACAAACCTAACAAATAAAGACATAAAGGTAGATCTATTAAAAAATTTTGGTCTGTTCCGTCTATCTGGAATTAAGTGAACACATGGGACAAGGAAATCAATTATCAACGGTCACCGACTTAATTCTTTTAAAGGTTTCAAAGGTTCTAATCATTCATTTGTTTACACTACTAAATAGACAAAAGATCAAAGCTTTCTATTTATTTTTCTACTACAACAGAAATAAAGGAGAGATAAAATAGTCGTCTGTAACACTATATGATACATGTAACTGATCCAGAAGGACATTTAAGATTTTATTCCTCTGAATTTATATCGAATAAGTTAAAATCACTTCGTGTGTAGTTTTACCTAACGTAAAAACATTATAAAGTTGTGTCTTAATCAATATTTGATATGTACTAATAAAACTACGTATTAAAATAACTAATAAATAACAATATATCTAAATTTTTCGTTATAGTACTTTTTAAGTGTAAAAGACGTGTATCAGTGATTAAAATTTTACGATTAAAATATTTTTATTCAAAAGTAAAATTATATGAAGTACGTTAAATTTTAACATACGATAGTAAACACCCTCCTTCCATCGTTTAAGGACTCAAAGTGACGTCCGTGTTTATTTCAAACATTGACACTGGTCAAGATACTACTAAACAATTCCAGAAGACGTAAATTTTGGACTTTGAGTATACTAAATTCTAATTCGAGTGATCCCATATTTAAAAGTTGTCCCTTTCGTACCAAAGTACCTGTTTAACATTCCAGGTACACTCAATATGACCTCTCTTGATAGTAAGATTTAATATTTGTAAGTAGATAAAGGGAAAAGAACGAAAAATAAAAAAGGAAAAATTTTTATTTTGGTCACTATAAGAACGTCTTTTCGATCTTTTCCTTTGAGTGTCGGTATTTACTCTTTTAAACTCGATAACCGTTTACCAATTCAATTTTACTCCATTTACACTTCACCCTAAACGTAAGATCAGTAACCACACCATATATTAGTACATGACATACGTCAATTTACTCAGACAACAGACCGACGTTACTTATAGATGTAGGTAGGATTGTCAATTACTCCTTATTTACTGAATAATAGGTGTTTACCGACACAGATTTATCGAGACGTTGTTTTTGTCTTATAATTTTTCACATTGGTTTTATCTAGAATTTACTATTACCTGCATGAATCTGATAATTAATTAAAAATTTCGTAGTATTCAAAGTTACGAAATCCTATTTTAGTCGTGATCTTGTTCAAGTTCGTGTTACTGTCTAAGTTTCACACTCAAAATTTAATTTGAACTTACGTATGTATACAAAAATACACATACGTACACATATGTACATATATACATATATAAGTAGGGGAGGTGTATATATATATATATGTGTGTGTTCATGTATGTATGTATGTATGTGATTGTGTAAATTTTTTTTGGCATAAAATATTCTGTAGAAACGATAGTACTTTTACTACCGTGTATCCAATTTGAATGGATGAGTTTTCACGATGTAAGTACAAATTATGTAAGTAAATATCAAATGTTTAGTTAAAAAATTTTCTTTTATAAAATAATTTTGATAAAAGAAAAAAAAAAGGAAATAAATAAATAAATGAAAAACAAAATAAAATGTTATGACATAACCAAAACGGTATGTAATTGTACTTAGGCGGTGCCCACATGTACTCAAGGGTTAGGACTTGGGGGGAGGGTGGAGAGAGGGGTACAGTAGAGAGACCCAGTAGAGTCACGTGGTCGGGGTTCGTAGGACATAGGACAGAGTTTAGATCTGACCGCTAAGTAAAGAATGTACTATCATATGTACAAAGTCACGGTAAGAGGGTTTTGATAAAAAGTTATACGGACTTTAAGTATATCAAAACTTTACACTCCTAAAAAACACTTTCGATTTTGTGACATAAAATCTTATATTAAAATTTTTCTTGAATGTTAAAATATGAAAAAAGTATTATCAAGTGATATTATAAAATGAGTTGATTATACTTTATTTAAAAATTTTTTGTTGAAATAGGTATCATGAAACACCAGTTTTTAAGTTTCTCGACATTTACTGTTCCCTCGTTGAAGACTTTTACCGACTCAAGTCCGTAACACATTTAGTGGGGGTTTTAAGTCTTCTCAATAATTAATAAAATAGTGGAGTTATCGAACATTAAATAGATAAGAGAATTAAATTACGGTTGTTCTAGGGTTGATGTAAATAGTAATCGTGTCCTTTGACGTCAGTAAAGTTTTACGGGGTCGTTACGAGGACTTAAGTTCGGTATAATGACGTACGAACGAGTCAGTACCGACTGAGACGTTGGGTACCTGACACCGGTCTGTGTGACGAGACAGGTACCTTAAAAGTCCGTTCATATGACCTCACCCAACGGTAAAGGAAGAGGTGGTCTAGAAGGTCTGGGTCCCTAACTTGAGTGGAAAGGACGCAGAGTTCGTAACCGTCCGTCTAACAAATGGTGTCTCGGTGGTCCCTTTGAGTATAATAACAGGAAGTTTAGGTACAGAGTGGGACTTCCGTTAGATACTTTTATAGTATAGACTCACACAGTGGGGGTGATGGGTAATGTGGAGTAAGTTCATAAGGGTAATGAAAGTTGGTACCTGGGTAAGAGAATGGGGAAAGAAGAAGATGTCACCAGAGGAAACGAGAAAGAGAGTAACTGTCATGAAACCTTTATAAGAAAATGACTTTGTACGGGGTAAAGGTCCCCCTAAAAAGAGTATAGGATAATTTGAGTAAAAGTCGAAAAGACTTAGTAGTCAAAAGGTTTCTTTTAATACGACTTGAATGTCTAGTAAGGTTAAAGGGGATTTGCGAAGACATGTATTGGTTGTGTAGAGAGGTCTACTCAAAAGGTCTCAAGATTAAAGGGGATATAAACATTCGTACTTCGTCTCACATATGGTTTTATTTTATTCCCGTTGAAATACCCTTGCTTTTTAATACTGAACTAGTGTCGTAACACATCTGTGTCACAATCGTAATATAAAGTTAGTGAAGAACAGTCTGAATCATCTTTGTGTTACTTAATTACTTATGACAAACTTGTGAACTCGTTCATAAAGATTCTAAACGTCTAACAGAATGAACAGACAGTGGATAAGGACCTTTCCTATCGTCATAAGTTTCTATCTTATAGATATAATCTTTATGTACAAAATTTGACAGTCACTAAATAAAGTATTCATTCACTTTTTATAGTCTCTATATCTTTGAACACAGAACTTAAAAATCTGTAAAGTCTTAAAAGTCATCGACTTGCGAAAGTTTTAATGTAAACTTGTGTTTAAACCGGTCGTCAATATACAAACTCAAGTCAAGTTTCACTAGAGTAAGAATCAAACGGTTCACAGGTATAAAGTTCCATAGAAGTCAAACTACGTTTATACTGTACCACAAACACCTATTCAAGTGTAACTAAGACAGGGACGAGTCACGATTCTGATAGGTCCTTTTATGGTTCCTGTATAAGGATACATCTACGTTAATTAGTAGTTTCCCTTCATGTACACTTTGATATCTCTCATTCCTGAAAGGATCATCGAGTCGTTATTTCTTAGACGAACAGTTACGTCTTTTTTGTCCAAGTTAGGGACCCAACCCTTCTAAGGGACCTCTTCCTTTATTGTTGAGTAAGGGCAAAAGAACGAACCTATTAGGGTACCTGTCTCCTCGGAACGTTTTCTCAACCCGGATGAATCATTGATTTGTTGTTGTATTTCTCATTTCCTTTGTTCTTAAACATAATAATTCGTACTTCCTTTTAAACGGTAAAAAATAAGCTTAAAAAATCTACCATTAAAAAATGATAGTATGGTACTAATAGTATGATTCACAATGTCATCTTATTATATTGGATCTTCGTTGCAAAAATTAAATATAGAATAAAACCTTTTACAGTTTTTATGTTTAAGTATACTTTATTCAAGTTTGAATTTTGCTTTCACACCAAGGAAATCATTTAACTAAAGGGTGCGTTTGATAAAAATAAATATAGAAGTACTTTTAAATTCTTTTGTTGTGACTTTAACAAAAAATTACTCTCTTTACTAACTTTATAAATTCTCAGATCGTCTGTATTACATAAATCTATATTAATCGAGTTTACTGTTCTTATATTCTTAGAATACCCAATTTGTTTCGATCTCTCCTTCATTTTCACGTTCGTATATCACGTGTACTGTATAAAAAGACATAAAAGATTATTGTCGATAACTTTCCGTACTTGAACTTCGTCACTAGTAGTATATTCTTATAAACAATAGACAGGTTTCAAAAACTAAGACTTTCAAAAGTTTAAACCAACTCAAGTATAAAAATTTTTAATTTTTCCCCCGAAGACAGAACAGAGTCACCACTTCTTAAAGGGACGGTTATGTTTTCTGTGACCAAGTTGAGACCAAACCCTTCTAGAGCGTACGTCTCGATGATTCCGGTACGTGGTATTGGTGACTCTGACGTGAGGTCTCGGGTCCTCGGAGATCGTAAATCGGGTGTACTATGCTGATGACTCCGGACGAACGGGATCTGGGACACGAGATATTCTCTTCGGTGGTACTATTCTTCGGGTGTGTGGTGTTGATCTCTCATCTGAACGAGTGACGTTGATCTCTTTTCGGGTGTATCGTTACTTCTGGATCGTGTCAGTTTTTACTTATTTATGTTAATAATTTTTTTGTTCGTAAATTTTTAATTTAATAAGGATCCTTATAGACCTTGTATATTATCTAACACTTTCATTTGCAAGAGTAAACCGATGTTTTATTTTGTAATTTTATCTTTACCATTAGATCCTGATTATACCCTTTGAGTTCAGTCCCTACATAACTCATTGTGAAATGTTCCGAAAAATTTTAGTAGGGAGCAACTATATCGATTACTGTTCTACGGCTAAAAGGTGGTTCCTACACTTTAATAAACATCTATAATAAACACCAATATGAAACAAAATAAGATTGTGAGTGGTAAACGATTTTGTTAAAAGGTTTATTGTCTCTTATAGGATGTGGGACTGTCAATTCGTTACCAAAGAGACCACCGAGTGACCATTTCTTAAGTCGACTTTACGTCCTCCGGTGCCAAACTAAGGACCCAGCCCTTCTGGGAGGACTCTTTCCTATCCGGTACGTGAGACCATAATAACCGGAAGGGACCACCGAGTCTACCATTTCTTAAGTAGATCTTCTCCCTCTGGATAAAAGCTAAGGACCCACCCCTTATAGGGATGTCTTCCCGTTACCATTGGGTGAGGTAATAAGAACGGACCTCTTAGAGGTACCTATCTTCACGACCCGTCCGATGTCAGGTACTTGAAATCGGACAGTCTGAGGTGACAGGTACCCTAAAAGGTCCGTCCTATGACCTCACCCAACGGTAAAAGACCTTTCTCGAACGGATATATACATAAATTTGATCGTATCATGAATCTTAGATTCGAATAATTATAACGGATTATGCACGATATAAGAAACGTCGGTTTCCACCTCTTCGAGATATCAGTCATTTTTGTTCTGGTCCTCGTCTGACACCGAGTCTAGTACTTAAGGAATAACGTTTTAAGTCTCAATTTGAGTTCTTTCATCCCTTTTGGATGACCAGAAGTCCACACTGGTAAATCTACACTGGATTTAGTTTAGGAAAATATATATATATATATGTGTGTGTGTGTGTGATATATTTGATATGTCACCTTCACTGTTTATCTAAGTTCCCTAATCTAGACAATCTATTTCACGGACTACTTGATACCTACCTCCAAGTACTGTAACATCTCCTCTGTCCCTAGTCATAGTAGGGGTTCTTTTTATTTACGTTTTTCCGTTTTACCAACAAATTCCTATGGAATGTTTATCGACACTTAGCTTCTTCTCTTTCCGTTTCCTCTTTTCCTTTCTATATTCGTAGACTTACGTCTCAAGGTTTCTTATCATTACTCTTTATTCTTTTGGAAGGAGTCACTAGTTACGTTTCTTTATCTCCTTTTGTTATCTTACCCTTTCTGATCTCTAGAGAAGTTCTTTTAATCTCTATGGTTCCCTTGTAAAGTACGTCTCTACCCGAGCTATTTCCTGTCTTTACCATACGTTCTTGACATATTTTTTCTAGAAGTGATGGGCGTATTAGTACTACTACACTAATGAGTAGATCTCGGTCTGTAGGACCTTACGCTTCAGTTCACCCGGAATCTTTTGTAGCCATGCTTGTTTCGTCCACCTCCACTATCTTAAGGGTAACTCGACGAAATTTAGGACTTTCTACTACGACACTTTCACGACGTGAGTTATACGGTAGTTTAAACCTTTTGAGTCGTCACCGGTGTCCTGACCTTTTCCAGTCAAAAGTAAGGTTAAGGCTTCTTTCCGTTACGTTTTCTTACGAGTTTGATGGCGTGTTAACGTGAGTAGAGTGTACGATCATTTCATTACGAGTTTTAAGAGGTTCGGTCCGAAGTTGTTATACACTTGGCACTTGAGGGACTACAAGTTCGACCAAAATCTTTTCCGTCTCCTTGGTCTCTAGTGTAACGGTTGTAGACAACCTAGTACCTTTTTCGTTCTCTCAAGGTCTTTTTGTAGATAAAGACGAAATAACTGATACGGTTTCGGAAACTGACACACCTAGTGTTATTTGACACCTTTTAAGACTTTCTCTACCCTTATGGTCTGTTGAACTGCACGGAGAGCTCTTTAGACATACGTCCAGTCCTTCGTTGTCAATCTTGACCTGTACCTTGTTGTCTGACCAAAGTTTATCCTTTTCCTCATACAGTTCCGACATATAACAACGGGACAATAAATTGAATATACGTCTCATATAGTACTCTTTGCGACCTAACCTTCTTTGTGTTCGACCTTAGTTCCAACGGCCCTCTTTATAGTTATTTGAGTCTATACGTCTACTGAGGTGGGAATGCCGTCTTTTGCTTCTCCTTGATTTTTCGGAACACTACTTTCACTCTCCTCTCACTTTTTCAACTTAATTTCGAGTTGTAAGTCTTTTGCTTCTAGTACCGTAGGTCAGGGTAATGAAGTACCCTTTATCTACCTCTTTGTCACCTGCTGGTTCCTACTCTACCGACCTACCGTAGTGATTGAGTTACCTGCACTCAGACTCACTTGAGGCCCTCAACCGCTACCTGTCCCTCCGGACCACACGACGCTAAGTACCCAAACGTCTCAGCCTGTACTGACTCACTGACTTGACTTGACTTGTACGTGATCATTTCATTACGAGTTTTAAGAGGTTCGGTCCGAAGATCTCATATACTTGAGACTTGAAGGTCTACAAGTTTGACCAAAATCTTTTCTGTCTCCTTGATCTCTAGTTTAACGGTTGTAGGTGGACTAGTGTTTTTTTCGTTCTTTCAATGTCTTTTTGTACATGAAGAAGAAAAACTGATAAGGTTTAGGAAAGTGATACACCTAGTGTTAATTGACAACTTTTCAGAATTTCTCTACCCTTATGAACTGGTGGACTGGACGGAGGACTTTTTAGATATACGTCCAGTTCTTCGTTGTCAATCTTAGCCTGTACCTTGTTGTATGACCAAGGTTTAGCCTTCGCATACAGTACCGATATATAATAGTGGGACGAATAGATTGAATATACGTCTCATGTAGTACCCTTTACGACCCGACCTACTTCGCGTTCGACCTTAGTTCTAACGGTTTTCTTTATAGTTATTGGAGTTTATGTGTATACTATGGTGGTAATACCGTCTTTCGTTTCTTCTTGATTTATCGGAGAACTACTTACACTTTCTCTTCTCACCTTTTAAACGGAATTTTGAGTTGTAAGTCCTTTGATATTAGTACCGTAGGTCAGTGTCGACAAGTACTGTTTGTCTACGTCTTTGTTACCCTTGTCACTGTTGAAATAAAACACCCCGAAGTTTTAGTAACGTCTACCACTGACGTCGGTACTTTAATTTTCTTAGAACGAGGAACCTCTTTTCGACACTGGTCAGATTTCTCGTATCAATTTTAGTCTCTGTAATGAACGGTTTTATCAAGGTAGATCCGTTTCGATATCAAAGAGGTCATCAGTGCACACCTACACTTTCAACCTGTTATTTCTTTCGAGTCACGATTTCTTAACTACAAAAACTTGACATCACAACCTCTTCTCAGAAAAAAAAAAAAAATTTAAATGTTATGACATAACCAAAACGGTATACAGTTGTACTTAGGAACCTGACGTTCCTCTAAGTAGGTCAGTTAGGATTTCCTCTAGTCAGGACTTATAAGTAACCTTCCAGACTCCGACTTCGAAGTTATAAAACCGATGGACTACACTTTTTGACTGAGTAAACTTTTCTGGGAATACGACCCTTTCTAACTTCCGTCCCTCTCTTCCCCTACTGTGTACTACTCTACCAACCTACTGTAGTGGCTGACCTACCTGTATACAAAATCGATCGAGGTTCTCACATACTACCTGTCCCTTTGGACCGCACGACGTCAGTTGCCCCAGTGTTTCTCATCCTGTACCGACTCTCTAACTTCATTGTTTACTTATCCACAATTTTGTTTATTGACGTTTCTCTCATATAATTTGAGTCAAAGAAATATTATTGTTATACTTTTCTTTATTTGTATCTAAAGTTTAAAGATAGTGTAGTTCATATCAACTTCTCTTACTCTTCTTTTGGTGTGGTGCACACAAGAATTACACTGTAAGATTCCGAGAGAACGTGAAGTGTGTATGTATTTTATACAGTGTACGACTGGTGGTATTAAGGGTGTTTTACTATAAACACTTACATGTACAATTTGAAAACAATCGTAACAATCATTTAATATTAAAGTCAAGTAAAGTCAGTGAGTCAACACAGGCTGAGAAACACTGGGGTACTTAGCGTCGTGCGGTCCGGAGGGACAGGTAGTGGTAGAGGGGCTCAAGTGAGTCTGAGTGCAGGTAGCTCAGTCACTACGGTAGGTCGGTAGAGTAGGAGACAGCAGGGGACGAGGGGGACGGGGGTTAGGGACGGTCGTAGTCAGAAAAGGTTACTCAGTTGAGAAGCGTACTCCACCGGTTTCATGACCTCAAAGTCGAAATCGTAGTAAGGAAGATTTCTTCAGGGTCCCGACTAGAAGTCTTACCTGATGAACGTTCCGTTTTTTTTTTTTTTTCCAATTCATTTAATTACAAACGTTTTTAAATGGATCCTTTTCTATACACTTGGTCTAATGTAGTAAACACCTAATACTAGTTAATAAGACATAGTAAAAATATTTTAATAATTGTTAAATTAAAGTTTGTTAAACTGTAACTTAAGAATTAATGAAACCGTTTTTACGTGCTGACTTGTGTTGAAAAATGGCATAGAACCGTTGATCTCTTTTAACAGAACGTCTCCTTTCGGGATTTTAAAAGTTTCAGTAAACACGTGAACGTTATACCGGTAAAAAGGGTACCATCACGTATTGACGAACTTCCATAACTTTAATTATGGATTTCGTCAATTAAGACACCTCACCTTATCGAAATAACATGAAGAAAGATCATAAATCAACTGTCAATTTACAACTCAAAGTCCAAAAGAAACCAAAATATAAATTCATATAGTCAAATAGCTGATCAGTCAAATGTACGTTAGAAGATAATTATATATACAAGAAGACATGAAATCAGTGAAGTGAATATATAGCGACTCCGAATGGTTCACAGACCAATGAAGAAACACCTATAAATTCAATATAGTTAAAAAATTTTTATTTCAATATTTTGTTACTCACTATTGTGTTGTATGGTCCTTAACCCGTGACTTAGATCTGAAGTCCAATACTCAGGACCTCGTTGTTTACTACAAGATGTTTATGTAAGATATTTAAGATGTTTATTATAAAAAGAAAAAAAAAACGAAATCAAAGGAATAGAGATTTCTCTTCGATGAAACTGTTATCTTGACGTACGTAATGTGTAGACTTTTACGTAACGTATATATTTATGAGTTATACATAAAAAAATTAACTTTTGATTTCGACAAAGTTTGTAGATATAGGAAAACGTACTTAATAAAAATAGTAATAATAACTATGATAAAATTACTGATACATTTTTGGTATGTGAAATTGAAGAGAAACCAATTCGTATCTCAAAAGAAGTAAGGAGTTTATGAAACGAAAGGTAAATAACGTAACATAAGAGTTTTGCCAAGATTTAAAAAATGTATAAAAAACTATACTTGTTATTTATTTCATAATTTTCCTAATACTGAGACTTTCTTTCGTGAACCCCTATGAAAAACCTTAGACATGACCAAAACTTCGAATGAATAAAAACACCTTAAAAATAAATATAACTGTCCCCCTAAAGTCACTGTCCATACTTCCTCCTTGTAAAATATAAAATCAGTATGGACCCTCCATCATAATTTATTATAAATAAAGGATTTTTAACACTCCTCTCTACAATATAGAAGTTGTCATAGAGATTGTAAATAGTAACAAAATTATACTATGTATGTTTTGTCTAAAAAGTCAGAACAGGAATCCGTAGACAGACGAGTGAACTTCCTGTGGTTAATATAAACATATGTAGTGGATAAAATTACTGCAGTGATTCCTCAGGTGCCACCGAGTCACCATTTCTTAGGAGGACGGTTTCTTACTTTACGTCCAACTTAGGACCCACCCCTTCTATACGATCTCTTCCTTTACCGTTAGGTGAGGTCATAAGAACGGACCCTTTAGGGTACCTGTCTCCTCGGACGGTCCGATCTCAGGTACTCTAACGTTTCTCAACCTGTACTGACTCACTGATTTGTTAATTGTCATTCTTTCTCAGGTATATGAAAGCCTTTTCAAAGGTCTCATAATTGTTAATGACATTTATCATCGATATTAGTTAATAAATGCAGAGGTTTCATCCAAAATTGTTTAAGTAAAAAAGATACACATCGATATAACATATAGATTTGGGATTCTTGATCAAATTTTCTAATAGAAGTAAACATACCGAAACAAATCGATATTATTGTGTTAGATTATCACACAATTTACTTTTAGTATCCCTCACCATGTTTTCAATTACTCCTCTCTATAAGAAGGAGATATAAGAACTGACTATTTAGAAACTTCTATATGTTTTTAACTATCTATCGAGACGTACAGATACACATTATGATTTCGTATTGTACTTAATCCTTTTTACACTCTACTATTTACGTAACGAGGAAAAACTAACCATCTAAAACTATAAGATTTCGAATGACTTCGAGTGATTCTCTCTAAATTACTTCAGAAAAACATGGTCCCTTTGACTACTAAGACCGTTACTTGAACAAACCCTGTGTGATAGACTAGGGTGGTGAATCTACGAAAATAAACTACGGATGAAGAGAAGGCTACAGTGTGTTTTCTTCTGACGTTTATAAATCGGGGGGAAAAAAAAAGGTTACATTCAAATAAAGGCTTCTTCTCAAGGGTCTTATCTACATTTCTTTTGACGTTTTAAACACATGTTGTGTTTGTCCATATAGAGATAATATAGAGCCAGGAGATCTTCATCTGGCTTGACACTACTTACAAAACCTTAACAAAAGAACTGTCAATGTAGTTCTAATCATAGAGAGTATGAGGAAAAGATTGAAGACCTTCTTGGTCAAGAGAGAAACTCCTAGTCCGATAGTCCATGTAGCGAATCTCTAATTGTAAGTTTATGTTTATGTTGTAATTGAATAGATAGGTTAGAATAAATAAAAGTACAGTGAAGAGGGGAGAAAGAAGAGGTGAGGAGGGGATAAGTAGTATGACACGGTTTTGTGCGTCTTACTCGATGTTACAGAGATTTTGGAGTGTATCAAGGTGTTGATCAAAAAAATTAATTCAAATTGGGGGAACGGTCCCGAAGGGACCATCGAGTCTGCCACTTCACAGACGGATGTTGCGCCCTCTAGACCCAAGCTAGGGACCCAGCCTTTCTAGGGAACCTCTTTCTTTACCGTTGGGTGAGGTCATAAGTACGGGCCTTTTCGGGTACCTGGTTCCTCGGACCACCCGATGTTAGGTAGCCCAGCGTTTCTCAGTCTGTGCTGACTCGCTGAAATGAAGGAACGGTCCTTTATGAAATCGGGGTTAAACCATATAGAACACAAGTAGAACAGAAATGTTATTTTATTACCAATTAAATAAGAGTTTTATAGTCACCAGATCTAATATCGATATAAATAGATTAGTAAACTTTTTATTATTACAGACAATTTTTTTTAAGATTCTGAGATGTCTGATATAACAAATCTATTGTGAGAAATCTCATTTCTTAAATACTACTTCACTTTTTAAGAGGTCTAAATTCTCCATAATTATTATACATACGAATCTTTGTAAGAGGAATTAATGAGGAGGTCTTCACGGAAACGGGTCCTGGAAGAGTCTCACTGGAGAAGAAGTATGTCATGTGTACTACAAAAACTTTGTCTTGTAGACACAATGAATTTTGTTGTTGTTTTGACATTACTACGGTCTTGATCGTCCGTAATAAATAATATACTTGTCTAAGGACGGGTTAACGTCTTCTTCTTATTTGAGACCTTTAAGTCACACACATCAATTAGATATCAGACTTTATGTCAGATCGTTTGTCTCTACCGATATTCTCTTGTGTCTACCTCATTTTTAACTCGATTAGTGAAACTCAATTTATTTACTCTTGATTCTAATAAAATGATTCTTACACTTTCTAGGAGGGTGTTACTCATTTGTAATAAGGTAATAAGGTACGGGTTTCTGTCAAAATATAGTCTTTTTATTTGTTCTTCTTCATAACACAATATACCAATTTCTATCAGAATAATGTATTTTACACAAACAATTTTATCTCCTATAAAAATCGGTCAACCAATTCCTTTTTATAGTACCATTTTTATTAGAAGTACGTGACGAACGTGTAACTGTGAAACTTATGTTGGAACTGTCGTTAAAAGTCAACTTCTCTATGTGAGATAATGTATGTTTGGTTTAAATTACAGTTTCAGAAGACACCGAGAAATTCAATTTCCAACATATCTTTACCATCATATACCTCTAGTTGTTCTATATGAGCGGATCTATTTGTCAAGTTTTACAGGCACGCACAGTACTGACTTCATTGGTACTCGACGAAATTCATGGTCTTTATATTATTAGTTATCGTAAACAAAATTTTATTATACTTTCTAATTATAAGTATAAATAACGTATTTTAGTGAAAATTCTTGCGGTTGTACGGATTGAGCGCAGTCTATGAAGAACTACGTATGAAGGAAAATAACTCTTTAGAGAAATGAAAAACAAAGAAATACGAGATTCGATGATAGTAGTGAGTCAATTTGGAAAATTTCGTTCTTCTCTTAAGAATCCAGTAGAGATGACACAACGAAAAGTTTCCTTCGTGCATTTCTCCTTTTCACAAAAGTGACTTACTAACTCATAAACATATAATTCATATAGAAAGTGTGGTCCGTGAACGTATGTATAATGTATTGTAGCAAACTATTCGATTTACTCAGATTAAAATAATAAAGTAATCCTTAGAGAGTAACCGTGGAGTCCCTGAATCGAATAGTTTTTTATTAAAAATTTAATATTGTTCATTTAAACTTACGAATTTTTACTCGACAGTTGAACTAATTTTATTTTTTTTTATGTTCTTCAAAATGAAAGGTACAGAGATAATCNAGTAATCCTTAGAGAGTAACCGTGGAGTCCCTGAATCGAATAGTTTTTTATTAAAAATTTAATATTGTTCATTTAAACTTACGAATTTTTACTCGACAGTTGAACTAATTTTATTTTTTTTATGTTCTTCAAAATGAAAGGTACAGAGATAATCTATTTGTCAAAAGTGAAATGTCACTGAAATTTAAGACTTATTTCGTAGTTTATTATAAAACTTAATAAAACCGAGTTGATATTCAAAGGTTCGTATTAAATATTTTAATAATCCAAAGTATGAAACATCTGATTTTTTCTTCTCGTCTACCACTATTATACTCGGTTTGTAATAAATTTCCACCAAAAAACGTATTAACACTAAAAACTCAAAGAACCTTTATTTCGTCATATTAGTGTAACGTAAGTTAAAATTATAAAAAAGAAATTAAATAATTTAAGTTCGTTAAATGTCATACGATTTGTGTATTTGTAATAACAACGTAAATTTTTTTTTTTCTAACGAATTTCGTTTTACTATGGTCTCCTTTACTTTGTCTCATTGGATTTACACAGACGAAGTTGTATTTAAATCCGAAATAACAAGAGTTACTTTAATTAGTGTGTAATATTAATTACTTATAATTACTGTTTATATTCGTAGTATGGTGGCAGTTTAATAAGCCACTTTTTTTGTTACTTAGTAAGTACGAATTAATGAGAAAAAATGTCGAAATAATTCCATATTAACAAGATGTGTTTTGATGTGTATAAATTGTTTATGTTGAACTACTCAAACCTGTATACGTATATGGGTACTATGGTACGAGTTAATGAGAATTCCTGAGACATATACGTTTAATACTCAAAATGTTCGTTTTTAACTTCCAGTTTTTAAAGAGATGTACATTGTTTGTTGTTTATTACGTTTTTAGGTCGGGACTCATATTGGTGATCGATTAAATAGTCATTGACTACTTGATCCTTCTAATATTATTATTACGTTACTTCCGTTTAATTAAAAAGAGATAACCACAACCCACAAGGAGTTATCCGTTTGTTAGTCTAAATTGGAAAAAAAAAGTAGAAAGTGTATTAAGATATTAAAAGGTAAATTTTTATTTCAAATTTACTTGTATAAATTCCATTCTTCGACTTATTTTGACTTTTCTACTTACTATTCACAATAGTCCCGTTTCTTTGTCTTGTACAACACAAACAAAATCGTACACCAACAGCATTTGAAGTTTGACCCTATACAAGACTCACAGTGATGGCATATTCGTAATTTAGTCACAGTGGACGTTTTACGTATTTTTATACTGTCAAACTTAAATATTACAAATACCTTCTTTAGTAAAAATTACATATGATATTTTGAACTTTATCCTCGACTCACTTATTCAGACAACGATGAATGTTAAAAGTAGATAATTAGGGTAATTAAAAGAAAATTATACCAGAAAAAGTCGATGGCAACGTTTGAGAGTCCAACTTGACAACATAATATTACCATAATATACGGTGATCACACCAATACTAGAAATAAATATATTTTTGGTTTATAAATCAATTTTTTTCTATAAATAAAAATGGGGTTTGGGTACTGAACCGTAAATTTATAATGACAGTGGGACGAATAAATATTATTGAATATACGTTCATGTAGTACTCTTTACGGTCCAACCTCCTTAGTGTACGACCTTAATTCTAACGGTTCTCTTTATAGTTGTCGAAGTCTAAACGTCTATTATGGTGGGATTTCCGTCTTTTACTTCTCCTTCTCCTTGATTTCTTGGAAACTCCTCCCACTTTCTTCTCTCATTTTTTCGACCCAATTTTGAGTCGTAGGTTTTAAATTCTGGTGTCGTAGACTAGGGTAGTGAAGTACCGTTGATCTTCCCCTTTTTCACCTTCGTGACTGTAAAATAAAAGAACTCGAGGTTTTAGTGACACCTACCACTGTTCGTTGTTACTTTAGTTTTCTACGAACGAGGATATTTCTTTTCGATACTGTTTCGATCTATCGTATTATATTACGTCCCTGTAATGAAACGACTGTTTGTAGATATACCAGTTTAGATACCAAAAAGGTCATCAATACATACCTGTACTCTCAACCTGGTATTTCTTACGATTCACGGTTCCTTGACTACGAAAGTTTAACACCACGTCCTCTTCTGAGAACTCCTAGGGAACCTGTCGTTTCTCTAATTTGGTCAGTTAAGATTTCGTTTAGTTGTGACCTATAAGTAGTCCTTCTGACTCCGACTTCGACTTCAAGTATATGAAACCGGAAGACTACTTTTATTAACTGAGTAACCTTTTCTGGGACTACGACCGTTTCTGACTTCCGTTTTCCTCTTCCCCCGACAACTCCTAATGTACCAAACTATCGTAGTAACTTAGTAACCTGTACTTAAATTCGTTTGAGGTCCTCTATGTCTTCCTGTCCCTTCGGATCATACGACGTCAAGTCCCCCAGTGTTTCTCAACTTGTGTTGAATCTCTGACTTTTTATTCATGTACCAGTCATGTTAGTCACCAGTACCTTTCATTTACTTTGGAGTCTCGTTCAACATAAAACAAAGAGACAACTTAAGTCTTATTTTTGATATATGTAAATTAATACCCTTGTATTTCCTACTATATAAGGAACGTGTGAATTTAAACATTGACTTTATTCATAGACGATGAGAACATATGTAATCTAAATTTATTCATTTCTATGACGTATAGATTAAACATCTACAAACAATAGTTCATTTATATGATGTCTGTGTTAATTAGTTTACGACTGAGGGACTTAAAATGATTATCTAATTTAATTGTAAATAAATGTATACTTAACATCACTTTGAATATCAGATAGGATTATAACTGAACCTAGGAATTTTTGTGTGTTGACCTAATAGACTCGACACATGAATGGAGACTAGAACTTTACGAGAGTAAGGTTTCACATACACACCTAAATAAGACATTTGATACCACGATGGTCCAACAACAACGACGACGACGACGACGATTCAGTGAAGTCAGAACAGGCTGAGACACACTGGGCTGTCTATCGTCGGGTGGTCCGAGGGGGTAGGGTCCCTAAGAGGTCCGTTCTTGTGACCTCACCCAACGGTAAAGGAAGAGGTTACGTACTTTCACTTTTCACTTTCACTTAAGAGAGTCACCTCAGACTGAGAGTCACTGGGGTACCTGACGTCGGATGGTCCGAGGAGGTAGGTACCCTAAAAGGTCCGTTCTCATGACCTCACCCACCGGTAACGGAAGAGGTCATGGTCCAATGACCAATAGTATTATTAAGTAAGTCTTTTCGTTAGAAAATTTTACAATACCCCGAGTTCAGTTAAAAGTCAAGTCAAGTCATCGAGTCAGTACGGACTGAGAAACACTGGGATACCTGACGTCGTGAGGTCCGAAGGGCCAGGTAGTGGTTGAGAACCTCGAACAAGTTTGAGTACAGGCAGTTTAGTCACTACGGTAGGTTGGTAGAGTAGGAAATAGTAGAGGAAGAGGAGGAAGGAAACTAGAAAGGGTCGTAGTCCCAGAAAAGGTTATTCAGTTAAGAAGAGTGCACCGGTTCAGTTAAAATCTCGGGAGGTTCTTACTCTACCTATTTTTCTTCACTCGGATCAGACAGTATTCGAAATGGTGATGACTTATTCGGTATCGTTTACCATTTATCCTATTTTTAATAATTCTCGAATTTTTAATCGAATAAAACTAAATAGAGTCAATTGTATCTACCGTCTTTATTTACAGGTATAGATATCAGTAAACTCATACATTTAACAGGAAGTAAACATTTATAAAATAGTATGGACAAACGATTTCACATTAAAATGTATATTGGATTATTTATGTTTATAAATTATTACATTACTAATGGTTAAAAGTAATAGAATATTGACAAAGGTACGTTAATTAGTAACAACATAAATATAAGAGTCACAAGTAAAGATCATCATTAAAATGAATAACTTTCTTATTATAACGTGGACATAAGTCTAAATGACTTCACACAAAGTATCATAATAATTGGACGGAAAGTGCAGCCAGACAAGTAAGTATAAATTAGGAATAAATTTAGGAATTAATTATAAAATTTATTTTGGTATGGTAACTAGATTAAATTGTATGATCTATTATTTTTACTATCTTTTTCAAAATGAAATACGTTTTGTTTCAAAATGAAATACGTTTTTACTCTATAAACAAATCATACCTCTAAGAAGTTTTATGGTTTTTTTGACGGTATATCAGATCATTAAGGTGAGGACCCATGTGTGAGGGGTTTTTATTTTTGGGATTAATCTTTTCTATGTNGTACGGTAACTAGATTAAATTGTATGATCTATTATTTTTACTATCTTTTTCAAAATGAAATACGTTTTGTTTCAAAATGAAATACGTTTTTACTCTATAAACAAATCATACCTCTAAGAAGTTTTATGGTTTTTTTGACGGTATATCAGATCATTAAGGTGAGGACCCATGTGTGAGGGGTTTTTATTTTTGGGATTTATCTTTTCTATGTACGTGGAGTCACATGTAACTTCACAATAAATATCATTAAATGTTTTTTCCGTTTATATCTTCTTCGGGTTCACTGTAGTTATCTGATCACTTTTATATCTATACCGTATATATATATATATATATATATATATATATTATATATACATAACTATCACGAGTCACCGAGTCAGCACAGGATGAGAAACGCTGAGTTACCTGACATTGAGTGGTCCGAGGAGGTAGACGCCCTAAGAGCTCCGTTCTTATGACCTCACTCAACGGTAAAGGAAGAGTTCCCCTAGAAGGACTGGGTCTCTAGCTTGGGTCCAGAGGACGTAACGTCCGTCTGCGAAATTGGAGACTCGGTGGTCCCTTCGGGGGACATATATACAAGTCAAGTCAAGTCAACATGTTGACACTGGCCGAGAAACGTTGAGGTACTTAGAGTCGTGTGGTCCGGAGAGACCGGTAATGGTTGAGAGTCTCAAGTGGGTTTGAGTACACGTAGCTCAGACACTACGGTAGGTCGGTAGAGTAAGAGACAGTAGGGGAAGAGGAAGACGGGGGTTAGGAAGGGTCGGAGTCCCAGAAAAGGTTACTCAGTTGAGAAGTGTACTCCACCGGTTTCATAACCTCAAAGTCGGAGTCGTAGTCAGGAAGGTTACTTATAGGTCCTGACTAGAGGAAATCCTACCTGGTCAACCTAGAGGAACTTCAAGTTCCCTGGGAGTTCTCAGAAGAGGTTGTGGTGTCAAGTTTTCGTAGTTAAGAAGTCACGAGTCAAAAGAAGTGTCAGGTTGAGAGTGTAGGTATGTACTGGTGACCTTTTTGGTATCGGAACTGATCGACTTGGAAAAAAACGTTTCACTATAGAGGCGAAAAATTATACGATAGATCAAACCAGTATTGAAAGGAAGCCTCCTCATTCACAGAAAATTAAAGTACCGATTTTAGTGATAGACGTCACTAAAATGTCGGATTTTTCTTATTTCAGATTGTGACAAAGGTGACAAAAGGGTAGATAAAGGGTACTTCACTACCCTGGTCTACGGTACTAGAATCAAAAGACTTACAACTCGAAATCCGGTTGGAAAAGTAAGAGGAGAAAGTGAAAGTAGTTCTCTGCAAAATGAAAGAGAAGTGAAAGACGGTATTCCCACCCCAGTAGACGTATAGACTCCAATAACTATAAAGAGGACTGTTAGAACTAAGGTCGAACATGAAGAAGGTCGGGTCGTAAAGAGTATTACATGAGACGTATCTTCAATTTCTTTGTCCCACCGTTATATGTCGGAACTACATGAGAAAAAGGATAGACCTTGGTCAGACAACAAAGTACAATCGAGTCAAGTCAACGAGTCAGCACAAGCTGAGAAACGCTGGGGTACTTAGCGTCGTGCGGTCCGGAGGGACAGGTAGTGGTCGAGGGCCTCAAGTGAGTCTGAGTGCAGGTAGCTCAATCACCACGGTAGGTCGGTAGAGTAGGAGCCAGCAGGGGAAGAGGAGGACGAGGGTTAGGGAGGGTCGTAGTCTCAGAAAAGGTCACTCAGTTGATAAGTGTACTCCACCGGTTTCATGACCTCAAAGTCGAAATCGTAGTAAGGAAGGTTTCTTTAGGGTCCCAACTAGAGGAAGTCTTACCTGACCAACCTAGAGGAACGACAGGTTCCCTGAGAGTTCTCAGAAGAGGTTGTGGTGTCAAGTTTTCGTAGTTAAGAAGCCGTGAGTCGGAAGAAGTGTTAGGTTGAGAGTGTAGTTATGTACTGGTGTCCCTTTTGGTATCGGAATTGAACTGAACAACAAAGTACAGGTCAAGATTGACAACGAAGAACTGGACGGATATCTAAGGAGTTCTCCGTCCAGTCCACCAGACCATAAGGGTAGAGAAAGTCTTAAAAGACGTCACATAACACTAGGTGTGTCGGTTTCCGAAACCGTATCAGTTAGTTCGTCTTTATCTACAAAAAGACCTTGAGAGAACGAAAAAGGTACTAGGTCGTCTACAACCGTTAAACTAGAGACTAAGGAGACGGGAAAGATTTTGGTCTACCTTGTAGACCTTCAAGTGCCAAGTGCATAACGACTTCGTACCGAACCTCTTAAAAGTTGTAATGAAATGATCGCACACTCTACTCACGTTAACACGTCATCAAATTCTTAAGAACCGTAACGGAAAGAAACCCCAACAATACTTTTGACTGGAAAAGTTAAGGACACCGGTGACGACTCAAAAGGTTTAAACGACCGTATAACTCACGTCATGAAAGTGTCGTAGTAGAAAGTCCTAAACTTTATTGAGTCGACTTTGAGGTAGTGGAGGTGATCGAAACAAGCATCACTACGTAAATGATACAGTATTTTTTTCTTACTCAAAGATGGTAAACTTTGTTGTACTTATCTTTATTTAGTCTGTCTCTTTCTGTGTATGTCTTACGATAACGAGTGCACACCTTATACTTTTTTTTTTATTGTTTTGACTTTCTCTGAGTGTCTATATCTCTTGTTTAATCACCTATAGTCGGTCTTCTCTTTTCCCTCTTCCCGTTCTGTTCCAATGACCGAATCTTTTACGGTTGATGATACATGTCCTATGCGTTTCATGTGTCTATGTAACATCTCACTTACATATATCGGTTATAAAATACTATTGAAATTTATCTCGTGTTTAATATTTTTATAACTTAGTTAAATCTGTTTAGTCATAGGGTCATAAATACTTATATTATAAATACACAATGTGAATTAGGTAAAATAAATTTTACCTATCAACAAAGAGAGTCGTTATTATTATACTCCCTTTCGTTATACTTACAGATGTACGAAAGAGGTAAAAATGGAACAGTGAGATGTGGGAGGACCGATTGTGGACGGACATTGTTAAAGAGACCCCATTCCTTTATGAAAACAAGTAAATATGTATTTTCTTCGTAACAGATTATTCCTTCTACAAACTTTTACGGTCAGTGGTTCCTGAAAACAAATTATAAGGCATCATATAAAAGACGAAACGTTTATAAATAAGTACTTAAAAACATTGATTTTATAAAACAAATATATAAAGAGAATTCAGAGAGAGATTAGTTCAAAGAAGATTTGATATTTAAGTCCGGAGAAATTTATCGGAATTAACTTTCCTAGGAGTTGAATAACAACATGTATTATACTAAAAACTATTTGTCTTTTATGTTGACTTTTGTATGTACGAACGTCGATCAATACGTAGTTTCTACGTTAATTAATTATATCGAGTAATGAACATCCAACTATGTTAGTTCTATAAAACAATGTATACACAAAACTCCACCTATTTCTGTAGTAAGACTTAAGTTTGTTACATGACCGATTAATAAATTTAATAAATATAATTTTTCTTCTGAAAGTAAAACTTTATTATAATCTAAAATTTCGGAGTCATCTATGATGACTAAGATAAGTCAATAAATGAATATTACTCACAAACAATTAATATAAAACTTAATTAGTCTTATGTATGTTTATAAAGTGAACCTTATTATCAATTCGTCTCGTTACGGTAGCTTTCTACAAGAACAGTATTAGGGAGTTTGAACACTTATACAATGAAGGGTACCTTTTTTACCTGAAATGTCTACATTAATTCAGTTCTTAGAACTTTCCTCTTTTCATAGGATCATACATTCTCCTTCCGTCTTTCAAGTCTCAGAATCACATGTACATTAGTTTCTTCGTCTCCAATCACTCTATCCGAAATTTCTACCTCTCTCCCTGGTACTCGGTTCCTTAAGTCCATCGGAGATTTTGGACTTTTACATTTTCTCCACTTAAAGGGGGATCTCAGAGGTCTTTGTTAAGTCGGAACGACAAACATGACCTTTCATGGAGATAAGATGTAGACATTCTATTATTTAAGCACAACAAGACTCTGTGATTCAAACACTATTGTGATTCAAACACTATGACAAACACCTCCTTCTCATTTGATTTTGTTGTAGGAATAACTGTGACATCACCCAGTCGTAAAGTTTTCACAAGGGAGAATCTAAATAGTTTTAAAGACCGGAGGGACGAAAAGAGATTCTGTTTTGAGAATTATAAGGGAGGGTGAAGTCACGGATGAGGTCTCAAGACAACACAAAACCGGTACTTTATATGAGATGACACAGAAGAATCGATAAAGAACGGTGTAAACTCTACAATTGTATTAATGAAAGTGTCTATTTTATATGACAGAATGTTTGTTCTGAATTAAACGATAAAAAAGGGTCTTCTGAAATCTCAAAATAAAGGGAGTGATTTAAATAAGTATACCGAAGGGAAGTTTTAGATAGGGTCATCAAATTCGTTAGAGATAATTAAAATTCTCCTGGGAAGGAAACTCCCAGGTAATTGACGACAATTGAGAAATCATGTCATCGACTACGTTATTGTTTGTGTTTAAAAGAAAATGTACACTTGACTTTAGTCAAATTCGATTAATAATATACATATATTTCATCATTTCTTACCTTAAGAGAGAGAAACATGTTATTTGTATAAACGTCTTTACGAAGGTTATCGAAAAGTACATAATAGGATCGTCAACTAATTTTATTATTATACTCATATAAATAAGTTATTGATAAACTGTACGAGACCGTTGAGACATCGGTACTTTACTTTTCTGTGAATGAAGAACCTTCCTTTAGACACTGGTTGGATCTGTTGTATAATTTTTCGTCTCTATAGTGGAACGACTATTTCCAGACATATGAGTTTCGATAACGAAAAGGTCATAGTACATGACAACACTTTCAAACTGGTATTTCTTCCGGTTCGTGGTTCATTAATTAACTACGAAAGAATGACCTCACGACCTCCTCTATGAACTCTCAAGGAACTTATTGTTTATATAGTTTAACCAGTTAGATTTCCTTTAGTTAGGATTTATAAGTAACGTTCCTGACAAAGACTTAGACTTCGAGATGATAAAACCGATGGACTACACTTCTCGACTGAGTAACCTTTTCTGGGACTACTACCCTTTCTTACTTCCGTTTTCTTCCCCGACCGTCTTCTACTCTATCTATCTATCGTAGTGACTGAGTTACCTGTACTTAAACTCATTTGAAGGTCTTGATCACCTCCTATCTCAGGTATATACCTGATATTCCTTAGAGTTTCTCAGTCCGTATTGAATTGTTGGCCTGTTGTTGGTAATAGTCCATTTTTAATAGAGGGATTTTTATTCTTATTAACGAATCAAGAACAAAAGAGTTTCAAGGATTTCTTATGTATCACCTCAAATAGTATCCGATGTATGGTTGTCTAATTTACCCTTGTGTTTGTATTTTTAGGTCGACACAAGATTAACAGTCAGTAATTTTCTTCTAGTACCGTAGGTCAGGGTAGTGAAGTACCCTTTATCTACCCCTTTGTCACCTTTGTCAGTCTAAAATAAAAACCCCCGAGGTTTTAGTGACGTCTACCACTAACGTCGGTACTTTAATTTTCAACGGATGAAGAACCTTCTTTTCAATACTGGTTGGTTCTATCATATAAGTTTTCGTCTCTGTAATGAAACGGCTGATTCCAGGCAGATCAGTTCCGATACCAAAAAGGACACCAGTACATACCTACACTCTTAACCTGACACTTCTTCCGACTCACGACTTCTTAACTACGAAAACTTGACACCACAACCTCTTCTGAGAACTCTCAGGGAACCTGTCGTTCCTCTAGGTTGGTCAGGTAAGACTTCCTCTTGTCGGGACCCTAAAGGAACCTTCCTTACTACGACGTCGACTTTGAGGTCATGAAACCTGTGGAGTACGCTTCGCAACTGAGTAACCTTTTCTGAGACTACGAACCTCCCTAACCCCCCTCCTCCTTTTCCCCTGCTGGTTCCTACTCTACAGACCTACCGTAGTGACTGAGCTACCTGTACTCAGACCCACTTGAGGTTCTCTACCACTACTTGTCCCTCCGGACCGCACGACGCTAACCACCCCAGCGTTTATCAGACTGTGCTGACTCACTGACTTGACCTGACTTGTTCTAAACTTTTTTTTTTTTTTTTCAGATAAAAAGAGTAATAAAAATAAGTTAACGTTTAATGACAAGTAAAAGAACTTTACAATAAAACAGTCACATGTTTGGTAAAAATGAGAAAATTTTATTTATTTATCGAAATACAAAAGAGTCAAAATTAAAGATTATATCATCTATAACTGGATAGTCAAGTCAAATCAGGGAATCAGCACAGGTTGAGACGCTGGGGTACTTAGCGTCGTGTGGTCCGGAGGGACAGGTAGTGGTTGAGGGTCTCAAGTGAGTCTAAGTACAGGTAGCTCAGTCACTACGGTAGGTCGGTAGAGTAGGAGACAGCAGGGGAAGAGGAGGACGGGGGTTAGGGAGGGTCGTAGTTTCAGAAAAGGTTACTCAGTTGCGAAGCGTACTCCACAGGTTTCATGACCTCAAAGTCGACGTCGTAGTAAGGAAGGTTCCTTTAGGGTCCCTACTAGAGGAAGTCTTACCTGACCCACCTAGAGGAACGACAGATTCCCTGAGAGTTCTCAGAAGAGGTTGTGGTGTCAAGTTTACGCAGTTAAGAAACCATGGGTCGGAAGAAGTGTCAGGTTGAGAGTGTAGGTATGCACTGGTGTCCTTCTTGGTATCGGAACCGATCTGTCTGGAATCATCCGTTTCATTACAGAGACGAAAACTTATACGATAGATCCAACCAGTATTGAAAAGAAGGTTCCTCATTCGCAGAAATTATATATTGAGTAGTTTTACCTTCAGGAATCCTTAAGAGTCATTAAAAATTCTTAAGTATCCCCGGGACTCTGGTTTCAACAACTGTGTACAGTTTCGTATGTGTAATGTGGTTACCTTAATTGGGATCTACGTGTACAGGGTCTGTTATAAATTTTTTGTGACTACGTATCCGAGGTAGGTGTTTTGAAGTCAGTACGGAACTTACATGAATATAAGTTAATATAAAAAGAACAAACACGTTTCGTCTACACGAACCACCACGAGGATCAACGATTGGTATTACTTTCGTCTATTTGTACAAAAACACGTAGAAGGTAAAAGAAGTGTCGGTACGTCTTTTATCAATGTCTTTGTAAGTTTTATATTTTACACCCCATCTTCTTAAACGTCCTTTTTAACTTACACCTTCTCCTATGTCTCAAATTTGTGACTAAGACTCGTTCTTATTGTTGTTTTACTATTATTGTTGTTTTCACTATTCTTTCAATCTCCTTTATCTCTTCGTATTGACATAAGTCGTGAGGAGGAGGACTTTAGTACCTCTTCTGACTTATTACTGAATTATGTAAAAAATACCTATTACTAACCATCTGACTTATTTTAAATTGTTCTAAGTCCTAAGGAGACCATTAAAGACACTGCAAATATTTTACCTTTTTAGTACTTAATTACAATAGGTATAATAAAAGACTCCTAAGTACGGTGAACTTTTACTTTACGCTTTCATTCGAAATTTCATATCAACTTTGAACATACGTCTTTATTTTTTTGATTTATTTACTCGATTGGTTTGTTCATATAGAAAACTAATAAATAATATAGTATATATAATAATTAAATAGAACAATCCATATCGATTTATAATTAATGGGAAAATCTTACAAGACCATTATAAAAAAATACAGACCCTTGTAGAAATAAAAAGATAAAATAAAAATAAAAAATTATATTTAAATAAACAAAATTAACCTCCAATTAATGAAATGTTATAACATAACAAGACTATTATAAAATATAAATTCAACGTGAGTGTAAGAAGAGGAATTTTCTTTCAGTCTATGAAAGGATTTTATTATAAAACGATTTTTAATAACAGACTTATAGTTTATGGTATTGTAGGGAGAGACAACCTTTTGAACTTAAAGTCTACACTTATTTTTATCTTTTCACCATTTTGAGAGTATGGAGAACCATAAAATGATCTAATTGAAATTCAGTATTCCCTATAGAATTTTATGATCCAGAATAAAATAGACAGTAAAAATGATAATAGTTTCAATCATAACAGTCACGTTTTAAATATAAACCCATGATATAGAAAAAAGTATTACCTCTAGTACTTTTTTAATTATACTTTTTAATAAATTTAATGATAGGATAGAGAAGTATTTTGTATATACACGTTACATTACAAATATAAAAATTGTCAGTAAATTTTTATAAACTCTATTACAACTTGAATTTCTAAATATTTTGATCATCTCTCAAGGACAGTCATGAAGAATCTCTGAGAAAAATAAAATTTGTAATTTTAAACTACGAAAGTTTGACAGTACGACTTCTTTTGAAAACTCTCAGGGGACCTGACGTTCCTGTAGTTTGGTCACTCAGGATTTCCTTTAGTTGGGATTTATACGTAACCTTCCTGTCTACGACTTCGACTTCGAGGTTATGAAACCGATGGACTATGTTTCTCGACTGTGTGACCTTTTCTGGGACTACGACCCTTTCTAACTTCCGTCCTCCTCTTCTTCCACCGTTTCCTACTCTACCAACCTCCCGTAGTGGTTGATTTACCTGTACTTGAACCCGTTTGATGTCCTCTACCACTTCCTGACCCTCCGGACCGTACCATGTCAGGTTGCCCAACGTTTCTCGGATTGTACTGAGTCGTTGACTCGTTGTCGTTTCGTAAATACTTTAAATTCTTTAGTAGGGATTATGTTATAATAACTGATTTTAATATTGTAACTCTAAATAGTGTAAAGACGATTGTAGGAAATTCTTTTTTTTTTTAACTTCAAACTAACTGTACACTTTTTGACATATATAACTTATCGATATTGAAGTACTCAAACTTTTATTCATATATGGACACTTTGGTAGTGGTAATAGTTCAAGTATCGACGACGACGACGACGACGACGACGATTCAGTGTAGTCGGCATAGGTTGAGACACGTTGGGGTATCTACCTTCGGGTGGTCCGAGGAGACAGGGATCCTAAGAGGTCCGTTCTTGTGACCTCACCCAACAGTAAAGGAAGAGGTTACGTACTTTCCCTTTAAACTTTGACTTCAACGAGTCGATAGTGGAGAGTTTCAAAGGAGGTAGGGACAACAATGATAATACACACTCACACCACACACACACACACACACCTCACAAACTCCCTCTCTCTTTCTCTCTTTCTTTCTCTTTTCTTGACCAAGACAATGGAGATTTTTCTCAAAAGTAGTTCATGTGGAGACACTCCGACGAACATAAAGAGTTTCGGACCATTAAACCAAGGTTCAAACTCTTAGGACTTCTCTCTTCGTCCCTTTCGATGGAATAGAAAGCCGTAGTCTTTAGCATAAAATAGTGAATGCTACAGCAAGTTATTCTTCCATGTATATAAGACGGTAAACGAGTATTTCATCGTTTCAAGATTTTTCTTGTGTCCTTTGGTCTCTATGATAATAAAGATGTATGGAATGGAATAAGGTCTTTCTTAAAGTTCGTTGTAAGTATTTTAATATGTTCTGACGTCTTTGATTTACTCTCTGTTACTTGATCTCCTTCGTTTTCCCGAAGAGACCACAGAGTCACCATTTCTTAGGTGGTCGGTGTCGTCCTCTCCGCTTAAACTAGGGACCCAGTCTTTCTAGGGGACCTCCTCCTTTACCGTTGTAAGAGACCATAAGAACGGATCTTTAAAGGTACCTATCTTCTCGGATCTCCCGATGTCAGGTACCCCAGTGTTTCTCAGTCTATGTACGGACTCTTACGTGCGTTACCGTCGTTATGAATGTGTATTGGTGTTGTACCAGAAAACAGTTTACTTTGTAAGAGTAATTACTAAGAAGTCAAGTCAAGTCAGAGAGTCAGTACAGGCTGAGAAACGCTGGGGTACTTAGAATCTTATAAATTTTAATATGGGAGAAAGAGATATTAATAATATACGAATAGGAATATAAAATATGAGGAGTGTACAGTATATAAATAGAAGTAATAATAGATATGAAGGATCGTCTTTTGTTCGAAGTATTCCTTTATCAAAGACAAACCAACGAAGAAATAAAATATGTACTAAACATTTGTCACTCGGTCTTGATGAAAATTGACCTAATTAATTGAGTACGTAAAACCGATGATGAACATTCGAACTTGATATAAATATTGTTTCTTTATTTGAAAAATTAATGACAAAGTAAAACTTGAAATTGAACGAAAAATAAATATCTCATTTTCAAGTCGTATACAAAGAGATACGAAAGTTAAAGTTTTGTAAAAAAAGATAAATGTTGTTTTGAGTTTTTTTATAAAAAACACGGACGGTTTCTTCGATGACAAAAGAGATTACTTAGGTCCACAAATCAAATTCACTGAAAGTAATCTAGTGAGGACCCTATGAGTAGTTTAACAGTAGTAGTTTGTATAAAATTAAGGTTTCTAAAATTTAAAAAGAACGTTCAATTTTAACATAAACACTATGACCGATTTGAAATTTTATATATAAAACACTAAAGAGAGAGTAATTTGGAAATTTTATATAAGTATATAAATAAGAATTGGTAAAACATCTGTCTTCTTACGAATTTATTATTTACTCTGATCCGAAACACTTCTACGGTTTATAATTTACCTTTGTAAAGATGTCACAAGAATAAAGTCATCTTCCAAACCGTTTGCTGATGGATACCAGGTTAGGTCAGACGGTGGACAAAACTATTACTACAAAAAGACCGAGTGTCGGTCTGGTAATCAAAGAGATAACAGACACCGTCGAAAGAAACTCAGTAACGTCATTTCTGTGTACCGGAAGTTACACGATCATCTACTACTACCAATTTGATACTCTCTGACTTTCTACATTTTGAGATTCTGATGGGACTTTAAAGATCTTGTAATTTCTGTCAACAGTGTTTGGTATAAACGTTTAGTTAAGGACTCTCTCCAGTTGTACGAAATTGTCATTTCGAATCGCAGTCGTACTTCTAATCCTATGTATTACTTGGTTCTCATCCAGACTTACATTTTTTTATCTAACATTCTCCTTTTTTTTTATCCCTTGATAGTTCGACGATTATATATCGGTAATAAGACATAGTGTAAACCATAAAGGGTTCCTTGTATTCGTACACGATGAATTTACAGAGAGGTTGTAGTTGGGGTTGTAAAAAAAGTCAAAGAATCCTTTCATACGATTACAAATTTTCGTAATGTACAGATTATTTCTTCAGATGACTTATGATACAAGTAAGAGAAAAAATTTTCTATAAAAATCGTCAGTCTAAATGGTAGCTTCCTTTTTTTTTATTGTTAGGACAATCACAAACTATTTCGTTTGAATAAACCTACTAAAAAGTGAATATTACCCTTTTTCTCCCTCTGGATGTTTTACTACATTTTGTTTTAAACCTTAGTGACATGTTAACTGAAGTCATTTCATACGTCATATATTGGGGTCCCCCTTTATGTTCCCACACTCTTCGAGTCTCATAGTTTTATAATGGGTTATTCGTCTGATGGAAGTGAAATATTGTTAGTGATATTTTACGTTATAGAATTCGGTTACTATCACAAAATAATTGAGCTCCTAGATGTTAAAACCGTCCTCAATGACCCCTTTCAGTCGTTGTACTGTAGAGAACCCTGTCACTACCCTATATCTTAATAAACTTGAGAGTACGGTGGTGTACAACCCACCAAACTACAATCCAGAAGTAGTTCTTATGAATGTACACTGACCCAAAGAGTTTCGGACCACTGAACCAAGGTATTCACTCGTAAGACTCTCTGTTGGTCCTTTTCGATGGAACAGAAAATCGGAGACTTTAGTACAAACTAGTGAATACGGTTTCAAGTCATTCTTTCATGTATACAATGCGGTAAACTATCTTTTCATCGTTTCAAGATTTCTCTTGTGTTCTTTGACCTCTATAGCATCACCGTTAAAAAACTTTTATATTAGACAGTATACTCCCATTTCGCAATAGAATTTAACATAGGTATAATGATACACAGATATTTATAACAACTGTATTAATTTATACGACTCGAGAGATTACGTAGAACATTTTGTATTACGAACTTTTTTTCTTATCCTTTTTTCTTTCGGTATGTTCTCATGTCTAGATCCGTAGTTTAATTAACGAAAATGAATTACAACCATAAGTTATGTTTTTTTTTTTTTCAGTGACTTTTTATTTTACTGAGTCTCTCAAATTAACGACTAAAAGTATATGGATCATTTACCAACAATGTTTCCACTCTCTCTAACAACTCATCGTCCCCTTCCTTAATACTATATATTCAAGAAAAAATGAACCTCTCCTATGCGAGTGATAATCGTCTGCCAAGGAAGTGTTTATCGTCTACCAAGGAAGTGTTTCCACACAGAGTACGAAGGGATCAGAAGTTAAGGGTCACTTTTTAGGACGTACGGTTTCCATAACGGACTGATTCCAGTGTATTCTAGTAGTGAAAACGTAATAGTACTCACAAAATATTTTACTTGTATCCTCTACACTATCCCGTTGTTGACTACTACGAACAATTAAAGAACATACTTTACCGTCAGTGCCCTGGAGTACTTGTTTTACTTTTTGTCCCCGACCTAAATACCCTTAATTGATACCATGTTAAACTATATGAGTACTAAACATTATCTCGAACCTTTACTCCAACCGGATTCATTATCGTGTACGAATCTTACACTTCATGGTTCTTACACACCCTAGTGGGATCACAATTGAGTGTAGTGGTCGAGGAGTCAAGGTAGTCCTTTCTTACACAGACAGAATAAGGTCCACGAGGTCAATTGAAATGGTCTTCGGATCAGTACATCTTGATTTAAACTAGTTAGGTATTAGACGGTATTTAGTGTCCGATAGGAAACAAAAAGTATCATCACAGGACTAGTTCAGGAACTCGTATAGACTTTAGATCCCTTTGATCATAGTGTTTCTTAATTTTATCTTACGAAAAGGTTCCTTTGGTTATTCTAGTACTTCTTTAAAAATTTATTTGTCTAACGATCTTTTATTTTTAACGTGACTAAACTCATCCTTCCTCACTTCCTTCTACAAGTGAAAATACTTGTACCTTCACTTAAAATAATAGATTAAAACCTCGATTGAAAAAACTAATACGACGTAAAAGAATTTAGTTATAATACAGGTCTTAATATTCTGTGTGTTTAAACTCCTTCCCTCCAGAAACGAGAACAGATCATTTAAGATTTTTTTTTTTTTTTTTTTTTTTTTTTTTTTTTTTTTTTTAACTTGACAAAGAAACCTGTGTATTTTTTAAATATATAGTAGTTGTAATGAAAAAAAAAAAAAGACCCTTGTGACTTTCCCTATAAAGATCCACACTTATATTTAATTTATATATGACTGAATATTTATCAACTTTATTGTATTTTCTACCGATCTATTTACATCCCTTTGTCATAATGACGTTACTATACAAGAACAAACTTACTAGAAAATGTCAACTTCATGTCATTTTAACTACATAACTGTCTGACAATTGAGGTAAACACGAGTCCCGTCATGTATAATTTCATAAACAAGATGAATGAAAAGTTACAGTACGAGTAATAGGAAAAAATTGATTTTCCTACAAATACATAAACCTTCTTCAAAACAAATGGATCCAAATACTTAACGATTAAAACTATCTATCCCTTGACTCTTGACTAAGTTAACACGTTCATAAGTCTTAAAAATAATCCCACGGTCCATATTATTTGACACACGGACATAAGAAACTAGACAAAGACTCCTCCTTTACCAAATTTTTTTTTACCTACAGTGATTTATAAAGTGAAATAGAGGTACCTAGAGTCACTTTAGTTTAGTACATTATTTCAAACTTTGAAGTAGATCGTCGTATTATACGAGGACAGTGGAAAATAATTGTACTGTTCCAAATTTGGTATTAAGTGAACACGTCCAAACAAAGAGTAATAAGTATCGATAAGAAAACAGGAATTCCAAAGATCGAGTCTTTACTATAAGTTTTAAATCCTGTCATACATTTCGAGACTGTTAACGTGGTTCCTACATAAAACAAACACCGACTTATTAAATATAAATATACTTTTCTAAAAGGTAAAGAAAGTTTACGACTAAAAACTTATATATATAAATGTACATAGATATAATTAAATACATATAAACTGTAGACCTTTGTTTCAGTTTACTATAATAAATTGTGACAATAAATAAAATGGAATCTTATTGTTCATAATTTTTATATTTGAATAATATTATTACTGTTAAAGTATCAGTAAATTTTACGATATAAAATTTAAAGGGGTTCTTATATAGGTTCTATCAATCCAAGAACCAAGTTTAATAAACCCCTAATCTTGTGTGTAAAGGTACTTTTTTAGGTTATTTACTTTAAAAGATTTATTTTATTTATTTAGTCAATAACAAAAATAATTCTTTTATTCTACTAGAGTGACCTTACTGTTGAACTAGTAATTTAAAACAAATTTTAAATTTATATTTATTTTATACAATTTCTTTTGGTACATTTTTCTTTGTCATTCCACACTAGTTAGAACTGTATGTTTTAATAAAATTTTCGAGTTTATAATTTTAGTACATTATTATGATATACTGATTTAACAACTTGTTACTTTATTTTAAATCCTTCGTACTCTTTATCTGAATTTACACATATCTTTGGACCTTCTGTTACAAAGTAGGGTATAGTCACCAGTCGTTACATCTTTAAAGATTTATAAATATTTTTAAGATAATCTTTATTCTTCGGTCAATCATTACGGTATGTTCTAATTATATAGAAAATATTTTTTGATACTTATTTCAAATAAAAAGTTGGAAGGAAACATTAGAAATATTAGACATTAGTAAAAAGAGTACATTGTCGATTCCAGAAGTAAAGTTACAACATATTTTAGTTATTCTTATCTATAGAAACAAAACAAGGATTCGAGTTCTCTATAGTAAGTCAGAAATCACAATTTTTATTAGAATCAAAAATTATAAAAAATTAAAAGGAAAAAATATAACTTTTTAAAGGGAAGAAAAGATTATATGGTTATTAACTCAAAGTTCAAAGTGTATTAAAAATACGTAAGACAATTTTCGGAAAAATATAATAATTAATGGTGTTTATTAATAATTTATGATTTAGGACATAACGAACTTACTTGTTGTCAATTAGTGTTGCAAAAATTAGAAATATAAATGTCGCTAGTCATGGTCGAGACATTAAACACCGTGGATCACGTTTTACTATTGTAACCTGGAGAGTAAGTTTTTTCGTCCTTTTCTCGGGGAAAGTTCCTAGATTTAATATATCGACAAGGGAAAGAAGACGGAGAGAAAATTATATTCATAATATCACGAGAAAAGAAATTGTGAATTTTGACTAAATGAATTCCTTTTTGATTAGAAAATTTAATCTTACTGATACTAGTAAATATGAATGTAACACGTCACAGTCAAAATTTATATATATATATATATATATACTCGTACGTACTTTAGTGATTTTAATGTGTGTAAGACAAAACACTGAGTATAAACATATACGTTAAGTAAGAATCCTTTTTTTTACCTTTGTGACATGTTCGGATTGAGTTGATACCGAATAAAGTTGAAAACTATAATGTGTATGATGGTTTTGTAAGATGAAAACGAATGGTTCCCCATACTCACCTGAACTTTTCTTTTCTTTGATACCCAACGAAATAAAAAAGGAAATGAAAATACATTACTATAAGTCGTAACCCGAAGAGACCACCAAGTCTGTCACTCCTTATACGAACGTTACACCCTCTGGGTCAAAGGTAGAGACCCAACCCTTCTAGGGGACCTTTTCCCTTACTGACGGATGAGTCATATGAACGGACCTCTTAAGGTACCTGTCTCCTCGGACGGTCCGATATGTCGGGTACCCCAGTATATACTAACTCGTTGATTGTGAAAGTGAAAGTAAATGGGAATCACCGACTAGTCATGTTTTCTAAAGTGGGTCTTTCAAATCAGAGATCTCTGATGTCCACTGTATCTAATAGTCAGTATCAATAACTACTTTACTCGTGTCTTAGGGGGACCGGGGGGATCACGTTACATCAAGTCGTTCTGAGTTTCACTTGTGTTCCATACGATGGTATTGTACATATTGAACATAAACGAAACTGAGAGTGACTTGATGATACGTAATATCTAAAGGGTCTTAGGACACGAGTAGTCCATATACTTATCCTGTAGTTCCTTGAACCTGTACACATGACACATATAAATGAGATGAACGAACGTACATTTTGCCAGAAGAATAAAACGACCGTTTTGTTTTAAAGTTTCTACTTTAATAATTCTTAAAAATTCTAACTGTAGTCTTGTAACTTGTTTTGTCTCCGGTCTTTTTGTGACCCAAAACTCGTTGAAGTCCTCAGTATCCGGGTATTTCGACCGGGTTAATGTACATAATGTAAATACAAGAACAGAACGTTCCTTATAATGTAATTTTTCTCTTTTGTTTGTAAATTTATGAAACAATGATATTCATGCTAAATTTTTGTTTTATATTTACATAGAATAAGATCAATACAAAGAAGTCATTGTATTATATATAAAAATTACGTAAAATACTGACACACACCTAGTGTTGTTAGTTATAGTCTCGTGAAATGGACGGAGGACTCTTTGGACATATATCCAGTTCTTCGTTACCAATCTTGACCTGTACCTTGTTGCCTGACCTAGTTTTAACTCTTTACTCACACAGTTCCGTCATATAAAAGTGGGACGAATAAATTGAACATACGTCTAATGTAGTGAGATTTACGACGCGACCTACTTCGTGTTCAACCTTAGTTCTAACGGTCCTCTTTATTGTTGTCGGAATCTATACGTCTATTATGGTGGGTATCCCGTATTTCGATTTTCCTTGATTTCTCGGAGAACTACTTTCACTTTTGTCTCTCACTTTTTCAACGGACTTGTGATTTGTAAGTTATGTCATTCTGGTCCCATAGGTCAGGCAAGTACCGTTCATCTACCCTTTCGTACCTTTGACAGTTCTCTCAAATAAAAGAACCCGAGAATTTAGTGACGTCTACCACTGACGTCGGTACTTTAATTTTCCGTGAATGAGGAACCTTTCTTTCAATACTGGTTGGATCTATCGTATATTTTTCGTCTCTGAATGAAACGACCGTTTCCAGACATACCAGCTTCGATACCAAAAAGGTCGTCAGAACACACCTACACTGTCAACCTGGTATTTCTTCAAGTCAAGTCAAGTCAAATCAAGTCAAGTCAACGAGTCAGCACAGACTGAGAAACGTTGGGGTACTTGATCTCGTGGGGTCCGGAGAGACAGGTAGTGGTTGACGGTCTCAGATGGGTTTGGATACAGGTAATTCATTCACTACGGTAGGTTGGAAGAGTAGGAGACAGTAGAGGAGGAGGACGGGAGTTAGAAAGGGTCGTAGTCCCAGAAAGGTTTACACAGTCGAGAAACGTAGTCCACCGGTTTCATAACCTCAAAGTCTAATTTGTAGTCAGGAAGGTCACTTGAGGGTCCTGACTAACCGAAATTCTACCTGATCAACCTAGAGGTAAGTCGTGTCCCCTGAGAGTTCTCAGAAGAGGTTGTGGTGCAAGTTTGCGTAGTTAAGAAGCTGTGAGTCGAAAGAAATATCAGGTTGAGAGTGTAGGTATGTACTGATAACCTTTTTGGTGTCGGAACTGATCTGTCTGGAAACACCTTTTTCATTACAGAGATGAAAAATTATACGACAGATCCAACCAGTATTGAAAGGAAGGTTCCTCATTCGTAGAAAATTAAAGTACTGATGTTAGTGGTAGACGTCACTAAAATCTCGGGGGGTTTTATTTCAGTCAGTGACAAAGGTGACATAGGGGTAGATAAACGGTACTTCACTACCCTGATCTACGGTACTAGAATCGAAAGACTTAAAACTTGAAATTCGGTTACAAAAGTGAGAGGACAAAGTTAAAGTAGTTCTCCGAGAAATCAAAAAGAAGTGAAAGACGGTATCCCAACACAATAGACGTATAGACTCCAATAACTATTAATAAGACCGTTAGAACTAAGGTCGAACACGAAGGAGGTCGGGTCACAAGGAGTACTACATGAGACGTATATTCAATTTATTCGTCCCACTGTTATATGTCGGAACTGCATGAGGAAAAGGATAAACCTCGGTCAGACAACAAGGTACAGGTCAAGATTGACAACGAAGGACTAGACGTATGTCCAAAGAGTTGTCTGTCCAGTCCATTAGACCATAAGGGAAGAGGAAGTCTTAAAAGGTGTCAANATAAGACCGTTAGAACTAAGGTCGAACACGAAGGAGGTCGGGTCACAAGGAGTACTACATGAGACGTATATTCAATTTATTCGTCCCACTGTTATATGTCGGAACTGCATGAGGAAAAGGATAAACCTCGGTCAGACAACAAGGTACAGGTCAAGATTGACAACGAAGGACTAGACGTATGTCCAAAGAGTTGTCTGTCCAGTCCATTAGACCATAAGGGAAGAGGAAGTCTTAAAAGGTGTCAAGTAACACTAGGTGTGTCAGTTTCCAAAACCGTATCAGTTATTTCGTCTTTATCTACAAAAAGATTTTGAGAGAACGAAAAAGTTACTAGGTCGTCTACAACCGTTAAACTAGAGAACAAGGAGACGTAAAAGATTTTGGTCAAACTTGTAGACCTTCAAGTTTCAAGTGTATAACGACTTCGGATCGAACCTCTTAAAACTCGTAATGAAATGATCGTACACTCTACTCACATTAACACACCATCAAACTTGTAAGAAACAGTAAGGGAAAGAAACCCTAATCTTACTTTTGACTGAAAAAGGTCAGGACACCGGTAACGATTCAAGAGGTTTAAACAACGGTATAACTTACGTCGTGAAAGTGTCGTGGTAGACGATCGTAAACTTTATCGAGTTGACCTTAAGGTAGTGGAGGTGATCGAAACAAGTATCACTACGAAGGATTCCGGGTGAACTGAAGTATAAGGTCCCATAGACCGAGATCCACTTACACTCACTAGTATGGTAGTACTAATAGACCTAGCACTTCCAGGAAAAACATGTCAAGAAGACACATAAGAACGGTGAAGAAGAATTGTAAAAGTCGAAGACAATCCAGGTATGGTAAAAACAGGAAATAACTCGGGTAGAAAAGTACTTTACAAGGGAACCATAGAGATTAAAAGAACTTCTCTAGAGATCAGAAAGGGTAAGATAACAAAAAGAGATAAAGAAACGTGACTGGTGACTCCTTCCGAAAGAATAGAGAGGAACGATAAGAAACCTTGAGACGTAAGTCTACGAATATAGAAAGGAAAAGAGGAAACGAAAAGGGAAGAGAAGAAAAATGACGATAAATATTCCGGAGGAGTCTCTCGGTAAAAATAAAAAACGTAAAGAAAAAGAACCCCTACCAGAACTAAGGACAGAGGACATGTTACAGTGTTTGGAGGTAGGTATCAAATAATCTGTGAGATAGTCTACATCAAGGAATTTAGATAAAGAATGAAGGTGAGATATCAGTATTCCCTAAACTACATCCAGCATGGACTTACCAGATCACCAAAAGGTGTTCTTCAGACTCACGGTTTCTTAATATGAAAACTTGACACTACTACCTCTTCTGAGAACTCTCAGAGAACCTCTAATTCCTCTAGTTCGGTCAGTTAGGATTCCCTTTAGTTACGACTTATAAGAAACCTTCCGGTCTACGAATTCGACTTTGAGGTCATTAGACCGGTGGACTACACTTCTTGACTGAGTAACCTTTTCTGGGACTCCGACCATTTCTAACTTCCGTCCACCTCTTCCCCTAACGACTCCTACTCTCTCAACCCACCGTAATGACTGAGTTACCTGTACTAAAACCCGTGTGAGGTCCTATATCACCTCCTGTCCTTTCTGACTGAAAGAAGTATCCCAGCGTTAAATAACCTGTACTTAGTCCCTGACTTGTTGTTGTCACGCAAAATGTAACAGAAAAGAGTAAACTTGTAGTGGTCCCTTAGTGTCAGAAAACGTCTGAGTAAACGTTAGTCGTAATAATGTCGAATATTATAACAATTTTCACTGTAAAAGTTTATCTTGTATTTCTCTCAATGTTCGATAGAGAAATATGATGTATATAGCAAATGTCGTGGGTACATAATTGTCGTCACAATGGTCCAGGTTGTACTGTAAAAGGAATGTAGGATCCCGGTACTTTTAGTCAATGTAAGTACCAAAGAATCTCCTGTCATCATTCTACATTATTTTTAAGACCACTACTTATCTCTCACTCGTCTTTCGTTCCTGTAGAATATAAGAAGTCAGAGTATATTATACCTGTCTCAACCTACTTTACAAAATATTTTCTATACCTAAGTGTAACTAATAGGGTTAATATCTACATTTACAATAACATCACTGAAAAAAAAAAAGGAGTCTCTTATACAAAGTGGATAGTGGTTTTGAAAGATTTTATTATTACAAGTTTCTCTATGTAAAAGTTTTAAGGATCTGTCCCGTCTACTAATCGAAAAGTAAAAGAGTCATAAATTACTTTTTTGGATATTAAGAATGAAGAAGTGAATAAAAATAAAGGAGAGGGTCTCACATCTTCCTCCGAAGGGTCTACCGTGTCCCCAGTTCTTAGACGGACGGTTACGTAGTCTGTGTTTTCTGTACTCAAACTTGGGACCCAGTCCTTCTAGGGGACCCCCTCCTTTACTGTTCGGTGAGGTCATAAGAACGGACCTCTTAAGGTACCTGTCTCCTCGGACCACCCGATGTCAGGTACCCCAGCGTATCGTAGTCTGTGCTGACTCGTGTGTGTGTGTGTTTCACATCTTTTTGTCTAGATCGGGTGTCTCAAAAATAAAAATAGGTGAATATTAAAATAAAAATGTATTATCCGATAGAAGTTAAAAGTTTATAATAAATTTTACAAACATAAGATGACACTGGACTTGAACATTTGTTTTCAAATGTTTACTCAGGAACAAATGTAAATCATTGTTCAAATTCAGGAACGAATACCGAGTCCGTCATTTCTTAGACAGACGTTACGTTCTTTGACCCTAAATTAAGGACGTACCCCTTCTAAGGGACCTCTTTCATTACCGCTGGGAGAGGTCATAAGAACGAACCTTTTAGGGTACCTGACTCCTCGGACCGTCCGATGTTTAGGTACCCCAGTGTTTTTCAGTCTGTACTGACTTGTTGATTATGTGAAAAAAGATTATCATGTATCATTAGAATAAGTCTCCTGTCCGTTTTAATGTTTCCTGTAAAATTGAATAAAGTTACGGTCTAACTGATTTTTGGTTAGAGAATGTTAGGATATCGGGATACTCCTTTATTACCTCTTCCTTTACCGTTGGGTGTAGTCATGAGAACGGACCTTTTAAGGTACCTGTCTCCCTCGGACCATCCGAGGTCAGGTACCCCAACGTTTCTCAGCCCTTGAAATGAAAGAATGAAAAGAAAGAATACCCCTTTATTTAGAAAACTAATAGTATGTTTCTTTCTCTCCCTAGGGAAAGATTGAGGACTGAACTACTGTTTGTATTGAACTCAAGGATGCACGATTTAGTAAAGACAGGAGAGGGTGAGAAATACTGGATATCTGACATCGGACGGTCCGAAGAGACAAGTACCACAAGAGGTCCATTCTTATGACCTCACCTATTGGTACAGGAAGAGGTCCCCTAGAAGGGCTGGGTCTCTAGGTTGGGGGTAGAGAATACAGAGGACGTAACCGTCCACCCGAAAAAGTGTGATCACGGTGGATATTAAATTTTTGCATGGTGTATTGGTTCGTCAAACGGTGAAAAGTGAAAGAGGTCTCTCTAGGATCTCCATGACGACTTAGAGATTGAGGACATGTTTTCATCTAAAAGGACCAGTCGACGAAGTTTTGATAGAAAATGATTCGTCAGTAAGTATAATAGAATGTCGTCGACACTACACCTTCAGACGGTCTTTATCCTGTTATTTTTCCTTTCTGTTAATAGATTTCTTGGTATCGTTGTTATACGTGAACACTGTTCTCCCTCCTTTTACTGACCTACGAACAGAGTTTATTTCTCTATTGTAACATTTAAGTCCCCTCCTTCACCATCATATAACGACATATAGAATATATATACGTGGTATTTCACTTTTATCACACTATGATCCCTTACCTTTAAACATTCTTCAGTCGAAACTTGTAAAATTCTATCGGAAAATTTCAACCACTATAGAAGATGTTCCTGTTCGGAATGTATGATCTATATATATATTCTCGTCTTCTAAATTAGGGAATCATTATAGTATTAGGACCTTATTACAGAAAAGCGTAAGGGTGTAAACGTATTAACTCTCTCTACTAGAATGGATCCACTTGACCTAGATTCATGTCACCTCCTCTAACCGTAAAATTATGGGGAGTAACCATCCGTAGAGAGAATTTTTTATAAAACAAAATATAACTTTATGTCGACTAATCGTTACAACACTATCAAAGTCCACTTGTCACTTTCCCGAGTCGAGATGTGTATATACATAGGTAAGAGGGGTTTTGAGGGGAGGGTAGGTCCGACGGTGTATTGAAACTTGTCTCAAGGGACATGATATGTCATCTAGAAATAACTAATAGGTAAAATTTGTATCGTCACGCATGTACATCTAGGGTTTGAGGGATTGATAGGAAAGTGGAGTAGGAAGGGGAGGTCCATCCGTAGAGAGAATTAAAACTATTAAATACCCGTGAAGAAAAGGAAATTTTAATAATCCTCAAACATCCCTTTAAGACTCTCCGAGACACTTGTATACTAGGGTACCACCTTCTGCAATATAAAAGGTGTCTAACTTCTTTGTTATAGAGAAAAAGGTGTACGAAAAAAATGTGTCACGGGATCGGTAAGAAAGTAGTTTTCCATGTCGAAACTCTTTGTTTGATACCACTACCACTGTGACACACTGAAAGTTTTGGTGTAGTATTTTCTACTGGGTCGAAAAGGGACCAAAAGACCTTGTACGAGTGAGTCTCATGACTCGATGTTATATTCTTCGGTAGAACGACACTCCTTAGGTTCGTTTTCCCTCTGATACAGACCCCTGTAAAAAAAAAAAAAGTATGTGACATTCATAAGAGATAAAACCTACTTTCATTTTTAGTTATGAATAATTTTTTTATGACTCTAAAAGACATTTCCATCATTGTGTCTTAAGTTCTCTTCCGACGTTCATGTTCATTTCCCTGTCACGGATGACCCAGAATTCTTGACCTTGATATAAGGTGTTAGAACAGACCTGTTTCAATGATCTCATTTACAAGTACATATCCAGAAACAAAAACAACAACAAGATCGTCATACCTTAAGATCTCTAACTAAATTAAAACTACTACACACATACAATGTAAACATTGAAACACAATCACGTCTCTTTTCAACTCACTTTCCTTCCCTTCCCTTCTCTCCTCCTTTTTCTTTATTTTTCCTTCTTTTCCTTCCTTTTTTTATTTTTGGATCCCTATATCCCTCTATGTTAGGGTATGATACACGAGTAAGTTTTAAACTTTTGTTTCCTTCGATTAAGTAAGAGTTTTTGTAGACCTAAATAGAAATTTCTTTATTTAATAATTTTATTCCGGGGGAATTTATTTCTTTTTTATAATGTACCCTTTATCCTGTAAGTACAAATCTGTGTTAATTAGGTCCTACTTTAACGTTCATCATCTGTATGAATAAATTAAAGATTAATGCTCATTTATCATACAATTCTTAAAAAATTATCTTTAATAATCAATTTTTGACAATAGATAAATATCTATAAAAAGACATTCCAATACATAATCTAATTGGTTTTGTTATAAAAAAGGAACTAAAAGAAAATAAAACATATATATGAAAAAAAAAAAATAAAAAATAAAAAAAAATAAAAAATTAAAAAATAAATAAAAAAAAAATTTACAATATGAAAATAAAAATTAGGACCATGACATAAACAAACATAACTTATGAAAATAAGTACCAAAAAAGAACTTCCCTAGTTCCTTTTGAGAAACTGTACAGTATCAGTAAAGTAACGGAGTTCCTTTGTTAATGTAATGTTAAAGTTAAGTTACTGTAAGATTTTACGTGAGTAGTGTTCATTAGATTAAAAAATAGAAAAAAAAAAAAAAAACATAAGACGACATCAGATCCCCCTTTTCTTTCTTCGAACGACAGGAATTTTTACATCTGTTTAAATACGGTTTTTGTTTGGTTTGTCCTTTTAAACTCTTTCCTTTTCTTTTCATCTTGTTGAGGGAAGTAAATCCAAAAAGGTCAAGACAACCCTATGTCAACTATATTTTGTAGATATTCCAATTTCACATGTTGCAGAATTATGTACACATAATGTTTATTAGTGGTTGTGTCGTTTGTGAAGGTAGTATGGTGTATTAATGGTAAAGAAAAAACCATTATTGTAATTTGTAGACGAAAGAATGGTTTAAAGCTTATATATGATGAAAACAAGTCCCATTAGCGGGATAACATATAACACGCACGACTTGGTACAGGTCGACAAACTCCGGAGTACTTGACATCGGACGGTCCGAGGAGTCAGGTACCTTAAAAGGTCCGTTCTTATGACCTTACCGAACGGTGAAGGAAGAAGGTTGGATCACTAACTTGGGAAACCGTCCGTCTAAGAAATGGGGACCGTGAAGGACCCTTTAGGACAACATGTAATCTATGGGTATTGAATAGAAGATTGGCCTTCTAACACGGAAATTGGTTGTATGACAGAAAGGAGGAGAAGAGTCGGGGACCATTAGTGGTAAGTTGAGAAACAAAGACTGAACGAAAAAATTTTAAGGTCTGTATTCACTATAGTATGTCATAAACAGAAAGAGACTGAAAAAGTGAATAGGATTAAGGGAGTTCCGGGTGAGTATATCAGTGGACCATCCTATAGGAACAAAGCGTAACGACTGACTATAAAATAACGTAAACATTTGGTGTCAAAGAAATAGGTAAAAAGGTAACTATCTGTGAATCTAATGGGTATAGAATCTTTACACTTATTACGACGTTACTTGTACCCTCACGTCTATAGAGAAGTTCTAGGATAAAAGTAAAGGTGACGTATATATTAGTCTTCACCCTAACGATCTATTATACCATCTAAATACAAATTGAAAAACTCTTTTGACAGATGTCAAAAGGTATCGTCGACATTATCAAATGTAAGGGTACTTTTTACGTGTCTTGTAAGAAGTATAAGAACGGTCGTCAACAATAAAGAACAAAAAAAAAAAAAAAAAAAAAAACTCTTATCAATAAGATTGTCCACACTCCACTATAGAGTAATACCAAAACTAAACGAACAGGAACTACCGATCTTTACAACTCGGGAAAAGTATATGGCGAACCAATAGACGTATAGAAGAAACCCTTTTACAGATATATCTAAGAAACGGAACATTCGTAAACAGGAACAGAAAGACTACTGAAAAGGTGTTTCTTTAAAAATAAGAACGAAAACTCAGAGTCTTATTCCTCTAGTTTTAAGTAAAGGAAGATTGAACTTACGGTCTTTACCATCTGTTAAAAGAAATCAGTGGACAAAGGTATTAATATATTAACAAAGTAAGTTTTCTATTATAGTCGAATGAATATAAAATTATCGAATTTAAAATATTAAATATAAAATAGTGTTTAAAATAATTTAATACAAATTTTTTAATTTCTTCAATAATTTTGATGTTTGGGGTCAGGAATTATAAAAATAATTATAGAAAATCTTGGAATATTTAAATAAATTAGTTATAAATACAAAGACATTTAAAGTTTAAGTATAAATGACTTACTGAACTATAGGTATTGAAGTATTTATTACCTTGTTCATAATTATTAAGTCATATCACTAAAGGGACCATCGAGTCTACCAATTCGCAGACAGATGTTACACCCTCTGTGTCCAAGTTAGGGACCCAGTCCTTCTAGGGGACCTCTTCCTTTACCGTTAGGTGAGGTCATGATAACGGACCTTTTTAGGATACCTACCTCCTCGGACCTTCCGATGTCAGGTACCCCAACGTTTCTCAGCCTGTGCTGACTCACTGAAGTGTATCAGTATATATAATAAATTTAATACAATTTATGAAGACAAAATATATTGTATTTTACAAAAGAAAAAATTAATGTTTATTCTCAATAGACGAATCTAAATAAATGGGATTATTAACGAATAACCAAAAGGGTTTTGTGAAAATAAACGTACATTTATATATAGATTATATATAGATTATATACGTACACGTATACATATACGTATACATAACTATGAATTTTTATTTACTTTAATAATGTAGAATATTAAAACTTAGAAAGAAGTGGAATGTTAGTGAAAAGTTATAGTATCTATTGATTAAATAATAGAATAATGTCTTTTCTCAGTCTGTGCTGACTCGTTGATTGATTCGTATACATGTCTTAATTTAAGGTAAATCTCATCTAACCTTTTTATTTAGTGGTTTATTTAGAGGTAAGACTATTTGTTGATTAAAGAGAGATTGAAAAACAGGGGTTTCTAAGAAAAATCTTTAAATAAACTCATATAGATACTCGTGGTTTCTTAACTACGAAAACTTGACACAACCTCTTCTAAGAACTCTCAGGGAACCTGACGTTCCTCTAGGTTGGTCGGGTAAGACTTCCTCTAGTTGGGACCCTAAAGGAACCTTCCTTACTACGATTTCGACTTTGAGGTCATGAAACCGGTGGAGTACACTTCTTAACTGAGTGACCTTTTCTGAGACTACGACCCTCTCTAACCCCCGTCCTCCTCTTCCCCTGCTGTCTCCTACTCTACAGACCTACCGTAGCACCTGAACTACCTGCACTCAGACTCACTTGAGGTCCTCAACCACTACCTGTCCCTCCGGACCGTACGACGTTAAGTATCCCAGCGGTTCTCAGCCTGTACTGACTCACTGACTTGACTTGACTACCCCATTTAATGAAACGGTTGTTTCCAGGGAGATCAGTTCCGATACCAAAAAGGTCACCAGTACATATCTGCGGTCTCAACCTGACATTTCTTTCAACTCACGACTTCTTAACCACGAAAACTTGACACCACAACCTCTTCTGAGAAAAAAATTATATTTAAATAAATAAAATTAACCTCAATTAATGAAATGTTATAACATAACCAAAACGGTATGTAGTTGTACTTAGGCGGTGTCCATATGTGCACAAGGGGTAGGACCCAGGGGGAGGGAGAAGGGAAGGGTATGGTAAGAAGACCCAGGAAAGTCACGTGGTCGGGGTCCGTAGGTCATAGTACGTAGTTTGGACCTGACCACTAAGCAAAGTATATACTATCATATGTACAAAGGTACGGTAAGAGGGTTTAGTAGGGTGGGAGTGACGGCTCAGACACCCTATTCTGAGAACTCTCAGGGAACCTGACGTTCTTCTAGGTTGGTCAGGTAAGACTTCCTCTAGTCGGGACCCTAAAGAAACCGTCTTTACTACGATTTCGACTTTGAAGTCATGAAACCGGTGGAGTACTCTTCTCAACAACTGAGTAACCTTTTCTGAGACTACGAACCTCCCTAACCCCTGTCCTCTTCTTCCCCTGCTGTCTTCTACTCTACCGACCTACCGTAATGACTGAACTACTTACAATCACACTCACTTGAGGCCCTCAACCACTACCTGTCCCTCCGGCCCGTACGACGTTAAGTACCCCAGCGTTTCTCATCCTGTGCTGACTCGTTGACTTGACTTGACTTGACTTGACTACCCCATTTAATTACTTTATCTTAATGGTCTAGTTTCAGATATATGTAACCCAAAGGGACTATCACGTCAACCATTTCTTAGGTGGACGTTAAGTCCTCTGTGGTCAATCTAAGGACCCAGTCCTTCTAGGTGACCTCTTCCCTATCCGATGGGCGAGATCATAAGAACCTGAAGGGATCACCGAGTCGATCATTTCTTAGGGGGACGTTACACCCTCTGGATCCAAGTTAAGGACCCAACCTTTCTAGGGAACCTCTTCCCTTTCCGATGGGTGGGGTTATAAGACCGGACCTCTTAAAGTAACTGAGATATCAGGTACACCAACGTCTCAGCCTGTGCTGACTTACTGAAAGTGAAGTGACGTCATTAAGACAAGTGAACAAAACGTGATCTAAATTCTTACAGACTAAGAGTCTTTATAATACAAAAAGTATTACGTTACTATCCGGTTTATAATATTTGATAATTAGGAAATTCGTATAGAACATTTTGTTTTGTCTTAGATACTGTCTTATAATTCATTCTAAGAAACAGAAGACCACAAAGTTGGCTTCTGTCGATCAACTTTTTTCACTACGGTACACAGGGACGGGAGAGGTCAAAATTATATTCATTAATTTGATAAATACTTCTGAGAGGTTTCACTAAAATGGTGGTAATTCAGTAAAAGTTTGAGTTATATTTCCTTAACTCTTTAGTTATTCATTCAATAAAAGAAGTTATATCAACAGTTCTAGGAAGACTATCATATCGGAATACACTTCCCACCTCAAACGAAGGGTGTTGGTATTTATGTCACTTCTTCCACAGAGAACTGGTAACTGTGAACTGATCCACTAGTGATACTGGTTGACTGGTGTCCTTGGTTACTGGTGTGACGGTGTGGATGGTGACTGAGGTCCCTGTATTTAAGACTTTGGAATGTTGACTGTTCAAGGTTTCTTCTCACCGATGGACCTCGATTACATCTTCTCATTCTCTCTCTCCTGACCTAACCCTAGTCAGAAAAGTACGAAAAGTCGTGTTCCTACGTACTCAAAATTGTCACTGTTTCACTTAAAAACCTTTAAGTAACCTAACTCATTTAAAATTTCCGTCGTTCAGTGTTACCGAACGGACTTTGACGTTCTAATGACGAGTCTTCAGAGTCACCCTATTCGACGACCTTTACCCCATTTCCTCATAACTGTTATCCTTAACGGTACACGTCCTCTATATAGTCAGAACTCGTGACGGTCACCAACTAGAGTATCTAAACTTAGTTGGTACCTGAAGGGACCACCGAGTCTCAAATTTCGTAGACGGAGGTTACTCCCTCTGGGTCCAAACTAGGGACCCAGCCCTTCTATCGGACCTCTTCCTTTACCATTGGGTGAGGTTATAAGAACGGACCTCTTAGGGTACCTACCTCTTCGGACCATCCGATGTCAGGTACCACAGAGTTTCTAAGTCTGTGCTGACTCGCTGAAGTGGAAGTACTCGTGGTTTTCGAAGTACCCACTGTCCTGGTTGGAATATGAGGGACTTCGGTCTCGACTTCATTCGACAGGAGGGGGTGGGGAAATAGAGAGGGAAAAGAAAGTTTTATTGAAATAGGACCGGGGTTCTGTTCTACGGTATTTTCGTTAATAACTCTAGTCCTCTTATACCTTAAAGTTTCTCTTTTTTTCGGTCTATATTTAAGATGGAAGAGGTGATATCTGAAGAGTAAGTATCACTCTTAATATTCTAAAACCTTGGTGATTATATAATGTAAAAATTTACTACGTTGATTAAATACAAATATCGTCAAAACAGATTAAAACTACATATAAGGGTTTACATTAACTACCTAATTGTTCCCCTTATATTTAAACCGACAATGTTTTTTAACCGTCCGTAAATGTTACACTAATCTACACAAGTATAACACCACTTGTCACTTTTTAGTGTACCAGGGTAGTCGGTAAAAGGGAAAGCTTCATCCAGGATAGGTTACTATCCAAGAATACCCTATATTTCCGGACTTCTAAAGTCGAGTTATGTCTTTTCAAACGTTCCTGTAAGAGTTAAATTATAAGGGAGGTCATCAACCGACTTTGACAACGGGACGGTGATGGAACGTCAACTTGATGAGGAAACCGAGTAAAAATGGAGGGGGGTGAAGTAATGTGTCTACAACTACGATTCTCAGGACTTGTATAGTACGGTCGATTTAACACAGGTTATCAAACGGTCGTCTTTGTGGGTTGTCAGTACGTTATTAAACAAATTACAATTTGGTTAGAGATTATACTCTTATAATCATCAGGGTAAAATTCTAGTCCTTTACACTTCACGTATATAAAAGTTTATATATGTATGTGTATATATCACTCCTACGTTATTTGTATATTTAACTTCCGAAAGTTTATTAAGTCTCTGAGTTAAATTCTATAAAATTTTCATAAGATTCGTTCGACGTGGGATGCAGTCTGTACCTGACCGCTAAGTTAAGAATGTACTGTCATATGTACAATATTAAGGGTAAGAGGATAAGAGGATTTAGTAGGGTGGTACCCCTACTGGGTCTCTCTACAACACCCCTCCCTCCACCCTCCCCCCAAGTACAAACCCTTGCGTACATTCTTAATTACTAAAATTTTAATTTTTTTTTTTATTTATTTTTTTAATTTTTTTTTTTATTTCAAGTATCTAAAATTTCGAAATCTAATTTTTTTTTTTTTTTTTTCATAAGATCACTCGTCTGGATACTTCTTTCTGTCGTGCAAATCTGAAAAATAAAAAATTTAGTTTAGCTACCGATCTCTAGTGAAGTTCTTTTAAACTCTATGGTTCCCTTATAAAGTACGTTTCCACCCATGTTATGTTCTGTCTTTACCATACCTAGATTGTCTTCGTCTTCTATAATTCTTCTCCACCGTTCTTATGTGTCTTCTTAATATACTTTTCTAGAGTTACTGAGTCTATTGGTGCTACTACACTATTGAGTGGATCTCGGTCTATAGGACGTCACACTTCAGTTCACCCGGAATCCTTCGTAGTGATGTTTGTTTCGATCACCTCTACTCCCTTAAGGTCGACTCGATAGTGTTTAGGACTTTCTACTACGACACTTTCACGACATGAGTTATTCGGTCGTTTAAACCTTTTGAGTCGTCATAGGTGTCCTGACCTTTTCCAGTCAAAAGATAAGTTAGGGTTTCTTACTGTTACGGTTGCTTACAAGTTTGATACCGTGTTAACGTAAGTAAAGTACAATCGTTCTATTATTAGTTTTAGGAAGTTGGATCCCAAGTTGTAGAAAACCTAGTAACTTTTCCGTTCTGTTAAGGTCTTTTTGTAGATAAAGACGAAATAACTGATACGATTACAGAGACTGACACACCTAATGTTGTTTGATCTTTTAAGACTTTCTCTATCCTTTTAGTCTGGTGGACTGACCGGAAGACTCTTTAGACGTACTTCCAGTTCTTCGTTGTCTCAACCTTGACCTGTACCTTGTCGTCTGACCAAGTTTTAATCCTTTTCTTATGTGGTTCAGAAATTTAACGGTGGGACGAATAAATTATATATGCGTCCTGTGTAGTACGTTTTACGGTCCGACCTACTTCGTGTTTGACCTTAGTTCTAACGGTCCTCTTTATAGTTGTTGGACTCTATACATCTATTTTAGTGAGAATACCTTCTTTCGTTTCTCCTTAATTTTCTGGAGAACTACTTCCACTTTCTCCTCTCACTTTTTCGACTGAATTTGGAGTTCTAAGTTTTTTGATTCTAGTACCGTAGACCAGGATAGTGAAGTACCCTTTACCTACCCCTTTCTCACTGTCCGGAATAAAAGTACCTGAGGTTTTTGTGATGTCTACCATTGAAGTCGGTACTTTGTTTTGTTATAGACACGGAACCTTCTTTTCCATGTTGTTTGGATCTGTCACGTAATTTTTCGTCTCTGTGATGATACGACCATTTTTAGACATATCAGTTTAGATATCAAAAAGGTCATCAGTACATGTCTATACTCTCGACCTGACATTTCTTCTGACTCACGGCTTCTTAACTAAAATTTGATCTCCAAGGTATTTTAGGTCTTTGGGGTCACTAAGTTGTGTTGTTTTCTGATAAATAATTAGACGGTTTCAGACGACTGAGACCTCTAAGTACCTAGGTCAAGAACACATGAAGTATCGTGGTAGTACATTACTACACTGAGGGTCGTGTGTAATCGTACCTTTATCTTTCTTTTCATATCGAGTCGAGTTCTCAATATTTATAGTAAGAAAAGACTCCGAGAAACTCTACTGAATCAGAGATGGATTTAAGTTCCCCAGACTCTTCGTATCGAGGGACACGAAGGATTTTTCACTCCGTGTGTCTATAACTACTTGTTACTGCTACAGATGTTAGGATTTAGATCTAATTGGAATATAGATTTTACCATAGGTGATAATGAGGATCATACTCAGTCCGTCAGTGTAAGGTCGGTTATGTTGCGATCGTAAACTTAGTTAAGTCAAGTCAGTGAGTCAACACAGACTGTGTTGACTGTGGGTTGACTGTGTTGACTCGACTCTGGGGTACCTGACGTCGTGTTGTCTGGAGGGACAGGTAGTAGTTACGGGTCTCAAATGAGTTTGAGTACAGGTAGCTCAGTCACTACGGTAGCTTAGTAGAGTAGGAGACAGTAGGGGAAGAGTACGGAAGTTAGAAAGGGTCGTAGTCCTAGAAAGGGTTACTCAATAAAGAAACATAATCCACCGGTTTCATAACCTCGTAGTCAGGATGGTTACTTATAAGTGCTGACTAAAGGAAATCCTACCTGTCCAACGTAGAGGAACGACAGGTTCTCTGACAGTTCTCAGATGTTGTGGTGTCAAGTTTTCGTGGTTAAGAAGCCCTGAATCGAAAGAAATACCAGGTTGAGAGTGTAAGTATGTACTGATGACCTTTTTAGTTTCGAAACTGATCTACCTTGAAACAACCGTTTCATTATAGAGACGAAAAATGATGTGACAGATCTAAACCAGTATTAAAAAGAAAGTTCCTCATATGTAGAAAATTACAGTACCGACTTCAGTGATATACGTCACTAAAACTTGGGAGGGTTTTATTTTAGACGGTGATAAAGGTAACAAAGGGTCAGATAAAGGTACTTCACTACCCTGGTCTACGGTACTAGAATCAAAAGACTTACAACTCAAATTAGGTGGAAAAAGTGAGAGGAGTAAGTCAAAGTAGTTCTCCGAGAAATCAAGAAGCAAAAGACGGTATTCACCACAATAGACGTATAGACTCCAATAACTATAAAAGACCCGTTTGAACTAAAGTAGAACACGAAGTAGGTCAGGTCGTAAAGAGTACTACATGAGCCGTATATTTAATTTATTCGACCCACTGTTATATGTCGGGACTGTATGAGGAAAGGACTAAACCTTGGTCAGACAACAAGGTACAAGTCAAGACAAAGAAGAACTGGACGTATGTTTAAAGAGTCTTTTTGATATGGTTTTTTTTTTTTTTTTAGAAGTACTAGGTCTATTAGTGTTACCACACTAGTGAGTGGATCTCGGTCTGTAGGACTTTACACTTCAGTTCACCCGGAATCCTTCGTAGTAATAATCGTTTCGATCACCTCCACTACCTTAAGGTCAACTCGATAAATTTAGGATTTTCTACTACGACACTTTCACGACTTGAGTTATACGGTCGTTTAACCTTTGATTCTCACCTGTGTCCTGACCTTTTCCAGTGAAAAGTAAGGTTGGGGTTTCTTTCTGTTACGGTTTCTTACGAGTTTCATGGTGTGTTAACGTGAGTAGAGTGTACGATCGTTTCATAACGAGTTTTAAGAGGTTCGGTCTGAAGTTGTCATACACTTGTCACTTGGAGGTATAAAAATTCGACCTAAATACTTTCCGTTCCCCTGGTCTCTAGTTTAATGGTTGTAGACAACATAGTAGTTTTTTGTCTCTCAAGGTCCGTTTGTAGATGAACACGAAATAACTGAAACGGTTTCGGAACTACAACACCTAGTGTTGTTTGACCTTTTAATAATTTCCTATGTTTACGTAGTAAGATATAAGAAGTCAAGAGTGATTAATTTTACAACAAAGACATCGACTTTTAGGTCTTGTGAGTGATAATACCGAATATAAAAAGAATAGGTAACCATAAGATCCATACAAAAGACTCAAAGATCTTAACAATCAAGACTAACTTTAACAACATTTCTTGTTCGATAACAAATTATCACTGTTTGAAATAAAAGAACCCGAGGTTTTAGTGACGTATACTACTGACATCGGTACTTTCATTTTCTGTGAACGAGGAACCTTCTTTTCGATACTGGTTGTGTCTCTCATATAATTTTTCGTCTCTATATGAAACGGCTGTTTAGAGACAGATCAGTTTCGATACCAAACAGGTCATCAGTATAGACCTATACTCTCAACCTGATATTTCTTTCGACTAGTGGTTTCTTAACAACGAAAACTTGACACCACAACCTTTTATGAGAACTCACAAGGAATCGACGTTCCTCTAGGTTGGTCAGTTAGGATTTCCTTTAGTCTGAACTTATAAGTAACCTTCCTGACTACGACTTCGACTTCGAGATTATGAAACCGGTGGACTACTCTTCTTGACTGAGTCACCTTTTTTGGGATTACTACCCTTTCTAACTTCCGTCCCCCTCTTCCCCTACTGTCCCCTATTCTACCAACCTACCATAGTGTCAGAGCTTCCTGTACTCAAACTCGTTCGAGGTCCTCAACTACCACCTGTCCCTTCGGACCGCACGACTTCAGGTGCCCCAACGTTTCTCAACCTGTACTGACTCGTTGACTTGACTTGACTTTCATAGTAAAGATAACACATCTAGAATACTTCTTAGAGAGGTATAACTAATAAATAATCATTAGGAACCTTTTAGGGTCAAAATACTTTGATTTATCTTATACACATATCACTCAAGAGTTATCGAGAAACGAATTCTTAATTTATAATGTAACAGAGAACTTTAACGTCAATTTTAACGTCTTGTATACAAGGGGAAAGGTCTTTGACCAAACAAAAAGTAAGGAAAATATTGACGTTAACACGTAGAGTTGTTAATCTTCATCAATGATAAACCTTATTATTTTGGAAACTAATGTGTTAAATGTCTCAATTTCACGACTAAAGTTACATTCTGATATTTGTATAGTTGTTATAGGTTTCAGTTCCGTAACTTTAATATCCTTATTTCTTTAGGTAAATTTTATATATGACAGTCAAAAAGGACACAAAAGAATTTTTGTATAAAGAATGATTTCGATGAAGGGAATATCGAGTCAACCATTTCTTGGACATACGTTACAGCCTCTGGGGTCAAACTAAGGACCTAAAAATTCTAGACGACCTCTTCCCTATTCGATGGGTGGGTGAGGTCATAAGAACCCGAAGGAAACACCGAGTCGACCATTTTTTAGGCGGAAGTTATACCCTCTGGGCCCAAGTCAGAGAACCAACCCTACTAGGGGACATCTTTCCTTTCCGATAGGAGAGGTCCTAAGACCGGACCTCTTATGCCTGATATGTCAGGTAACCAAGTGTTTCTCAGGCCGTGCTGACTTGTTGAAAGAAAAAAAAAAAATTATATTTACATAAATAAAATTAACCTTCAATTAATGAAATGTTATAACATAACCAAAACGGTATGTAGTTGTACTTAGAAGGTGTCCATATTTGCACAAGGGGTAGAACTTGGGGGAGGGAGGAGAGAGGGGTATGGTAGGGAGACCCAGTAGGGTCACGTGGACTTGTTGAAAGTGAAAGTGAAATGATTTCGACACTCCAATATCCCCTTTGTTAGAGACAAATGTACTATTATAATTAATATGTAAAATACGTGGTTTTATAAACTTTTAACTTTCTTGGGATGTAATTCTTAGTTTATAATTGTCGACGAAAAAAAGAAACTAAATTCGAGGTGAATTACAAGTCACTAATAGATCTTATTTAAATAATTTAAATACATGGTGTCTGTATCCATTTTTACTGACTAAATATTCTAGTGAAGAATAAAATTTGTCCAGTTGACATATTAAAGTTGTTTGGAATACATATCGAAATAACATTCTCAGTCTCTGGTTCGACTTTGAAAAGAATACCCAGTCTGTCACGGAACCCGTGTATACAATATATGGTCGTTAAGATAATAACTGAGTCGATATCTAGTAGAACTAAACCGTACTTTTCCTTGGTGAAGTAGAAACGACGAGGTCAAGGAAGTCAACTCCTAGTTTTTTTTTACAAAGATAGGTTAACAGAATATCTCTTCTGTAAATACAGTACGACAATCGAGATTAGTGGATGTCTTTTTTAAACCGGTCGTTACGTACCGAGGGACAAAGGGTCGACACAAAAGGTTGAAAAGGAAGATGATTTCATATAAACTCCATTTTACATATGTATCGTCTTTTCAATACTACTTTGTTTGACTACAATTATATTACCTCCAATGTTTCTATATGGACCTGTTCTAATTCCTTCTCCTATCCGTCATCACCTATTACTACGATAACTTCGTTTACCGATGCTGTTGTTTTTTACAGTCTCCGATCTGACTCCAGGTTCCTTCTCAGACTACCATTTGTCATTTATTTTGAAGTTTCAAATTCACAAAAAATCCATGGAGTCTTTATAATTTCTTTATGATTCGTATATACTTAACCAAAAGTAAGTTTCAGTATATAATGTTCTACGATAATAATGTAAACACCCAGTTTTTACATGTATGAAATACGTGTAAAACTCATAGTTTAATTGTTATGGTGAAGTTTTTACCACTATATACGAAGGGGTTTCTGAAGTTGTAAATATAACTGGGTGTACATAACTATAACTCCCGAAGGGATTACCTAGTCACCATTTCTTAGGTGGACATTACGTCCTCTGTATCCTCTACACCCAAGTGAGTGACTTAATCATTCTTGGGGACCTCCTCCTTTACCGTTGGGTAAGGTCATAGGAACGGACTTTTTAGGGTACCTGTCTCCTTGGACCGCCCGACGTTAGGTACCTCATCGACTCTCAACCTGTCCTGACTCTCTGACTCGTTCGTACGTAACTATGACTACAAGACAATAATTCCTTTCAGTCGTGTTCAAAATCCAAAATAATTCGAAAACTTCGTACTAAACGTAGTGAAATTTGTCGTAATGAGGGAAATCTACTCTGGATTGGATCCGAAGGGACTATCGAGTCAACCATTTCTTAGACGGACGTTACGTCTTCTGTGGTCAAACTAAGGACCCAACCCTTCTAAGTGACCTCTTCTCTTTCCGATGGGTGAGACCATAGGACCGGACCTCTTAAGGTACCTGACATATCAGGTACCCCAGCGTTTCTCATGCTGTGTTGACTTACTGAAAGTGAACTGACATACACGTTAACCGATATTCCGTCATCAACGTTGGACCGGTCTATATATATGAAGTCACAGCGTTACCTACTTTATCTTTTACCGTTGGGTGAAATAATAAGTACCTGTTTCCTCCGACCACTCGATGTCAGGTACACCAGTGTTTCTTGACCTGTACTGACTCACTGATCCGTAGATCCATACGGTGATCCCTTTACGTGAGGGTGACCCTTTGTTTTTACAATATTTCTATTGATTACTTTTATGTTCCTTTGTAGCTTACTTAAAAAAAAAAAAAGGGAACGGCGTTTCGTTCTGTTTGATCCTATCATCTTGTCCTATAAAGTTACTCTACTTTGTCCCGTAAATGATGTTGACCCATGTACCATTTCTTCCTTTTCTAGATTTAAAGTTAAGGTCCACAGACGTGTAGTTCAAAAATACAGAGTATTGTAGACCGATAGTTAATGATGAGATCGTCATTAATTTTATCGTTATTGAGTCAAAAGGGAAGGATCAGAAACAACTATGTGTGACTATATTTCACTTAGGTTTCTCATTCAGGATGAGTGTACTGTCGAGAAATTAATCCAATATTATACATACTTACCAGATGTTTTCCGTGATTCTTTTATTTTAAAATACGTTATGAAATTTATAACATCCACTGTGGTTACATGTTACCATGTGTAAAAGGGATCTAAGTAATAACATGATATGTCATATTGAAACAAAACTTTTTTTTAGTATTTTAATACTTTAAAACTCTGGTTTTTCCTTCTTATAATATTTCTTATATATACAAATGGGTCAAGTAATAATAAAATGGGTAAATATGTACGTGAAATAGTACACGAGGAAGTTAGAGAAAGAGAGAGAGAGTGTGAAGGTGTTTGTAGGTACATGTGTGTATGTGTGTTATTGTGTATTTACTAAAAACTTGTTAAACTTATAACTTCTGAAACACCGGGAGAAATTGATGTTCTTTTAAATGTGATTTCAATAGTTGGAGTCATGTAAATGTTCATTATAAAATAGATTAAATAATTAGGAAAGACAGTACGTTAAGATAAACTGAGTTATAAGAAATATCGTAAAAAGAAGTTAATAATTGAAGTCAGATTTTCAAACATAACGTTTCACAGGATGTTACATATACCTCTATTTACCTTCAAACTTTGAGTTACATTTTATGAGTTTACAAACCTACATCTTTCTTGAACGAGAACGAAAACATGTTTCAAAAGGTTGTCGTAACCACAAACACATTCCTGTAAGTCCACGTAACTTAGAATCGTCTTAAACTCCGTCTTAAGTCACTTCACCTTACACTAATTTAAGTTGAGATAATACAAAATGGGGATTATAGATAGTTCCTATTGTCCTTTTGTTTGTCCTTTTTAGTCCATTGTACTATAGATTTAGAACCTAAGAAGGGTTACGATATGAACAGAAGAGTTGTTTACACAACTACTTAGGATCATATTTTATGTAAGTATAATTAATTAGGTAATTAAATAAATCGTTTATAAGTTATTTATAAATGAAAAAAAAAAAATTAAATGTCCGACCCTTCTTTGTCTACTCGAGTGTCCTTTCGAGGGACAACTCTCATTATCTTCTACTCTAATCTCTTCCGCCTTTGGTATAGTATTCCTGTAACATTCAGAACTAATCCTCAAAATTTATATAATATTTATATTATTATACAATAATTTCCAAACCCAGTCATGTAATTGAATATAAAATCTTCATATTAGACCTATAACAAAACTTTCATCCAATAACTCAAAAACCATCTAACTAACGTTACAACTGAGGTCAAAAGGTTGAAAAGGTGGTGTGAAAGGGTTAAGGACATAATACAGATGTAAGGAACGTTACACAGAAACGTTGTTGAGAGTAGTAAAGACGAAGAGGTAGAAAATTTAGACAGAACCTGATCGATGTAAAACCGGTCCTCTAACACTGTCTTTACACCGTAAAGTCTAGATTCAGATTCAGAGTTTTCGTAACTTGTGAAGACAAGAGAGTGAACCTAGTAGTACTTTTCTACGGGTCCGTTCCGCCAACGTACTCTTCTTTGTACTTTGTCTCGGTCATTAGACTTGACTCTAATAGAAGGTAATCGGTTTGTGTCACTGACGGTCTGTACACTCACACAGATTCGGTTCGGGTCCTGACGAGACGGTTAGGTTCAGTTCTGCTAGTCTTTGTAGATCGAGAAGGTATCTCTATACTCGTTAGTGTTTGGTAAGAAAGACATTCGGTGGTCCAATTCCCCATCTGATCAAGAGTAATTTTCGAGACAAAATGTCCCTTTGTCATACTAGTTCCTATCAATCTTTAGAGAATACCCTCACCTCCAATTACTCCTAAAACCGGACCTATTTACCAGATTATGATTTTTACCCCTTTTTATTGTGTAAACCATAAATAAAACCTCTCTTAAGTTCTCCTGATGATTCACCAAACTTATACCTACCACAGTTTCTAATAATTTCCAGTAGGTTCTGTGGTAAAGATAAAAAAAAGAAGTTTCTTATTTGAGTCCAAACCATAAAGATATTAGCTATAATCGAAGGTTACGAAACGACTACTAGTCAAAAATTATAAACTAAACGTTTACATGAAAATTGATTTTGGAAACTGGGTACAATATATTTCCCTTCTGTGTAAAAAATGAGTGATTATATTAACAACCGGATTGTAAACTCTGTTAAACTTAATAGGTTCCTTTATTACGATCTTTTTATGACAAATCATTTCCAGATGAATCCTTTTTTCATACATAAAAAATAAAATGAAATTTAAACCTTTCGTTTAATAACAAAATAGAGAGTTAAATATAATCGAAAGTTTTATTTCATAACTCCTTACAAATTTACCTACAAATTTATTTCTATGAAAGAATATCAAAGTTATACGTACGACATCACAATTTCCGTATAACGTTCTTTATTGGATGTGTCAAAGTTGACGGAAATTTATAGTCCTGAGAATGAAAAATTACGAAAAGACATAATTCTTTCGTGTTAATGGTAAAGTAAAAAAAAAGAATCACTACTTACGTTGTCCCCTTTAATAAGACAGACATTAAAAAACACACAACAATTTCGAAATGTTTAACAGTAAGTATATTTTGTGTTTGAAAGTGTTCCATATTATTTTGTACTGATACGAAAATAGTTACGAAACTTCTTATTTCTATCTCCTAAAGTTACTGGATAAATTAATATTTAATTAGTATCGTTACTATGTTGTAAAATGAAATTACAAATACTACTATTTAAACTACATGATTGGATTGCCCTCACACCTCACGGATCCATAAACCAATTCGTCATAAAACTGACCAACACTCTCATAAAGACCTCCTCTAAAAAGAACCGGTTGACTCTTTTAGTCTAACAAGAGGGGTTTCACCCGCTCAGAGTAGGTTTGGTAAGTTCCGGATTTTACTTGTTTTGGACCTTACTCTCTTAAATAAGAGAGAAGGACAGAAACTCGACCGTGTAACCAGTAGAGAATGGAAGTCTGGTCTTAAATATAATAAGTAAAAGAACGAAAATTCAGAAACGTGAGTTCAAACTTCCTATATTAAAGAAAGGATCGAATTCATTCCCCCTAGTACTTATGGTCTTTACGGAAGTGAGTAAATAAGTCGTTTTGTCTGTCTTCCAGACAATCTACTGTCCGTTATAATATAAATGATACCTAGTTTTGTAAGTCCCCTTTTTTTTTTTTTGGAAAGAAATACTTCATATACAAAATAACTTCTTTCACTCAATTTTTATTAATCATTTCAACCATACAATATACCAGTATATATATATGTTATCTGTTTGTCGTTTTCTTCCGTATAAGAAAACCCTTACACCGTAAACTTTCTTTTTGAACCTTCTTCATGTATTTACTTGTTACATGTATAACCCTTTTCCCAGGAAATCTAGTTGTTTTCTCGTCTTTATTTCGGGAATTTTCTTCGTAAATAGACGTCACGTAGTCAAGTCAAGTCAGCGAGTCATCACAGATTGAGAAACGTTGAGGACTTAGTGTCGTGTGGTCCGGAGGGATAGGTAGTGGATGAGGGTCTCAAATGGGTTTGAGTACAGGTAGCTCAACCACTACGGTGGCAGTAGAGTAGGAGACAGCAGGGGAAGAGGAGGACGGAGGTTAGGGAAGGTCGTAGTCCCGGAAAAGGTTACTCAGTTGAGAAGCGTACTCCACCCGTTTCATAACCTCAAAGTCGAAGTCGTAGTCAGGAAGGTTACTTGTGGGTCCTGACTAGAGGAAATCCTACCCGACCAACCTGGAGGAACGTCAGGTTCCCTGAGAGTTTTCAGAAGAGGTTGTGGTGTCAAGTTTTGGTAGTTAAGAAGCCACGAGTCGAAAGAAGTGTCAGGTTGAGAGCGTAGGTATGTACTGGTGACCTTTTTGGTATCGGAACTGATCTGCCTGTAAACAACCGTTTCATTACAGAGACGAAAAGTTATACGACAGATCCAACCAGTATTGAAAGGAAGGTTACTCATTCACCGAAAATTAACGTACCGACGTTAGTGGTAGACGTCACTATAACCTCGGGGAGTTTTATTTCAGACTGTGACAAAGGTGACAAAGGGGTAGATGAAGGGTACTTCACTTCCTTCTTGATAATACATTACATAATACATAATATCTAGTAAAATTCTAAAACGAAAAATGGTACTTTCCTTATCTGATCTTCTAAAACTCATCACTAATCGTATTGGACTGGAGACAAAATTGTTATAGGAAGATCGATAACCCAATCGTTATATATTTTTCCTTATGTACATTTTCGTCCCTCTGACGGATAATGTCAGTAGGTTGTCATACTACTATTACGGTATATAAATGACAATCAGTCACCTACACATTCATCATCAACATAAAACTTTCATTTTTGTTCCCTGAAACAACCAACACTTTACGTTACCAACACTTTATGTTACGCTAACATAAAGTTACTAAAGTTTAAAAGATATTACCGTTCCACTCGAACGGTAAATGAAACTAGTCTTTCTGAAGTCTCACCAGTCCAAAGGGTTTATTATACTGTTTAAAACCTGTATTAAAACTCTACTGATTCTTCGATTGTCTTCTGTATCTCTTCAATTATCTATACAGTAAACCCTTGAATACTCTCTCAAGACTCACCTTGAAACCTTATATATAAACCTTAAAAAGATACTCGTGTACCATGTGGTTCCGATATTTAATCTACTCTAAATTTTCCGAATCCATCTTTTCTATTCAAAATCTTTATTTTGATAAAAAAAGATTTTTTTTAAATCTTTATCACAAGACTTTAGACAAACACACACATATATATATATATATATATATATATATATATCTCTCTCTCTCTCTCTCTCTCTCTCTCTCTTCTTATTATTCGTTTATACTCCTCCTAACTCTTTACTGATTATACAAAACGTTGTTCATCTTGTAATCTTACGAATGATTCCCTTACGACGCTCTCATTTTCAGATAAACCTTACCCAAGTTTCACATATCCCACTCCCTTTCAACTCATATCTGTTACGAAAAAGTTCTTTAAATTAAGATTTATCTTCTATTTTTCACACGTCATAACCTCCTCTTTCACTGTATTTCAAATTACTACACCGTCGAAAAGTAATTCTTTATCCTGACTAATTTATCTATTCCTATCTTAAGTGTCAGGTCCATATCACACCCGTTACCGATCCAAAATAAATTGTTCTCCTTCCTAAAAGGAAACGGACCCCGTTTCAGATAAGAAAGATTCAAGTTCCTTATACCCTTCGAAATTTCATTGAACTTTTTACTTTCTTTTACCGTGAACCCTTTATGTCATATAAATGGTCCGTAGACAGCACTAGGGAAAGTCCATAATCCACGAGGACCTTAGATGGTATTGAAGATCAGAGGACAAATAGGGTAATAGAGGGTCCTTACTCCTCTCGACCATCCCTGACCACTGTGTCTACCACTCCACAATCAGCGGAGTCATCGTAGGTTAAAAAGTACTGGGAAACCTGACATCGGGTGGTCCGAGGAGACAGGTACCCTAAGAGGTTCGTTCTTATAACTTCACCCAACAACGGTAAAGGAAGAGGTCCCCTAGAAAGGTCGAGTCCCTAACTTGGGTTCAGAAGACGTAACGTCCGTCTAAAAAGTGGTGACTCAGTGGTCCCTTCGGACCACTGTATCTATGTCGTTGTGAAAGACCCAAAACCGAAAAATCTTATCCTATATCATTCTTCTGATGTGAAGCAACCATGACCCAAGAAAAGTAAGATGGACAAGGTGTGTCTCACCTTACCCTTAACCTCCACAAAAGGTTATCCTTCTAAATCAATTCAAGGAAAGGGGTGTGAAACATACACAACAAACTTGAGTGTCTTCGGTTAACCGTGTTCCTGACCTCTTAAATGGACTTCTTATAAATTCCTTCTTAGGATTTGTTCTAGTTTTATGTCCTTTCCATAGTTTTTGATAAAGAATCGAGTAAAAATAATAATCGTCGTTTATTATATAGATACACAATCAGAAGATTTTCCTATGTTTCCTTCGGGTTAACAAACAAAAACCTCGCATCAGAACGTAAGTCAGGTCTTTTTTCTTTTCTACTACTGTACTAAATCGGATTTAATTATGACCGTAAAACTACGTTTGGTAGTAGTATTATTTCCATTAATCGAGGGGTCAGTAAAAAATGGAGAGTATGTAACATAAACTTTCGGAAAACCTACACCACTGACGTTCATCTTTATTAAAAACAGAAGTATCCGAAGAACCTCTTTGTGGGAAAGTTATAGGAGAGAATAGTCGCAAAACTGTCTTTTGGTTTAAAGTCATAGTACACACCAGTTTAAAATATATGTAAAATAAACGGAGTCCCAGAAAACAATTAATTACTAAACTACTATAAGTTAATCAGAGAAAACGGGCCTTGAGTTCAAATCCATGTCTACATTCTTAGAAAACCTCATCGTAATTGGTAAAATAAAGGAGAATTGCTGTGGCACTAGAATCAACTTTTTAAATCACTAAGATTTTTTACATCACTAAGGGGTTACAAGTAACGTCGTGACAAATATTATCGGTCCTGTACCTTCGTTGGATCTACGGGTAGTCGTCTGCTTACCTATTCTTTCGACACCATGTATATGTGTTACCTCGTAACGACGATTCAGTGAAGTCAGCACAGGCTGAGACACGCTGGGGTATCTGCTGTCGGGTGGTCCGAGGGGACAGGTACCCTAAGAGGTCCGTTCTTGTGACCCCACCCAACGGTAAAGGAAGAGGTTACGTACTTTCCCTTTTCACTTTCACTTCAGCGAGTCAGGTCAGACTGAGAATCGCTGGGGTACATGACGTCGGATGGTCCGAGGAGGTAGGTACCCTAAAAGGTCCGTTTTGCTCACCTCATCCCACAGTAACGGAAGAGGTTGTTACCTCATAATGAGTCGGTAATTTTTATTATGTAAACTTAATCAAGATTACTCCACCTACCTTGACCTCGGTTAATATGTCTCACTTCATTCGGTCTTTCTTTTTGTGGTTATGTCATATGATTGTGTATATATACCTTAAATCTTTCTACCACTACTATTAGGACATACACTCTGTCGTTTTCTCTGTGTCTACATATCTTGTCACAAAACCTGAGCCACCCTCTTCCTCTCCCACCCTACTAAACCCTCTTACCGTAACTTTGTACATATTATAGTACATTCTTTACTTAGTGGTCAGATCCAAGTTACGTCCTATTTCTTACGAACCCCGACCACATGACCCTATTGGGTCTCTCTACTATATCCCTCCCTTCACCCTCCCCCCAAGTTCTAACCCTTGAGTACATGTGGGCACCGCCTAAGTACAACTACATACCGTTTTGGTTATGTCATAACATTTCATTTATTTTTTTTTCTTGTTATTTCTTTATTATGTGGTATGTTTTTTCTTTTTAAATCACTAAGATTAGTTCTCATCCAATGACTTCATTGTTCCCTGATATAACGATGAATTCAGTCAAAAATTAATAACGAAGAATAAAAACTACTATCGGAAAAGGAAGAAATAGAAGTAAAGAGTCGAAATAAATGGGGACGAATAAAACGAACGAAGTAATAGGAATACTTATAAGTTAATATTTAACATATTGAGATATTTTATAAAAGAATTACTAAAGAATCCTTTTAATTGACTGTGGACGTTACACGTATGTCACACTTAAATTTAAGTGTGGAAACTTCCTTTTATCTTTTTTTCTTTCTCGTTAACATAAAACTATGACACGATGTTGAAAAAAAAAAAGGACATCTCTTAAGTATATCTTCACGTTCCTGTTGTTTAACAGTTCAAGTTTGTTTTAAAATATGGAACTCTATTTTTGTTCTCCGTGTTTTTTTGTTGTGTCTAGAAGAGTTGTCTTCCAGAGGACAACGAGAACAATATCTACCATTATGATACACCAGGTTTCCAGGATACTTAATTAATGAAAGAACTGTGTAACAACCCTTGGTTAACGGTCGGAAGAGTGAATGTCTTTCGGGAACTCCCAACCCTTTTATTTTTCGTATCATGTAAAATAGAAGTAAAAATTAGCGAGTCTGTAGAGATTTTGTTAAAAAAAAAAAAAAAAATGGCATGTAATAAAATGGACCATTTGATACTTTAAATTCTAAAAAACCACCGTAATATACAGAGGGTTAATTTTTTTTGAACTTATATAAAGAAGAATCAGAGACAGAATATCGATTTCAGTGTTAGTATAAAGATGTAAAGATTTTACTTTAGAGTCAAAGTCAGGACTAATTTTGCAGTAATGAAAACAAGTTTCATAGTGGTTTTACAGTGTCAAAGTGAGGATTCAATAATACAATTGGTAGTATAATATAACTAAAGATACTAGTTTTAATACATATGATAGTACATTCTTTGCTTAGCGGTCAGATACAGGCTACGTCCTCTGTCCTACGAACCCCGACCACGTACCCCTAGTGGGTCTCTCTACAATATCCCTCTCTCCACCCTCCCCCCAAGTACAAACCCTCGCGTACATGTGGGTACCACCTAAGTACAGTTACATACCGTTTTGGTTATGTCATAACATTTCATTTTATTTCATTTTTATTTTTAAATTTTTTTTGTGAAAGATATAAAATAAAAATAATACCCATAATATGAGCTAGAAACTAAGGATAACGGTTGAGTTTGACCGTTTAAAAGTCCGTAAGATTCACTGAAACTCTAGTGTAATTAGTGGATAAACTTAGAGTCGTAAGTGGGTTTGTTACAGACTTAAGGTTATATAAAAGTGTCTTTTTCTATTTTACTAGAATACCTTTGGGTCGTATTCGTGACAAAACATTGTCTCTCAAAAACTTATTCACTCTTAATTCCCATGTTTATAATACGTATATATTAAATCTCTACTGACCTCATTGTATTAGTCTTTTGTATATTGATCTAGTATACCCTATCTAAAGAATCTTTATTTTGGTGGTGTGCCAGATCAATGAGACCTAATCATTCCCTGTAAGGATAGAGTAGAAGGAGTAACTCGTGTTTAATTACTTGGGTACTGAATCACTCTAAGAACCAAAGACGTTACAATATACCATTCTTGTAGTGTCATGTTCTCCTTCTCGAAACCGCCAGAAGACAAAAGTTTTCGACCTAAGTCCCGAAGTCAAGTTCTTAGAGTACACCAATACCCTTTCTTTGATTTTTCAAACCTTCGTAGATTCTTACATAATATTTATCATCCCCAGAAAATGTGTGTTAATCGATATCACCAAGGAATTTAGATACACAGAAGTTCCATGAAGACAACTCTAAGGTGACAAGTGTTTTGTAATCTATAGTAATCAAATTGTGTAAATATCTTGTCTCTCTTTCGATCTCCGTTTCGAACCTCAACTCAAGTGAGGGACGTTGTGTATAGTGAATACAAAAGAAGCTCAAAGGGACCACCGAGTCTACGTTTCCTATGTTGACGTCACGTCCTCTGGACCCAAGCTAAGTACTCAGTACTTCTTTAGAACCTCTTCCTTTAACGATGGGTGAAGTCATCAGAACGGACCTTTTAGGGTACCTGTCTCCTTGGACCTCCCGATGTCGGGTCCCACAGGGTCTCCAACCTGTTACAAAATAAGTTGATACAGAAAGTACAGGAGTAGAAACAGAGAAGGAAATCTGACAAATGAGAGGTAACGGAAAAGGTAATGAAAGGTTTGTACCGATTACGTAAAAATAATGGTTTTTTATGAGTTTAGAAGATTTTAACTCTCAAAGATAAAAGAGGTCCTTTCACCTCTGGTAGACTAAATTTAGCGAGATACACTGGAGACTTTATTTATTTTACATTCTAGTTTTTCTGTATACCCCTCCCTCCACCCTCCCCCCAAGTACAAATCCTTGCGTACATTCTTAATTTCTAAAATTTTAATTTTTTTTATTTATTTTTTTTCTTTCTTTATATTAGTTTGTGATAGGTTCGGAAGAGGTAATGACCCTATGTCCCTTATGGGACTTAAAGTTTAATGAGTATTCGTACTCTCATGTACAGTTTAAGGGTTTCTTTGTGATGACCTTGAACTCGGTAAAAACATTCAGACACCTATAACTCTCATCCCCTTCTGTCAGAAATTTCCAGTCACTTGTCCTTCTATCACCTTTTTTGAATTTATCTTGTCCGTTTCGATGAAATTCTTTTTATTTATTTAAGTTGAAATTCACGTTGTTAAAACTTATGTTCAGTCTTTGAACTATCAAGTGTCTGGATCGTCTCTCCCACAACCTTTTCGGGTCTCTACCGTCGTAACCCTTTTGTTAATGAAGACTTTCTTTTCTTCTACCTCTTGGCCTCAACAAGGAAAATTTGTACTGTTACTCATCGTTTCTACGTCCCAAGACGTTTAACTTTCTCTAGATCTCTTGTATAATTGAGAAAGGGATAGGCCTACCTATAGTAGGTTTTATGAAATAGGTAATTTTTATTTGTTTGTGTTTGACATGGAGTGATACGACTGACTTAATTTGTTCCTCTGAAAACCTGAATTAACACAGGACATTCGGATACAGATAAGTGAAAAAGTTTTGACGGGATCTTTAATTATGTATCTCTTACGATTTACGTTAACAGAACACTTGTATCGTAAGTTCATACAATATGTACGTTAAAAAGTTGGTGAGGGTAAGGGTACGCAAAATCGGTAATATTTCACATGTTAGGTTACCGTAAATTTTGAAAGTGTCAGAACTCGTTGTCAGTGGAGACAGGTCAAAGTTATGTAACTAAAATTTCCATGAAAAAGAGAGGGTGGATGGAAATCTCTCAAGGAGAAAAGAGGGGTCTCGAGAGTGAAGTCATGAGGTAACTACCTCGACTTGGTTAAACTATCGTTGTGCCCCTTTTGTTTTAGAGAACCTAAAAAATTTAGTGAGAACTTATACATCCATTATCCATTACACATCCATTATCCATCGTTTGTTGAATATAGTACATTTGCACTATCTGATCTATAAACTTCTTATCAATTTCTTCTAATTCTGGTAATATTTCTATATTTTTCTATTTCGTCGATTTGTAAGATTTATGACATTCGTAGTTTATGTATTGTTTCAACGTATGTTACTCTTTCTTCAAATAATTTATATTGTATATTCGTGTCTTTAAATTTTTATTTTATTATACTGTATCAGTGATATATTATATGATTTGTATATTTTTTAGACTCAAAATGAGTGATTATTTTTTTTAGGAAGTATAACTTATTATTTCATTATGAGAAAAGAGACTACTCTGAGTAAATATTTATTTACTAATCTTCAAGTTTTATTTTCCTACCGGTTCCTGTGTATGAGTGTATGTCTCTTTTCCTTTATAGTTATCTTATTTTGATACTTATTTCATCTCCAACATTATAATTATATTTTCACGTTAAGACTGGTTGTTTGTCACCGTTCTTTGTAAAAAATCACTATTTTCCGTTTTTCATACTTGTAGACAATAACATTATAATGTCATTTGTGGATACTTTATAATTAAACGTATTATCTTTAATATGTCTTTATTTAAAGACTTTTTGTGACTTTTATCTTGTGTAATTGTGTGATACGTGTCTATTTTTATACTGTTTAACTGTTTCTTATTCATGTTAAAATTTTCTAAATTGTTGTATTAGTCATCCCATGTGGAATATTTGTCAATTTAATGGTAGATATTATGTGAGAATTTTTTGAAAGTTCATTTCAACTTGTCTACCTTTCGGTAAGGAAAGAGAATCAGTCGTACAGAGTTGGAGATGTTGTACAGTCAACAGAAATTTATTTAAAATTTTCATTACACTAACGTTATTTTAATTGTTGTATAAATAAAACCACTATTTCTTACAGAATGAGTTAAATTCTTTATTTAGAATACGAAATAAGCGTACATTGACGACAACTACATACCGTTTTGGTTATGTTTTAACATTTCATTAATCGGAGGTTAATTTTATTTATAAAATTTAATTTTTTTTTTTTCTCTTTATTTGGAATGTTCTTAGACATCCTTTTGTGACTTCACTTTCACATTGGTTAGAAATGCTATAAAGTTGTTTGATATTAAGTTGATAAAAAAATTCTGACGTTATAACTGTGTATTTGTTTGTTTGACTACCATTTTCTATTTTCTATGTCTTTATCCGATTTTTGAATACTTTTAATCATAAACACTTTCCACCTTAGTTTAATGATTACTTTTATACTTGAAAATTGATTTAATGGAACCCTATTTTCCTATCACTGTACTTTTTTTGTCCAGTTAAGGAGTTTATTATTTTTTATTATTCGAAATCTAATAAGTATTTATATTTACATTTTACATTAGTTTACTCGTGATTTCCTTTTGTAACCGTCTAAAGAGACACAGTAACCACATCTTCTTCTGATAGATAAATCGATTTTAAGATCTCCGTCATTACTTTTTATAATTATTTAGACTGTTAATATATACCTTTTTGTCAATGGTTTTTTTTTAGTCTAAATTTCTTATTTAAGAATTATTTATTTTCCGAAAATGTTTAACTACTTTTTTCTGGTTTTGGTACTCTCGTTTTGTCTACTTTCGATACTCTTGTATAAGGTGTGTTTTTTACATGTTTTACCGAGAATATACTACATATCTTTGATATACGTTTAGATCAATTTATTTTATTTAATTACAAATTTATGTGTGACTTATGTTAAGGAATTAGTAGTCTAAAGGGGTTTAAAGTTATAAATGTAAAAGAAAAGGACAATAAATAAAACGTTGTAGTAAGGATATCTAAATTCTCATACGGAGGAAGTCCCTACAAAAAACGATAACAAAGTGACTGAAAAACATAAAAAATTTACGTCTAAAAAGGTACGATATGTCGTAACAATGAATGTCTTAAATGGTACTTGAAAAGATATTTTTTAGACTAATCTTTTAAAGGTATTTTTTTGAACGTCGTTCTTTCAAAGGATTACGTAATTTGACAGTTGTACTTTCGACACATATAAGAATTACTTCGATAACCCTTTGCCGTGAGTGTACCCAAGGACCTTCCTCTGTTTTTTGTGGGTCAGAGATCTCTTTACTGAAGTCACGTAGATTTTCGGCATACAAAACGTGAAGTGTCTCGTTAAGATTAAGTCTTTTAAATGAAACCTTTATGTGAAGATTATAATACTTTTACGAATATGGCTTTCGATACAAGACTTTTATTGATGTTTTATAAACCTTGAACCTTTTGTAAGGTCTAAAACACACTCTCTAAAATACAGACGGATAGAAACAACGTTTTTGTTATTTGGTCTATGATTATTTTAATCATTAATTATTCCCATCTCACTGTACACTACCTTCACTTCACTTTCAACGAGTCGGCACAGGATGAGACACTATGGTACCTGACGCGTCAGGTACTTTAAGAGGACCGGTCTTATGACCTCACATATAGGAAAGGGAAGAGGTCCCTGGAAGGGTTAGGTCCTTGACTTTGGTCCAGAGGGTGTAACGTCCACACAAGAAATGTCAAAATTGGTCGTACCTTCGGTACACTATCTTCTTAGGGGGTCTTTCTTCTTTTAACGTCTTTCCCTGTAAAGTCATCTTTTCACGTTAGTTTACATTATTTTTATAAAAGAGGTTGATTTTAGACCTGTATTAGTCAAGTCAAGTCATGTTATTTCAGTAAGTCAGTACAGGCTTAGAAACACTGGGGTATTTGACGTCGTGTGGTCAGAAGGGACAGGTAGTGGTTGAGAACCTCGAACGAGTTTAAGTCAGCCACTACGACAGGTTGGTAGAGTAAGAGACAATAGTGGAAGAGAACGGAAGTTAGAAAGCGTCGTAGACTCATAAAAGGTTTCTCTGTCAAGAAGTTTAGTCCACCAGTTTCATAACCTCGAAGTCGAAGTCGTAGTCAGGGGGTCACTTATGAGTCCTGACTAAAGGAAATCCTGACTGACCAACCCAGAGGACCGTGGATTCCCTCAGAGTTCTCAGAAGAGGTTTTGGTATCAAGTTTTCGTAGTTAAGAAACCACTAGTCGAAAGAAATGTCAGGTTGAAAGTGTAGGTATGTACTGATGACCTTTTTGGTATCGAAACTGATCTGTCTGAAACGACCGTTTCATTGTAGAGACGAGAAATTATACGACACATTCAACCAGTATTGAAAAGAAGGTTCCTCCTTCACAGAAAATTAAAGTACCGACGTGAGTGGTAGATGTCACTATAACCTCGAGTTCTTTTATTTCAAACAGTGACAAACTGTTTCGAATAAGAAATGTTAAACTTAGTCTCGTTTGTTAAGATCCTGAAGTGTTTTGTATGGATCTTATGTGTTACCTTTTCTTTTTACATCCGGTATTATCACTCACAAGACCTGGACATCGGTGTTTCTATCGTAAAAAAAAGAATCACTCTTAACCTCTTAAATCTTACTACTAAAGTATAAGATCAGAACGTAACAGACCTTACACTAACGGACTGAGTAATGACTCTCAGTGTTATCTATCGGTAAAATCTATATTTCAATTAGACCTAAATCCCAACATCTGTAGTAGTCACATGTAGTTATCGACACACGGAGTGAAAAAGTCTTCGTGTCCTTCGATACGAAGAGTCTGGAGAACTTAAAGCCCTCTCTGATCAAGTAGGATTTCTCGAAGTCTTTTCTTAACATACGTACCGAAGACCCGACTCGATACGAAAATAAAGAGAAAGGTACGATTACACACAACCTTTGGTACAGTAATGTACTACCACGACATGTCATGTTTACTTGACCAAGGTACTTAGAGGTTTCTCAGTCGTCTGAAACTGTCTATTTGTTTATCGGTAAACAACACAATTTAGTGACCTGAAAGACCTAAAATACCTTTGAGATCAAATTTTAGTTAATAGGTCATGAGACCGAAGAAATACCAAGTTGAGAGTATAAACATGTACTGATGATCTTTTTTGTGTCGAAACTGATGTGTCTAAAAACGGTCATTTCATCACAGAGATGTAAAATTAAGTGACAGATCCAAACAACATCGAAAACAAGGTTCTGTGTTTTTGGAAAAATAAAATACCCACGTCAGTGGTAGACGTCACTAAAACTTCGGGTTCTTTTGTTCAAGACAGTGACAAAGGTTTGGATAAACCGTACTTCACTATCCTGGTCTACCGTATTAGAATCAAAAAAAAAAACTTAGAACTCAGAATTCAGTCGAAAAAGTGAGAGAAGAAAGTGGAAGTAGTTCTCCGAGAATCAAGGGGAAACAAAAGAAGGTATTCTCACCACAGTAGACGTATAGACTTCAATAACTATAAGGAGGGTTTTTAGAACTAAGGTCGAGAACAAAGTTGTTCGGGACATAAAACGTACTACATGAGACGTAAATTCAATATATCCGTCCCACTGTCATATGTCGGAATTGCATGAGGAAAGGGTTAAACCTTACTCAGACAACAAGGTACTGACCGAGATGAACAACAAAGAACTGGACGTATGTCTAAAGAGTCCTCCGTCCATTCCACCAGACCATAAGGGTAGAGAAATCCTTAAAAGGTGTCAAACAACAATAGGTGTCTCAGTTTCCGAAACTACGTTAGTTGTTTCGTCTTCATCTACAAAAAGACTTGAGAGAATTAAAAAACTACGAGGTCGTCAACATCCGTTACACTAGAGACCTAGGAGACGGAAAAGATTTTGGTCGAACTTGTAGACCTTCAAGTGTCGACTTCGGACCGAACCTCTTAAAACTCGTAATGAAACCATCGCTCTACACAGTAAACACTCCATCAAACTCGTAAGAAACCGTAACGGAAGAAAACCCTAACCTTTCTTTTGACTGAAAAAGGTCGGGACATCGGTGACGACTCAAAAGGTCAAAACGACTGTGTGACTCACGTCGTGAAAGTGTCGTTAAAAATCTCATAAACTTTATCGAGTTGACCTTAAGGTAGTGGAGGTGATCAAAATGAGTATCACTACGAAGGATTCCGAGTGAACTGGAGTATAAAGTCCTACAGACCGAGACTCACTCACTAGTGTGGTAGTACCAATGGACCCAGTACTTCTAGAAAAAACACATTAAGAAGACACATAAGAACGGTTGAGAAGAGTTGTCGAAGACGAAGACAGTCTAGATATGGTAAAGACAGGAAATAACACGTGTAGAAACGTACTTTACAAGGGAACCATAGAGATTAAAAGAACTTCTCTAGAGATCAGAAAGGGTAAGATAACGAAAAGAGATAAAGAAACGTAACTAGTGACTCCTTCCTTAAGAATAGAGAGAAACGACAGGAAACCTTGAGACGTGAGTTTATCATGACCTGTATTATCAAAAGTGATATACATGAGTCTATTTTGTGTTTGTGGGTATACTTGTGTGAGTTCTCTCGTGTATAGATAACTTCCGAACCATAAGAAAAATCACCACTATCCGTAAATCGATAAAAGTTTTGCAATAGTAAATTAAAAATTGTAAGTCGTTAACTTTCGTCGAGAAAACGGGGAAGGACGAAAAGGGTAAAGACAAAGGAAGAAGAAATATACTGTCTTTAATTATGTTATAACCTTCAGTTAATGGGAGAGTAATTTTTATTTAATTAAATAAAAATTTTTCGTTTTATTTTATTTTACTGTTTTTTCGGAGTAAATATCCTTACTCTAGTGATTTTGTTAACTTTGATTCAGGACTGAATACGAGAGGACTTACTTATGTGGTACGTAACAGATTAGACGACTAAGAAAATGGTCTATTTTTCTTCGTTTCTTACTTCTTTACTCGTCAATCTCTTACTAATCGAGAGATGGAAGGTTTCGGGGGATGTCCTTAGGATGTCCTATGACCTTACTAGGATTCCTAGTATCTCCCTTCTATTGTAGACTTCTCTCTCAGTGGGTCAGACGTGTTCTACCTCTTACACGACGGACGTACTAAGTGACTCTAAGAAGAGGGTAAGGAAAGGAAATTTTTGACAGTACCAACTCGTCGTAGAAGGTTTGGCCAGAGACCTGTGTTCAGGTGGTAGAGGGGTCTAACGACCAAAAAGACTGATTTCGTATAAAGGGAAGATGACTGTGAAAGGAGAGTCTAATAAATAATTTAAAATAATTTGAAACATCAAAGGTTCATGCTGGGACTCTAGTGAAATATCACATGGGGAATGTAACCGGGGAAATTTGTATCGAATCACGATGAAACCGTGTAATTTGGTAACGGAAGAGATTTACAGTGGAGTTAAGATATTAAGTGAAAACAAGGGCATTAAAGATAACAAAAAGAAACAACTCTCTCTGTAGGTAACAAAAGGACTACATGTCAGAAGAAACTATCTAGTCAATTCTTTGCACTTAAACAGGTAAGTAGACGACTACCTGTAGATCCAACGAAGGTACAGGACCGATAATACTTGTCACGACACTACTTGTAACCCCATGTGCACAGAGAAAGTCAAGACCAAAGGAAACACAGATACGGGTCGTCACCCCAACGACCCAGTATTCCGTCAAGATAAACGTTAAAAATTTCCTTAGGGGTGTGACAAGAGGTATCACCGACATGATCAAATGTAAGGGTGGTTGTCACATCCTCCCAAGGGAAAAGAGGTGTGGGAGAGGTCGTAAATAACGAACGTCTAAAAACCTAGCGTCTGTAAGACTGACCACACTTCACCATGGAGTAACACCAAAACTAAACGTAAAGAGATTATTACTCACTACAACTCGTAGAAAAGTACACAAACAATCGGTAGGCATACAGAAGAAACCTCTTTAGAGATAAATCAAGAAACAGGGTAAAAAACTGACCCAGTAAATAAAAAGACCTTAACTCGACGTCCTCAACGAACATATAAAAACTCTAATCAACAAACAGTCAACGAAGGAAACGATAATAAAAGAGGGTAAGTCTTCCGACAGAAAAGTGGAACGAATATAAAAGGAAACAACACGTCTTCGAAAATTAAAATTAATCTAGGGTAAACAAATGACAACGAAAATAAAGGTCTTAAGATCCCCCACCTAGTCTACCCCTACTGGGTCTCTCTACAATACCCCTCCCTCCACCCTCCCCCCAAGTACAAACCCTTTCGTACATTCTTAATTTCTAAAATTTTAAATTTTTTTAAATTTTTTTTTTCTTTTCTGTTGATGTTTTACTCTTTTACAAACGTTTGGTATGTAGACTATTCCCCAATTGTAGGTTTTATATATTCCCTGAAGATGTCGATTATTTATTTATTTATTTATTTATTTATTTAAGTGTTTACCCCTTTTTTTTTACGACCCGACCTTCTTCGTGTTCGACCTTAGTCCTAACGGTCCTCTTTGTAGTTATTGGAGTCTATATGTCTACTGTGGTGGGAATACCGTCTTTCACTTCTCCTTGATTTTTCGGAGAACTACTTTCACTTTTTCCTCTCACTTTTTCAACCGAATTTCGAGTTGTAAGTCTTTTACTTCTAGTACCGTAGACCAGGGTAGTGAAGTACTCTTTATCTACCCCTTTGTCACCTTTGTCACAGTCTGAAAAAAAAAAAAAAACCACCCCCCTCCGCCCCCCGAGGTTTTAGTCACGTCTACCTCTGATGTCGGTACTTTAATTTTCTGCGAATGAGGAACCTTCCTTTCAATACTGGTTGGATCTATCATATAAGTTTTCGTCTCTGTAATGAAACGATTTTATACAGGTAGATCAGTTCCGATACCAAAAAGGTTATCAGTACATACTTACGCTCTTAACCTGACACTTTTTTCGACTCGTGGTTTCTTAACTACGAAAACTTGACACCACAACCTCTTCTGAGAACTCTCAGGGAACCTGACGTTCCTCTAGGTTGGTCAGGTAAGATTTTCTCTAGTCGGGAGCCACAAGAAACCTTCCTTACTACGATTTCGACTTTTAGATCATGAAACCGGTGGAGTACGCTTCTCAACAACTGAGTAACCTTTTCTGAGACTACGACTCTCCCTAACACCCGTCCTCCTTTTCCCCTGCTGTCTCCTACTCTACCGACCTACAGTAGTGGTTGAGCTACCTGTACTCAGACTCACTTGAGGCCCTCAACAACTACCTGTCCCTCCGGACCGTACGACGCTAAGTATCCCAGTGTTCCTCAGCCTGTGCTGACTCGCTGACTTGACTTGACTTGACTCGTTTCTCAACTCGACGGACCAACAACCTCATGGTTATCTACGTTGAAACTTATTTTTTTCTTTTACTTTAACTGTCACCTGTTTCTTCGAACATTAGTGAATAGTACCATCACGACGACGACGGGGACGACGATTTAGTGCAGTCGACACAGGTTGAGACACACTGGGGTATCTGCCGTCGGGTGGTCCGAGGGGGCAGGGACCCTAAGAGGTCCGTTCTTGTGACCTCACCAAACGGTAAAGGAAGAGGTCACGTACTTTGACTTTTCACTTTCACTTCAACGAGTCAGCACGGACTGAGAAGTACTGGGGTACCTAACATCCGATGGTCCGAGCTGGCAGGTACCTAAAAGGTCCGTTCTCATGACCTCACCCAGCGGTATAGGAAGGTGATAGTACCATCATATACTCCGGTTTGGGTCTCTCCCGGGGTTGGAAAGACTATAAAAAAAAAAAAATAAAGGATACTTTGTTACCGGACCACCTCTCAGTCTACTTAATATTTCTCCACCCCAAACAGAGTGACAGTTCCATAGAAGTTGGTTTTCAGAGACCGGGAACTTACCTGGGACCGGATTCTCTTCCCTGTACCCTCACACGATTCTCATCTTTTAGTGACTCATGATTCAATCTCACCGAACCACACAAAAGTTTCAAAGGGAAAGGGAAACTTCAAAGGTGGGGTAAGGTCTGAAACGTCCTGACTCACTTTTTGAGACGAGTACTAGAGTCTTTTTTGATGGATCTTTATCTCGGCAGACATAATCTTTACGTTTGTACGTTTCTTGTACTAGTTAGTCTCCACAGACACAGAAACTGACTTAGAGTGAAGTTTCCGATACTCTGTTCGGACTTTACCCCTCTCGTTGAAAGGACCACTCCAAACGGTCCATTTCGTAAACATTGTTGGATGACCGAAGGGTTCACCGTTATCACCGTCTCTTGGACGAAGGGTTAAGTCCTCTACAATTGTCTGTTCCTAAGTTGGGGATCCAGTTGTTCCAAGGGACCACCTCCCGGATCGTTGGGTGAGGTCATAAGAACGGACCTCTTAGAGTACCGGTCTCCTCAGACCACCCGATGTCAGGTACCCCAAAGTTTATTAGTCTGTACTGACTTCGTTGAATCGTATCGGGAGTGCCAACTCGGACTTTATAGTGGTTGTCAAAAATATAAAAAATTAACTTCCTATTAACGAAATGTTACAACACAACCAAAGACGGGATATTGTACTTAGTCAGTATTTGTATAAATATATACGTGTGTGTGTATATAGGGGAAGGAAAACTGGGAGGGAGGACGGGGAGAGTAGGTAGGGAGATCCAATAGTGTCTGACAGCACGATCCTAGGGACACAATATATCGTCGAAAGGTGACCAATAGACAAAATGTGTACCGTTACATATAATAATATATATACACCTTAGATCTTTTTATCATGTCCGTTTGGATAAAGGTCCTGTACTTATCTCTGTATCTACATCCCTTGTCCGAAGATCTGTGTCACACCCTTCCTCTCCCACCCTGTTTAACTATCTCATCATGAATATATTGGTTAGTAATAAAATTCTAACCTCCTATTAACGAAATATTATAAAACAAACAGAGACGGTATGCAGTCGTATTTAGAAACTGTACGTAGTGTCGTTCTAGGAAAGACTGGTGGAGAATCTCATTACCTTTATTTTTGTTTTTATTTGTTTACCCTGAATTAATTTGAATTTTCGAAAACGTGTCGTTTCCTTTGTTATTTGTTCTAATTTTCTGTTGGAAGTCTTACACTCTTTTATTAACTTTAACTTTATTGACAGTTTCCTAATTAATTAGAGGTCTTATATATTCGTCGAATGTGTCGAGTTGTTGTACTTTTGTTTCTCGGGTTGGTTTTCTACCCACCTTCTTGATTCGCCTGTAAAAGGATTCTATATGTCTACCACTTTCGTTTACTTTTCTACAAGTTGTAAAGAGTAATGATCTCTTTACTTTCAGTTTTGATGTTACTCGATAGTAGAATGTCGTCAGTCTTACCAGTGGTAGTTTTTTAGATGTTTGTTATTTACGACCTCTCCCACATCTCTTTACCTTTGCGAGAACGTGACAACCACCTTTGTATTTAACTATGTCGGTTATACCCCTCGTCAACAACCTTCTCCCACAAACGATACTGGTCACATAAGAGAACCTTTCTGAGACAATCGGAAACGGGACGAAGTAAAACATGAGGTTTCGGTTTGAGTGGACAATGAGGTCTATAGAACTTAAGGATGAAAACGTAAGGTCAGTCGATACTACTTTTCTTGTAAAAAAAAGACAATTAAGATTTTCCAAAACATCCAGTAGTATCTTGGTAAACCGAAGTCCACAAGTCTCAATCACCAACCCCGTATCTGAACCTAATGACACTATAACTTACCAAACAGAATCTTAGTTTGTCACTAGTAAGGTAGTAAAAACTCCAACGTGAGTTCTTGAAGTAAAGTCTAAGAAAACAACTGATACTTCCGTTGATCTAAAGAAGACTCCCTAAGAAAAGGTGTCATCATCTATATTACTAGTAGATTTAAGTCAAGTGGGTAAGGTCAAGTAAAATCAAGTGACTAAGGATTTTACAGTTACAAGTATAAACAGTAGAGGACAAACTGGTGAAGGTTAAACGGAACTAAGTACCTGGATTGTAAGGTTCAAGGATACGTTATGACAAGAAATGTAGTAACCTGAAATGAAGTTAGTAGTCAGTGTTGTTGTGAACCCGAAACTAAAGCGAAACCGAGGTAGAGAAGTAAGAAAGATCTCAATAAAGAGTCATCTTATACTCGTGAATAGTTGGACCCCTTAAGTAGAAAGTCACAGTATAGAAAAAACCAAAAAGTATGACAAAGTATGGGAGAAGATCGTTGTGTTCTCTACTGAGATATGCATCTGTAGTGGTTTACCAGTTATAGCTTTAGTCTAATTAATATAATAAACGTCGACTTCTACCTCTTTGAAGATGTCTTCGAATATGTCATTCGTTTTTGTTCTGACCCTCGACTGACACCGAGTCTAGTACGAATAACGTTTTAAGTTTATATTTAACTTTTTTTCATCTCTTTTGTTACTCTATTGAGTCCATACTGGATTTAGTTTAGGGAATGTTAATATGTCATTTTCACCGTTTATCAAAGTTCCTTAATCTAGACTATCTATCTCATGGACCTCGTGATAGTCTCCAAACACTGTAACATGTCCTCCGTACTAGTTCTGGTAGGGGTTCTTCTTCTTTACGTTTTTCCATCAGGCTCCTCAGGAATGTTTATCGACTTTTTTCTTCTCTTCACTTTCCGTTTTCTCTTTTCCTTTTATATGGGTAGACTTGTGTCTCAAGGTTTCTTATCGTTCCCCTCTATTCTCTCGTAAGGAGTTACTACTTACGTTTTTTTATCTCTTTTCGTTATCTTACCCTTTCGGATCTCTAGAGTAGTCCTTTTAATTTCAAAAGTTCCCTTACAAAGTACGTTTCTACTCGTATTATTTCCTGTCTTTACTATACCTGTATTGTCTTCGTATACTATAATTCTTTTCCACCGTTCTTATGTGTCTTATTGACATGTTTTTTCTAAAGGTACTGAGTCTCTTGGTGATTCCATACTAGTGAGTGAATCTCGGTCTGTAGAACCTTACGTCAATTCACCCTGAATGCATAGTAGTGACCCTTGTTTCGATCACCTCTACTATCTTTAAGTAAACTCGATGGAGTTTAGGATTTTCTACTACGACAAGTTCACGATGTGAGTTATACAGTCGTTTGAGGCTCCTAAGTCGTCACCGATGTCCTGACCTTTTGTAGTCAAAAGTAAGGTTAGGTTTTCTTTCCGTTACGGTTTCTTACCAGTTTGAGGACGTGTTAACGTGAGTAGAGTTTACGATCGTTTGATTACGAGTTTTAAGAAGTTCGTTTCGAAATTGTCATGTGTTTGGTTCTTTACGATCTATAAATCGAGTTAAATTTTTCCGTTTCCTTGGTTTGTAGTTTAACGGTTGTAGACAACCTAGTAACTTTTTCGTTCTCTTATGGGTTTTTTGTAGATAAAGGAGAAATAACTGGTACGGTTTCGGAGACTGACACACCTACTGTTGGTTAACGTCTCTTAAGAATCTCTCTACCTTTATGGTCTTGTGGAATAGACGGAGGACTCTTTAGACATACGTTTAGTTCTTTGTTGTTAATCTCATCTGTACCTTGTTTACTGACCAAAGTTCAACCTTTCTCCACACAGTTCCGAGATATAACAGAAGGACGGATCAATTGAATATACGTCTCATGTAGTACGTTTGACGACCCGACCTACTTCGTGTTTGACCTTAGTGCTAACGGTCCTCTTTATAGTTAATTTTTTTTTCTTTATAGTTATTGGAGTCTATACGTCTACTGTGGTGTGAATACCTTCTTTTGTTTCTCCTTACTTTCTCGGAGAACTTCCACTTTCTCCTCTCACTTTTTTGACCAAAATTTGAGTTCTAAGTTTTTTGATTCTAGTACTGTAGGCCAGGGTAGAGAAGTACCTTTTATCTACTCCTTTGTTACCTTTGTCACTGTTTAAAATAAAAGAACCTGAGGTTTTAGGGACTTCTACCACTGACGTCGGTACTTTAATTTTCTGTGAACGAAAACCTTCTTTTCGATACTCTTTGGATCTGTAGCAAAATAAAATAAAAAATTATATTAAAAAAAATTAAAATTAACCTCCAATTAATGAAATGTTATAACATAACCAAAACGGTATGTAGTCGTACTTAGGTACATATGGATCTGTAGTAAAATTTTTCGTCTCTGTAATGAAACGATGGTTTTAGGTAAATTAGTTTCGATACCAAAAGGGTCATCAGTACATACCTACACTCTCAACCTGGTATTTCTTTCGACTCGTGGTTTCTTGTCTAAGAAAACTTGACACCGTAACCCTTTCTGAAAACTCTCAGGGAACCTAACGTTCCTCTAGGTTGGTCATATAGGATTTCCTTTAGTCAGGACTTATAAATAACCTTCCTGACCACGACGTCGACTTCAAGGTTATGAAACCGGTGCACTACACTTCTTGACTGAGTAACCTTTTTAGGACTATGACCCCTTCTAATTTATGTCTTTCTCTTCCCTTACTGTCTCCTACCCTACCAACCTACTGTGGTGGTTGAACCACCTGTACTTAAACTCGTTATAGACCCTCGACCACTACCTGTCCCTACGGACCACACGACGTCAGGTACCGTAGGGTTTCTAAGTCCGTGATGACTCACTGACTCGACTTGGTTTGACTACCCCTTGTCAAACCTTCAAGGAATTATCTGATCTTTATGTTGATGGTACACTGGGTTGTTAAGGGAGTTATCCAAAAATCGTTCCTCGACATAAAGAGTTTATTCTTAAAACAGGGAATGTGAGAATAGAGAGAAGAGAATCACGTATCTAAACTTATGTACATGTGTGAGTATCACGTGTGTATAAGTATGTGTGTGTAAGTATGTGTGTGTAAGTATGTGTGTGTATGTGTTAATATGTAGATTTGTTTTCGTCGAGTACTTCTTATATCTACCACTTTTTCAGTCGCAAGTACAAACAAGTATATGTGTAAGAACAAAACAGATAATTTGTCTATAATATTCGTATAATCTCATTATCACTATATTATCTCTTTATTACTATCTTATTCATTTTTTATAAACAAATTTTATTACTACTGTAATTATATTGAGGTGATTTCTGTTATCCTAACACGTAATAGAGACTTTAATATTCTTGGATGGATTATTCCCCGTAAACAAATTCACTTAAATCTTATAAACTTCTTTGTTCACATGAAATTCTTACTCTGAAGGTAAACAGTTTCCTTTCTGTTTACGTTAAACAGATGTGTAAGAACTTATGTCTTCTTATGAAAGGTTGTCAGACATATGAAATCCTAACAATTGTCTTTGTGTGGATCCTTGTATTTTACGTAAATTCTCACCTATCTAAGGTAAACTTAATAAAAAAGTTATTGTGAGGTTCTTAAATTTTTATACGTGGATGAGGAGTAAAAGATACACGTATTATAGAAGGGGTTTTTGTTTTGTCTCTTTACACCTAACGTTTTTAGTATAATTTTCCAAAATTATAGAACATCTTGGTTTATCCATATTCGAAAGATAACTAAACGGCATATTCTATTTCCCTTAAAGACGAATTTGGAATGTATATACACGTTTCACAACTGACGTCGTCCTGGGATTTAGATGAATTCAAATTTAATGAAAGAGACCTTCTTGATCCAGAGTAAAATACGAGGGTTTTATACGATGATATTACTGGTTAGGGTTTTCTCTGTAAGTTTAGTGGAAGTCCTTGATTAGTTTAAGACGATAATACTTTGTTTGTTAAATCTTATTTTAAGGAGGAAGGATATAATATTGATGAGGAGTCTTCCGTGTAAGTCTTTCTAAACGAGATAGATAAGATCGTACCGTGAAAGTAGGATTATCTATATTTGAATCGGAAGTAAATTTACTTGTAAAGTAGGAACTTATAAAAAGTTGTAAAAGGAATTTTTTTGATACTAAAGGTTAATTAAAGTGTTCAAAATATATTGTTTTATGATTTACTTAGTGTCAAACTTTTAGAAAAAAACGTATGTAAATTATAAGAACGAAACCCTTTAATTTAGGAAGAAGGGTAGAATAAAAAATGAATAAAACAAAAAGAAGAACATTCTGTATAGATTCCGAAAGAGATGTATTAGAGTTCAGTAATCTAGTAAGAACGGAAGTAAGGTACAATCTGTTCCTCGTTCATTGTACCCGAACTTTATGTTAGAAAGAAGAATCTTTAAAATTAAACCCCATAAAGAATTCGGTAGTACATCCCTTCAATCCTTTCACTTAATTTGAGTCGTGTACTAGTCTTTTATGTACTTTGGGGTGAAGTACACCTACGTGACTAGGATAAATCGACTGACTAAAATAACATCAACGATGACGGACATGGAGACCTTAAAAGAACCAAGTAAAAGGTAAGGGGGTGGGAGTAAAAGTTTTTTCGGAAAGTCTTATATGAAAGTTAACGAAATTAATTAAGAGAGATCCGGAAATTTTTTATAAACTCTTGTGAAAAATAGTGAATATTAGGTATTAGGACGGACCTTCTACCTAACGATAATTTGTCACTTGTCATCTGTTCTCTTGACATCCTTTTATACCCCTGAATCTTTATTAATTTACCGAGTCTGTTCCGTCTTCCGATATTTTCGTATAATAATACTACGAATCTACAATTTAATCGACTGGTACCGTGTGTCCCCACTTTCTTTAAAATTGAATAACGGACACTAGTAAACCTTGGTTCACAAGTGATTCCTTTTTAAAACGTCTCACGTAACATCCTTCTTAAACTCTCTAGACCCTGTCTCAAAACGTTCACTCTCTTTTGTTCTTGTGTATGTTTGTGGGTAAAATCTAAAGAATAGAATTTAGTTCTCGATTTGTGTCTACACAATACACCGTCACTCTTTGTATAAGTTATAAAGATTGGAGAAGTCCTCACTCTATATACCTTCAGTGTGAGTCTGAAAACCGTACCATCCAACAGTTTCGTCTTGAAGATAACCAATTAGGTTTGGACCAAAATTATGGGCCTCAGTTTCTTTTAATTTCTTTACGAAACAGTATTAGTACTTGTTACAAAGAGTTATTAAAAGTCAAGTACAGTTTTTTATAATCATGAATATACTATGTATCGAGACTTTCTACTCAGGTCACGAGTCCGTGAAGGGACTATGTGTTCCTGATCTCCGTAGTTCGATATTTGTATTGGCATGTTCTTTATACATATTCGTACGAGTCAGCGAGTCACCATAGTTTGAGAAACACTTGGTACCTAAAATCAGATGGTCCGAAGAGACAAGGACCTTAAAGAGTCCGTTCTTATGACCTCACCTCGCGGTAAAGAAAAAGGTCCCCTAGAAGGGGTGGACTCCTACTTCAAGAGTAGAGGACGTAGAGGACTTAACCATCCACCTAAGAAATTTTCCTACGGTTTAGGGTACAATTCTCTTTCCATATATTTATAAACCCTTCAACCCTTACTATCTATTATAAACGGTCCGAGTTTATTGGGTATTAACACTAAAATTTCTATCACATCTTTTCTATTAGTTACGGTTTTAAACTATGTATAAAAGTAGCTCCCTTTAAAGTTGTTAGTACCTTTATAGAACGACCGTCTAAAGAAACGACCTCTTAGATCTCCCATAAAATTATTAATTTTACCTAGACACCATCATTATATTTGTAAAAACCACCAATACACCAGTACTGAAAGGATCCTTATTGTAATCGTACATTCATTTAAATCTAGAGAGAACTTTTTGGATTATCAGTTAGTTAGTTAAGTTCTGATCATTGGTTTCCAATACTAACTTGCTTGTCTATTCTCTTAACACTAAAAGAGGAGGTCGGTAGAGTCTCAGTCTAGTCTCTATGTTTCGAACTCCTTATTTTATATAATAAGACAGTTATTTAAACGACAGGGAGAGATTAATTGTGGTCCGGACATACCACAGAGAGTGGACAGAGAAGGATATCTTCTCATAACTTCGAACACGAATCAGTGAGTCAGTACAAGTTGGGGTTCCTGACATCGGACGGTCCTAAAAAACAAGTACGCTTAAGAGGTTCGTTCTTATCCTCATCCAACGATACGGGATAAGATCCTGCATACAACAAGTCAGTGAGTCAGTACAGGCTGATCCACACTGTGGTACCTTACGTTGAGTGGTCCGAAGGGACAGTAAGTGATAGAGGACTTTACAAGTGTTCGAGTACAGGTAACTCAGTCACTACGGTAGGTTGACAGAGTAGGAGACATTATCAGGGGAAGAGGAGGACGGGAGTCAGAAAGAGAGGTAGTCCCAAAAAGGGTTTTTCAATCCACAAGTGTAGTCCACCGGTTTTACAACCTTGTAGTCGAAGTTGTAGTCAAGAAGGTTACTTATAAGTCTCGACTTAAGGTAATCCTAACTGACCAAACTAGAGGAACGATAGGTTCCCCGAGCGTTCTCAGAAGAGGTCGTGGTGTCAAACTTTCATAGTTAAAAAGTAACGAACAACACACACGTGAGTCAGTACAGAATGAGAAACGCTGGGGTACCTGACATCGGTAGGTCCAACGAGACAGGTACCCTAAAAAGTCCGTTCTTATGACCTCACCCAACGGTAAGAGAACCAAGAGTCGGAAGAAATACCAGGTTGAGTGTGTAGGTATATACTGACATATATATGACATATGCCATATACATATATACTGACATATACCAGGTTGAGTGTGTAGGTATATATATGACATCGAAACTGATATACCTGGAAACAGTCGTTTCAATATAGAGACGAAAAAATTATGAGACAGATCAAAACAGTATCGAAAAGAAGGTTCCTCGTTCACACAAAATTAAAGTACCGACGTCAGTAGTAGGTATCACCAAAACCTCGGGTCTTTTTGTTTCAGACAGTGATAAGGGTGGAAGGGGGGTAAACGAAAGGTCCCTTACAACCCTGGTCTTCGGTACTAGAAACGAAAACCTTACAACTCAAATTTCGGTCGAAAAAGTGAGAGGAGAAAGTGGAAGTAGTTCTTCGAGAAATCAAGGAGAAACTAAAGACGTAATTCCACCATAGTAGACATATAGACTCCAACAACTATAAAGAAGGTTGTTAGAACTAAGGTCGAACACGAAGTTGGTCGGTCCATAAAGTATACTACATGACACTTATAGTGAATTTATTCGTCGAACTGTTATATGTCGGAACTACATGAGTAAAGGGTTAAAACTTGGTTAGGCAATAGGGTACGTGTCGATATTGAGAACGAAGAACTGGACGTATGTCCAAAGAGTCCTCCGTTCATTCCAACAGACCATAAGGGTAGACACACACACACAATCATCGAGTCATCACAGACTGAAACACTGGGGTATCTGACATCGGACGGTCCGAGGAGACAGGTACCTTAAGAGGTACATTCTTATGACCTGAGTCGACGGTAAAGGAATTGATCCCTAGAGGGATTCGGTCCCTAGTTTGGTCCCAGTGGACGTTCCGTCCGTCTAAGAAATGGTAGACTCGGTGGTCCTTTCAGGTAAGGGAATAGATTATCTTCACTATAAAAGGTAAAGGTTCATTTTCCATATTTTCAGTAATTCTGATACGAGAGAATAGGTTCGGGATTTTTACAGTACAAGGGTTGTACTCGATATAGAAATTCTATATAAGGGTTTTTACTTCTTTTGTTTACTTCGTCTTTGTGTCGGTTACACATTATACTCTTTTTTTTAATTAAAATTACCACTGATAACGAATCTTAAAACTAAAAATACAACTATATCGTATTGGATCATTTCAGACTACTTAAGTCTTTCTTCAAGTTTATATAAACTCTTTCCCTATAAGTCATTGTTGAATCTGTTATAACTACCCATATAAATTGACTTTCCTAGAGACCGTTACAATAATTTTATATATGACTTCTTACTTTTTGAGTTTTATAAGACCTTGAGAATGTATCATCGGTATTAAATAGTAATTAAAGGTCTTGGGATGTTATAGTAACGTCTGGTTTTTAAATTTTCCTCTGTAACGTAAAACTACTGATTATGATACAACTATAGTCAGTATAATTACCAATGGGGTTCTCTTCGGTTTCCGGTAAAACTAACCAAGGGATTAAAGACTTATATTTTAATCTTATAAGAACTCTTCTTTAGTAGTTCTAGACAAGAAAAAGAGAGACGAAATCAGGTTTTCAGTCCCTTCAATCCTTCTATTAGGTAACTCCTTCACTGACTCAAGGATATACTTCTTACTCGTCCTGAAAACTTCACTCTTCCAGTCCCTCGTAGAGAGTAGTCTCATGTCCTTTCCTTTCATTTTCCTGTATAGGTAAGAACTTCTTTATTGAGTAATTCCTTAAATCTTATCGTTGACCCTTTCGTTATTAAAGGTCTGTAACTTTGTTTCTGTCACGATGTTCTTGCCTTTATTTTGACAAAACACTTTACCCCCTTCCTGGACACTGAATCGTAATTCTGATACTGAAATACGATTGTTAACATTCATACTAACTTATATAAAATCGTCACACTACTTGGAAGTAAAACACCAACAGTAAAACTAAACCTATAAATTTTATCCAATTAGCCTTCTTTTCTCCTTTACCAATCTAAGTAAAGATAAGGGTCCGTTAATGTAAAGGATCTGTAAACATTGTCGTATGGACTCTTTACTATACCCCATCCCTTTTCACCAGTCTTTATATATTTCTCCATAATTCCTACTTTTATTCTCTTTAAACATGTAACTAAGTAATTATTTATATTTCTATTTACTATGTTTTTCGTTTTTAAATTAACGACCTACTTTATGAACCCTAGTAATAGTATGTGTACACGTACATGTTTGAGTGTGTGTATACGTGTGTGTGTGTTTGTGTGTAATTAAAAAGGATTTTCAAAAGTAAAACAATAGGACTTTTTTTAAGATGAAAAGGGTATAAAACATTTAGTAAGAATATAAAAGACTTTAATTAAAAGATTGAAGTAGAACAAAAGAATTAAAATTAGTAAATTAATTATATTTGTGTATATTTTTTACGATTCCTTCGTTTAATTACTTAAAAGTGTGTGTGTGTGTTTCGTGTACGTGCATTGGTCGTTGGATTAGTTATTTGTCTTGTAATTGACTTTAGGTCTTCCGGGACTCGAGTGGAAAGTAAGTGTTGGGTGACGGACTTTCCATTGACGATAAGACTGAGGGTTGTTGAATCTAATCAGAACGACAAAAAAAAAAAAAAAAAGTTTAAATATATACACCGTTCTTGTTCGTACGATCCAAAATTTAATTAAAAAATACAACAAATAAAATGTAGTAAACATCAAAAATTCAAATCGTGTCCATTCAATTTAATAAGGTAGGATGTTGTAAAACCGAATACGATAACATCCGTATGTCGACTAATAAAGGAAACTCTTATCATTGACTTTTCTCTCACTCTCATCTTATGTTTCTTTTACTTTTCGGACACGATTTACGTTTTAACATGTCCATTCTTTCTCTTCAAACTGCCATCTAATCCACAAAAACATTAGAGACTTATGAGTTAACGACCGAAAATGTAATTTTAAGATTAATAAAAATTATTACACACACGTACGACTCAACGAAGTAACACATGTTGAGACACGTTGAGATACCTGACATCTGGAGGTCCGGGGAGACAGGCACCCTGAAGGGTCCGTTCTTTTAACTTCACCCAACGGTACGAGAGAAGGTCCCATAGAAGGCGTGGGTCTCTAACTTGAGTACAGAGGACACAGAGGGCGTAACGTCCACCTAAAAAATGGATGACTTGGTGACCCCTGGAAGTGATTTATTACTGTCAAGTACCACTATAAGTGAAATCTAAATTAATAACGATGTTTATTGAATAATGTTGCAGTTTCTTCTCGAAATTGTAAATAATAAAACGGTTATCGACAAAATTTAAGAAATTACTCACTAAAGGAGTTCTAACCTATTGATCCACAAGTCTAATCTTACGATCGTAATTTCCTACTAAAGTCTAAGAATCACGTTCTTTGACTTTTGAAGAATTTGTTCTATGAACTATTTGGTCACATCAATGATAAAGGTTTTCAAGCCCTTCATATAGACCCCTCCTAAAAATATAAGATGAGAATTTTCAATCTTCCTTCTTATATAAATTTGTTAATATACAAAATCGATTAGGTTTGGGGACCTATAAAATTTAACTGGGAATTTTGGTAAAGATTATAAACAATACGACTAATTTTGTCCAAATTGGTTGTATTTTGAAAAACATAAGATTATGATTATTAAATGATTAAATTTTTCACATATGATTAAATTTTTCACGACTATTAACTTACCTTATACCGATTGTCCTTCTATCAATTATAGGGTTAGATATCGTTTGAAGAAGAGAATATTTCGATCGATGGACAGAAGTTTAACACGAATAAACTATCTTAAACAATAGAGTAGTGTAAATCTTAATTTGAATTTCATTGACCGTATATACAGAATTCGGAAAGTGTAACTAATATGAGTTGACATACTATATATAACAGAAAATTTTTTCATGGTAATAACTATTCTTAGTATATATAAATTCTAACACAGTAATTTTACATTTCATAATAAAATCACATTAAAATAAATTTGTTTTAAAGTGAACCCAGAAAGTTCGGACCTCAAGGTTATTTTGTGTCTTTAATAATATAAATATGATAAAATACTTTAATTTTAATAAGGAATCGACAGTATGGGTCGTCATCTTTAAGTATCTCGATTATGTGTAATGACTTCACTCTAAATTAATCTCGACAAAATTTCACGTTTTTTGAGTATTAAACGTGTCTCTTTAACCAACTTCTCTTATGTAATAATAATTTAAAATCTAATACTCACATATAACTAAAACTTTACGTCAAAAACCGTTAAAATTGTTTCGACTAGTTTTGAAATTTTGTTATAAAACCCTTTTATAATGAAACCTTCTTATTACCGTTATAGATATTACAAGTAAGTAGGTAACAAAATCATCTTCATAGTAAGTCATTAAAGTACTTCACTTTTATTATATAGAGGTATAAAAAAGTCGACTTCAAGTAACGAAAATTTGAAAGGACGGTTCTTAGTAACAATATCGTCACGTAATTTTACAATGGACGGTCTCCGGTCACCACCCATTGTCGGTGTGGAATCCTGTATTACACTGTACGTTAAAGATTTTTATTTCTTTTTTATTAATTCATTTTTCCTATTATGAAAGTTTCCATTTTTCATACCAGGTGCAACTTTTAATGACGGAACTCGTAAAAGTATTATACCGATTTAAAGAATCCAGAAAATGTAGATATTTATAGGAATAGTCATAAAATGAGAAAGGTTTAGACTCTCTAATAAAGACCCTCTGAATAAAGAAAGTAAAGAATGCAGTATTTAAACTAGTAACGTATTTTACATCTAAAAACGTAGAAGGGAGGGGACGGGTAAGTTTGAACGGATCACGACTTGAGATCCGACTCACCTGACGAACGATAGGGTATTCGTTTGATTGAAGACAGGATGAAATCACGAAAACGTACACGAAAATACCGAAGAATTTTCATGAAAAGAGAGATGAGAAGTACACTGACTTTGGAAGAATAAGAGGTGACAAGTCAAAGTCACAGTGTAAGGATCACTCCGTTAATCAATTGTTACATAGGGTCATCCAAGGGACCGACGGTTTGAGACTTCCGGGGAATATAATAAAACCTACTATTTCCGGACTAAGGAAGGCACACACGTAATGTATAAAGATAGTTTTTGACACGGAAATATGGATATCTATATCTACATATATTTGTTTTTAGACAAATGTACAAATATCGGATACGGGATTAAAAAGAACAAAAAGTATAAGAAATAAAAAGTTATAAAATAACGTAGTCATCATTTATACTTCGAACGGTGTATCTTACGTTTACTATGAGAAGAATAGAAGTTTAAGATAGGAAAGATTCTTTGAAATTTAATGATGAAAGTACAACGTCAATCCGAATTTCAAATTACCTGTACCCAAACCCACTTGAGACCCTCAACCACTACCTGTCCCTCCGGACCGCCCGACGCCAAGTACCCCAGTATTTCTCAGCCTGTACTGACTCGTTGACTTGACTTGACTTTTCAATATGTAAAGGTTTCTATTTGGTAGTCAATAGTCTTTTCTGTGTCAAACACCCCTTTTTTTTTTTCGTTTTGTTTTGTCTTTGTTTTTGATTGTGATTTATATTTGTAAGGATTTGTCTATACATTTAGAAGTAATGAAGGTGAATTTCATAGAAATGTCTTTATATGGGTGGTGAAGGAGTAAAGATAAAAGGTAATAAGGTTGGAACAAATGAATGATAAGGGACTTATTTCTACAAAAGAAAATCGAACGAATTTATACCATAAGAGAAACGGGTGTCATAGTGGTTAAGAAGGATGTGTAATAAATAAGAAAAGGAATTAACGGTCATAAAATTAATAAAAAGGCAGAGTCTTCCTTGATAAAAAGGAAGGGTATTGGGGTATAATGTATGGAGAGGACATCGGAATTAAAGTGAACCTTCTAAATCGTTTCTGAGTACCCTTTTTTCGAACCTTCAATAGGAATTCCTGATCAGAGACTCGTGCTCTTGTGTACAAGTAAATTTAAAAGGTTAAATATGGATGTTTACATAGATATAAAGTGGGAAAAGTTATATAAGACAATGGTTGAGGGTGTAAGTACAACATAACGTCAATTGTGACGATGGTGTTGTCCAATTCCGCAGACGGAGGTTACACCCTCTGGGCCCAAGCTAGGGACCCAGCCCTTCTAGGGGACCTCTTCCTTTACCGTTGGGTGACGTTATAAGAACGGACCTCTTAGGGTACCTGTCTCCTCGGACCATCCGATGTCAGGTACCCCACCGTTTCTCAGCCTGTGCTGACTCGCTGAAGTGGAAGTTGTTTTGTTATATGTTTTCTAAAAGGAAATAAAACAGTAGAACCGGAGGAGTTTTATAGAGTGGTTTTTACGGTCCCACTTGTAAATTTTATGGTTACAGCGTCACAGTCGGGAACCCCCTTTTGTGTGTGTGTGTGTGTGTGTGTGTGTGTGTGAAGTCCCGAGGCACAAAAGAAGTTCCACCTTATACTAGACAAACTAAACCGTCTAGTTTGGAGACTCTAGACGAAGACGTCTTGAAAGGGGAAAGAATAGGGAGGTAAGGTAAAGAGATGAAAGTATGAGATCTTAAGACTTGGTGAACTATAAGAGATATTGTCGTAGGGAGTCTCACAAAGATGTTAAACCCTCGGGAAAGGGTGAGAGAAAGGAAAGAATTTGGAGACGACGACGACGACGACGATTCAGTGAAGTCAGCACAGGTTGAGACACGCTGGGGTGTCTACCATAGGGTGGTCCGAGGAGACAGGGGTCCTAAGAGGTCCGTTCTTGTGACCTTACACAACAGTAAAGGAAGAGGTTACGTACTTTCACTTTTCACTTTCACTTCAGTGAGTCAACACAGGCTGAGAATCGTTGGGGTACCTGACGTCGGATAGTCCGAGGAGTCAGGTACCCTAAAAGGTCCGTTGTCATGACCTCACCCACCGGTAACGGAAGAGGTAACATGTCGAAGTCAAGTCAGTCCAGTCAGCGAGTAAGCACAGGTTGAGAAACACTGGGGAATCCCGTTCTATTTAGAGATACGAAGTCAAAGTAAAAGGTTATATACTCTTACTCTTAACTTGGATACAATTTCCTGATAACATTTCTGTTTCGTTTGGTATGAGTTCGTAGGTTTGAAGAAAACAACACTGATAATAATCACAGTATTTATAAATAGAGAACAGGTAGAGAGAGAGGACTAACAGTCCAAGACCTTCCGTCTTAAGTACTGTACAAATAAAGTCATAGTGGTGTTCCATCTTATCCTTGTTCGTACATATGGATAAGTTTTGAAACGAATCAATTTCTTACTTCCTTACTTGTATAACTAATAACCTTCTAAACTTTTGAATACAGATCTTATCGTCCAAAATAAATATGTATACCTGAGATTACAGAATGTATATAATTTAGTTATATATAAAATTTGTAATAGATCACAGATCCACAGTAGACGCTGAAAGTTATCGTTGAAGACCTCTGTCACGGAGTTAAATTTTTATTTTTGTTAGAAATTTTTACCTCTTACTGTCCGTCACTTTAGACTTTTGTTAGGAATGTCTGGTCGAAACCGTGACTGACACCGAGTAAAAATAAGATGAGGTCTGAAATTCATGAAAAGACACGACGCTGAAGATACTACGTTTTATTTAAATAAAAAGTTTGAAACTTTATGAATTCCTATTGTGACTCTACTACTACTCCTCCACCTCATCACTTTGATTCTCTAATGTAACGTAAACTATAAATGAGTACTTTTACCTACTAAAACATAAACGTATACAAAAACGACTCTAGACTTTTACCCTTTCATCACCGCCGACAAACTGTTTAACCAGTTAGATCTCATAAAAAATTTTGAGTCTACATATCAAATTATTAGAATTTGAACGATACCGAACCTTAAAAAGTTACACATTAATACGTACACTTACTCTCTTAACCGATGTCTCCTTTTTTAACCCTTCCCTGTAATTGGTATTTTGTATCATTAATTTACTGAATATAATACTTCGTCATTTTGTCTTATAAAGGTCTTTTGTTTGTTTTTAGTAACTGACTAGTACAAATGAATTCCTCGAGAAGTAAACTTTATGATTATAAAAGAGTGTAGTATATGAGTTTTTAAAATTGATTTTCCGTCAACTAAAGAAACGAATTACAAAGATTTCAGATTGACCTTTATTAATAAATTATTCATTAAATCACTAGGTAGAACAAGACAAATGACGTGATGTATAACATCATAGTTTATTCAATTGTCAACCATGTTGAGATCTTAAAAGAAAGGATAAATCCATATGAAAAATATTATTAAATTTAATCATACTTATTCTTCCTTATCTCTACAGAAGTTCTTTTAATCTCTATGGTTCCTTTGTAAAGTACGTTTCACCCGAGTTATTTCCTGTCTTTACCAGACCTATACTCTCTTCATCTTCTATAATTCTTCTCTACAGTTCTTATGTGTCTTTTGTACATGTTTTTTATTGAAGTACTTGGTCTATTAGTTCTACCACAGTAATGAGTGGAGCCCGGTCTGTAGGATCTTACACTTCAGTTCACCCGGAATCCTTCATAGTGATACTTGTTTCGATCACCTTCACTTCTTTAATGTCAACTCGATAAAGTTTAGGATTTTCTACCTACTACGACACTTTCACGGTGTGAGTTGTACAGTCGTTTCAACCTTTTGAGTCGTCACTGGTGTCCTAACCTTTTCCAGTCAAAAGTAAGGTTAGGGTTTCTTTCCGTTAAACGGTTTCTTACAAGTTGATGACGTGTTAACGTGAGTAGAGTGTGCGATCATTTCATTACGAGTTTTAAGAGGTTCGGTCCGAAGTCGTTATTCACTTGGTACTTGAAGGTCTACAAGTTTGACCAAAATCTTTTCCATCTCCTTAGTCTCTAGTTTAACGGTTGTAGGTGACCTAGTAGTTGTTTCCTTCACTCAAGGTCTTTTTGTAGATAAAGACGGAATAACTGATACTGTTTCAGAAACTGACACACCTTGTGTTATTTGACACCTTTTAAGAAGTTCTTTACCCTTATGGTCTGGTGGACTAGACGGAGACCTCTTTGAACATACGTCCGGTCCTTCTTTGTCAATCTTGATCTTTACCTTGTTGTCTGATCAAGGCTTATCCTTTTCCTCATGCCGTTCCGACATATAACAGTGGGACGAATAAATTGAATATACGTCTCATGTAGCACTCTTTGAGACCCGACCTTCTTCGTGTTCGACTTTAGTTCTAACGGTCCTCTTTATAGTTATTGGAGTCTATACGTCTACTGTGGTGGTAATACCGTCTTAGACTCCTTCTTGATTTCTCGGAGAACTACTCTCACTTTCTCCTCTCAACCGAATTTCGAGTTGTAAGTCCTTTCGATTCTAGTACCGTAGACCAGGGTAGTAAAGTACCGTTTATCTACCCCTTTGTCACCTTTGGCACAGTCTGAAATAAAAAAACCCGAGACTTTAGTGACGTCTACCACTAACGTCAGTACTTTAATTTTCTACGAATGAGGAACCTTCCTTTCAATACTGGTTGGATCTGTCGTATGATTTTTCGTCTCTGTAATGAAAAAGTTGTTTCCAGATAGATTAGTTCCGATACCAAAAAAGTTATCAGTACATACCTACATTCTCAACCTGAGATTTCTTTCGACTCGTGGTTTCTTAACTAAGAAATTTGAGACCACAACCTCTTCTGAGAACTTTCAGGGAATCCGTCGTTACTCTAAGTTGGTCAGGTAGGATTTCCACTAGTCAGGACCCACAAGTAACCTACCTGACTACAACTTCGACTTTGAGGTTATGAAACCGGTGGACTATGTTTCTCGACTGAGTAAACTTTCTGAGACTACGACCCTTTCTAACTTCCGTCCTCTTCTTCCCCTGCTGTCTCCTACTCTACCAACCTACCGTAGTGGCTGAGTTACCTGTACTCAAACTCACTTGAGGCCCTCAACCACTACCTGTCCCTCGAGACCGTAGACACCAAGTAACCCAGTGTTTCTCAGTCTGTGCTGACTCGTTGACATGACATGACTTTAAATATATATATATATATATATATATATATATAAGTGTGTGTACGTATATATACACACGTACGGACACAGATATTATGGAATTTAGTATTAAAATATTTTGGGTTGACTTAAAAAACCAGGTTCTACTAAAAATTAACTGTATAATAAGATTCATTCTTTCTTTTTATAGAAAAGAGACTAAGTTTTATATAACTATGGTCACCTCTTAAAATTCAATCCACTCAGGTTTATTGACGAAACAAAACAAAACAAGATATCTTATACCTTCTTTCTTTCTTACTTTAAGTCAAATTTGATAAACCTTTAAACAGTATAAACACCTAGTCTCCTAGAGACGGTGTGGTCGTCTTCGTATTTTTTTTCTCCTTTTAAATTACTAACTTCACAGCACTCTTACCACCCAAGTTTCTGTTACCAACTCCTCTACAAAACCCAAAAAAAACCACACACACACTTCAACGAGTTAGTACAGACTGAGACTAGGGCACCTGACGTCGGACGGTCCGAGGAGATAGGTACCTTAAAAGGTCCGTTCTCATAACCTCACCCAACGGTAAAGAAAGAGGTCCCTTTGGAAGGACTGGGTCCCTAACTTGGGTCCAGAGGGTGTATCGTCCGTCTGCGAAATGGTAGACTAGGTGATCCCTTTGGGACTCCTCTACAAAATTAATGATTAAAAATTCACTATAAAAATCTCAGTCGTTCAGATCTCGTATGAATGTCTTTAAACAAATACGACTGGTCACTTTATAGTAACGACCATACGTCAAGTTCTATGTTGAACCCACCGATATAGTTATAGGTAGGTATATCTATATGGGTACATTAAAAGTCCCTTATTAATGTACTAAACCCTATATCTTATTTAGACACTCAGTCAAGGATGATAAAAGGTTTTAACTATCTCTATTCTCAAACCATATAATTTTTTTTTTTTCACATTCCCTCTTCAAGTCGTGTAAGGTACCGTACACTAGATTTCGTCACCACAAAATAAAACACGACAAAAAGAGTGAGATACAAACATATTCACATATTAGTTTTTCCCTTCCTTACGGGACTTTAATTGTAATTCCACGTTCTTCCTTGGGATGTATTAAAGTTGGAGTTCTAAACACTCCTATTTCGTAGATACATAACATTATATGTAAGGTTAGTTACATTTAACCTTCACCAGTTTGTCCTCTATCGTTCTTACTCGTATTTGTAAAATCCTTAGTCACTTTATTTTACCTGACTTTACCCACTTAATTTGAGTTAACGGGTAATATGGATGATGATACCCGTTCTTAGGGAATCCTCTTTACCTCATCCGGAGTATAAGTTGTTTTCTAAGACTTTACGTCAAGAGCCCACGTTAGAGTTTTTACTGTCTTACTAGAGACAAGTAAAGGTTCCGTTTGGTATGTTATAGCGTCATTAGGTTCAGATACGGGGTTGGTCATTAGACCTATTTGACTTCAACTTACCAACCTATTTCTGGATGTTCTGGAAGATCTTGATTGTGGTGGTTTTCTACAAGAAAAGTTATATCCTCTGTTCTTATGTTTTCATCCTTCAGTTCTCTATGTACCTCATTCTCCGTTTGGGTTGGAACCTCATGTTTTACTTCGTCCTTCTTCCGATTGTCTCAACACGGTTCTCTTACGTCACCAGCATAGTTTGAGGAAGAAGGTTGTTATGTTCTCTTCCGAGATGTCAACCTGTAGTGGCCTACCAGTTATGACTTTAGTCTAAGAAATATAAGAAACGGCGGTTTCTGCCTCTGTGAAATATGTCAGTCGTTTTTGTTCTGACCCCGACCGACACCGAGGCAATTACTTGAAGAATTACGTTTAAAATCTGAACTATAACTTATTTCCTCCCTTTTGGTGATCTAGTAAGTCCATACTGGATTTAGTTTAGGGAATACTGATATGTTTGTCTCAGTTCCCGAATCTAGATTATCTGTCTCACGGACTTCTTAATACCTACCTCCAAGTACTGTAACATGTCCTCCGTCACTAGTTCTGGTAGGCGTTCATTTTCTTTACGTTTTTCCGTTTTACTAACAGATTGCTCCAGAATGTTTATCGACCCTTTTCTTCTCTTCGATTTCCGTTTCCTATTTTCCTTTCTATATGGGTAAACTTACGTCTCAAGGTTTCTTATCGTTCCTCTCTATTCTTTCAGAAGGAGTCCCTAGTTACGTTTCTTTATCTCTATTGTTATTTTACCCTTTCTGATCTCTATAAAAGTTCTTTTAAACTCTACGGTTCCCCTATAAAGTACGTTTATACCCTTGTTATTTCCTGTCTTTACCATACCTGGATTGTCTTCGTCCTCTATAATTCTTCTTCACTGTTCCTATGTGTCTTTTCGATATGTTTTTTCTAGACGCACTAGGTCTAGTAGTGCTACCTCAATAGTGAGTGGATCTCGGTCTGTAGAACCTTACATTTCAGTTCACCTGGAATCCTTCGTAGTCATGTTTGTTTCGATCACCTCCACTCCCTTAAAGTCAACTCGATAAAGTTTAGGACTTTCTACGACGACGATTTCACAACGTGAGTTATACGGTCGTTTAAACCTTTTGAGTCGTCACCGGTGTCTTGACCTTTTCTAGTCAAAAGTAAGGTTAGGGGTCCTTACCGTTACGGTTTCTTACAAGTTGGATGACGTGTTAACACCAGTAGAATGTACAATTGTTTTATTACGAGTTTTAAGAGGTTCGGTCCAAAGTCGTGACGTACATGGTTCTTTAAGGTCTACAAGTTCAACCTAAATCTTTTCCGTCTCCTTGGTCTCTAGTTTAACGGTTGTAAGTAACCTAATAGTTTTTTTTGCTCTCAAGTTTTTTTTTTTTTTAGATGAAGACGAAATAACTGATCCGGTTTTTGAAAATGACTCACCTAGTTTTGTTTGTCACATTTTAAGATTTCTTTACCCTTATAGTCTCTGAAACGAAGGTAACACTGAGATACAGGTAAAAAACTTCTCAAAATTAGTGTTTACCCACGACTAAAACAGTTTCCGAAAAAGACGTAGATAACTCTAATAGTATACCAATTGAAAGTTAAACAATTATACCACATAGTGTAACTAACTAAACGTATATAACTTCTTAGGAACATAGTCATACCATGACCGTGTTTTTGTCTTTATATCTGGTTACCTTGTTCTGTCTTTCGAGTCTTTGTTTAGGTACGTGTTACCCACGGAATAAAAAATGTTTACTCCGTTCTTACATATTACCCCGTTTCTGTCAGAGAAGTTATTTACCACCACCCTTTTGACCTGTCCATGTACATTTTCTTACTTTAATATTGTGGAGGACTGTGGTATGTGTTTCTTTTTGAGTTTTACCTAATTTCTGGATTTATATTCTGGTCTTTGATATTTTGAGAATCTCCTTTTAAATCCGTCTAGTGAGTTACTGTATTTAGTTTCGTTCTTGGAGATACTGGGTGGAGGATCTCATTGCCTTTATTTTTGTTTTCATTTGTTTACCTTGGACTAATTTGAATTTTCGAAAACGTGTCGTATCCTTTGATATTCGTTCGTTTATTATCGTTTACTTTTTTGACTGTTTTCTAATTAAAGGTTTTATGTGTTCGTCGAGTATGTTAGATTATGACCCTATTGTTTATTGGGTTAGTTGTTCACCCCTTTTCTGGATTTGTTTGTAAAGAGGTTTCTTGTGTATGTCTACCTATTGTTTGTGTACTTTTCTACGAGTTGTAACGAGTAATAATCTTTTTACGTTCAGTTTTGATGTTACTCTATAGTGGAGTATAACCAGTCTTACCAGTATTAGTTTTTCAGATGTTTGCTATTTACAACCTCTCTAACACCTCTTTCGGTGATACCTTCTGCCATACCTCTAAGGAATTTTTCGATCCTTATTTTGATGGTATACTGGATCGTTGGGGTGAGGATCCGTATATGGGACTTCTTTGGTCCCAATATTTTCTCTGTGCGTTGGGTAACAAGTAACGCTGTGACAAATGTTGTCGATCTTATACCTTCGTTGGATCTACGGGAACTTGTTTATTTACCTATTACTTCACCACCATGTATATGTGTTACCTTATAATGAGTCTGTATTATTCCTTATGTAAACTCAGTCAAGACTACTCCTCGTACTTGGATCTTGGACAATGTGTCTCACTACACTCAGTCTTTCTTTTTCCATTCATAACGTAAGATTGTGTGTATATGTCTTAGACCTTTTGACCAAAACTTCTTAAATAAATGTCCCATCGTTACCTCTATGTCTGTATCTCTTTTCTAAATACCTACACCTCTCTCCCCTCCTGTCCCACTCTATATACCCTTCTCATTGTACCTTTGAATGTAATGGTATACATTATATCGGTCGCCCTTAAACGACATACTGAGTCCTTCGAGTTTGTTCCCGAGCCATAGTTGGTATCCCCACCCTACCTCTCCCTCCTATCCTCCCTCCAAGTTGTCCCTTCCCTATATACATATGAATACCGACTAAGTACAACTCCAAACTGTCTTTTGTTGTTTTAAGGAACTTCATTAATAGGAAGTTATTTATTTATTTATTTTTGAGTTGTAAGTCTTTTGATTCTAGTACCGGAGGTAAGGGTAGTGAAGTAACGTTTATCTACCCTTCGTTACCTTTGTCACTGTCTGAAAAAAGAACCCGAGGTTTCAGTGACGGCCACCGTTGACGACAGTATTTTAATTTTCTGAGAACAAGGAACCTTCTTTTCGATACTGGTTTAAACTGTCGTATAATATTTCGTCTTTTTAATGAAACGGTTGTTTCTAAGTAGATCAATTTCGATACCAAAAAGGTCATCAGTCCATACCTACACTCTCAACCTGATATTTCTTTCGACTCACTACTTCTAAACTACGAAAACTTGAGACCACAACCTCTTCTGAGAACTTTCAGACGTTCCTCTAGTGTAGTGAGTAAGTATTTCCTTTGGTCAGGATTTATAAATAACCTTCCTGACCACAATTTCGACTTCAGGTTATGAAACCGGTGGACTACACTTCTTGACTGAGTGACCTTTTCTGGGACTACGACCCTTTCCAACTTCCGTCCTCCTCTTCCCCTGTTGTCGACAACTCTAGCAACCTACCGTAGTTCAGAGTTACCTATACTCAAACTCCTTTGAGGTCCTAAACCACTACCTGTCCCTTCACACCCCACGACGTCGGTTACCCCAGTGTCTCAGTATGTGCTGATTCCCTGACTTGACTTGACTTGACTTTAACGTACTTGAAGATGATATACTTTCTTTTCTTCCTTAGGAATAAGACCAGAAACGTTGTTTAATGTGAGTCAAGTCAAGTCAGTGAGTCGACATAGCCTGAGAAACGCTTAGGTACTTAGGGTCGTGCGGTCCGGAGGGACAGGTAGTGGTTGAGGGCTTCAAGTTAGTCTGAGTTTAGGTAGCTCAGTCACTACGATAGGTCGGTAGAGTAGGAGAGAGTAGGGGAGGAGGAGGACGGGGGTTAGGGAGGGTCGTAGTCTCAAAAAAAAGGTCACTCAGTTGAGAAGCGTACTCCACCGGTTTCATGACCTCAAAGTCGGGGTCGTAGTAAGGGAGGTTTCTTGTGGGTCCCGTCTAGGGAAGTCTTACCTGACCAACCTAGAGGGACGTCAGGTTCCCTGAGAGTTCTCAGAAGAGGTTGTGGTGTCAAGTTTTCGTAGTCAAGAAGACGTGAGTCGAAAGAAGTGTCAGGTTGAGAGTGTAGGTATGCACTGGTGACCTTTTTGGTATCGGAACTGATAATCCTGGAAACAACCGTTTCATTACAGAGACGAAAAGTTATTCGATAGATCCAACCAGTATTGGAAAGAAGGGTCCTCATTCGCAAAAAAATTAAAGTACCGAAGTCAGTGGTAGACGTGACTAAAACCTCGGGTTTTTTTACTTCAGACTGTGTCAAAGGTGACAAAGGGGTAGATAAAGGGTTCACTACCCTGGTCTACGGTACTAGAAGCAAAAGACTTACAACTCGAAATTCGGTTAAAAAAGTGAGAGAAGAAAGTGACAGTAGTTCTCCGAAAAATCAAGGAGAAGTGAAAGACGGTATTCCCACCACAGTAGACGTATAGACTCCAATAACTATAAAGAGGACCGTTAGAACTAAGGTCGAAAACAAAGAACGTCGGGTCGCAAAGAGTACTATATGAGACGTATATTCAATTTATCGTCGCACTGTTGTATGTCGGAAATTTGAGGAAAAGGATAAACCTTGGTCAGGCAACAAGGTATAGGTCAAGATTGACAACGAAGGACTGGACGTATATCCAAAGAGTTCTCCGTCCAGTCCACTAGACAATAAGTGTAGAGAAAGTCTTAAAAGGTGTCAAATAAGAATAGGTGTGTCAGTTTCCGAAACCGTATCAATTATTTCGTCTTTATCTACAAAAAGACATTGAGAGAACGAAAAAGCTACTAGGTCGTCTACAACCGTTAAACTAGAGACCAAGGAGACGGAAAAGATTTTGGTCGAACTTGTAGTCCTTCAAGTGCCAAGTACATAACGACTTCGGAACCTATTAAAACTCGTAATAAAATGATCTCACACTCTACTCACGTTGACTTACCATCAACTTGTAAGAAACCGTAACGGAAAGAAACCCTAACCTTACTTTTGACTGGAAAAGGTCAGGACACCGGTGACGACTCAAAAGGTTTAAACGACCGTATAACTCACGTCGTGAAGGTGTCGTAGTAGAAAGTCCTAAACTTTATCGAGGTGACCTTAAGGTAGTGGAGGTGATCGAAACAAGCATCACTACGAAAGATTCCGGGTGAACTGAAGTGTAAGGTCCTACAGACCGAGATCCACTCACCAGTGTGGTAACACTAATAGGCCCAGTAATTCTAGAAGAAACATATCAAGACACATAAGAACGGTGGAGAAGAATTATAGAAGACGAAGAGAATCCAGGTATGGTAAAGACAGGAAATAGCTCGGGTAGAAACGTACTTTACAAGGGAACCATAGAGATTAAAAGAACTTCTCTAGAGATCAGAAAGGGTAAGATAACAAAAAGAGATAAAGAAACGTAACTATAGACTCCTTCCGAAAGAATAGAAGAACGATAAGAAACCTTGAGACGTAAGTATACGAACATGGAAAGGAAAAGAGGAAACGAAAAGTGAAAAGAAAAAAGTGTCGATCAACATTCCAGAGGAGTCCACCGGTAAAACGAAAAAACGTAAAGAAAAGTGACGGTGGGGACAAAAGATTTTCGACCATATAAAATCTACTTCCCGTGCAATATAAACGAAATAAAAGGATACACTATTTTACAAGTAATTTTATGTCTCGAAAGTTAAAAACTAAAACTTATACTACATTGTTATAAATATATTATTAATTTTATTTTTAACAACTCGGATCTAGTCAACTATAAATAACTTTTGATTAAGAATAGATACAATGTTAAAGGGAAAAAAAGGGATTATATTAATTACTGACAAAATACAATGTGGGAAGTGTTAACTTTGTGAACATGTTTTAACACAGAGACAACTCCCAATATTTACAGTGACCCCGTTCCCTGTATGGGTGTAAAATTACACTACGTTTTCTGTACAATATGGAATTGACAAGTAAAAACATAATGAGTTGTTATTAATATAACTCCAGTATACCTACTGGGTTTCTAATACGTGTTATATCTTGGTTGAAGACTTATCAGATATTAAATTTCGTTCACCACTTTTATGTGTGTCAAAGATATGTGACTTTGATATCCAAGGTTCTACCATATTTCTGGTTACAAGATGGTTTCTATCCTTTTATTATTAAAGTCTCGTGACTTTATCTCTTACAATTAAGAAGAACTTACTACAAATTTACCTCTTATAATTACCTAAATTTCTCGTCTTAAAGTTGTCAGTTTCATGGTTTTACAGAAGATTCTATCTTCTTCATAGTATTGTTCATTACTAGTTCGTGTAGGAGCTATGAAATGTAACCGAAATCGTAAATTTGTACCCTATTTACCCTCAACAATACCTACCTCAGTATAGAACTCGCGGGTATATTTTAAAATTCCATATTACTCATCATTTGAGTCCTGAAGGGACTGTCAGCTTACTAATTCTGAGACGTGAAGCTGACTTCCCCGTACCCAAGGTAGGTACCAACTCCTTGATTTTACGGTGTACGGTGTCTTTCGTACGATTTATGATGATGAACAAAGGAATTAAAGAACTTTTAAACAAAACCAAAGAAACAATTAACTCACACACAACCCTACCAGTACCTTTATAACTAGTCTCGATGTGTGAACCCACTGTTTATTGTCTATTTATAATTATATAAATAAAACGAAAGTCAATAAATAAAAGTACAGAAATTTAATACAGAAAAGAGAAAAAACAGTAAAGATAAAAGATAGTACACTGTAAGTGTATATTTCCTACGTTTAAATTGCATACGATTCTTTTACCACCGATAGGTTACTATGTACAAACTCACGACGTGATAATTTTAAGATCAACTTAAATAAGGAAACGTAAACCCGTTGTGTAAAATTCTTTGTTATTAAGTCTTAATACGAAATATTACGTCATTGTAATGACATCGTATAAATACGTTAGCAAATTTTTTTGTGAGAGTTGTTCAATGAGTGTATATTGAGTATATACTGAGAGTGTATATTGATTAACATACTAAATTCATAAAAGGGAAACTTAAAAGGTCTGAGAAAAAAGATAATGAAAAGGGAGTTCTATAAAATAGAAAAAATAAAAACAGTTTGTAAAACCTCTATGACTGAGTCTCTACTTTTCCTGATTTACTTGTTTAACAGTTGAAACTAGTTTTAACCGTAAAATCTACAAAGTGTCTCGGAACACACGGTCAATAACTGTGAGACGTTCAAGGGTTCTAAGTTTATAGTCAAATACTGACCATTATTGGAATGAATTACACATGAAATTTATACTGAAAATTAATGGATCACGTTGTATTTTAAAACTTGAGACGTTTTTTACGATCTCTAAATAAAAGTAGGTTCCTTTTCACAAAGATAAGGTTTAGGTTCCACGGGGTTCTATGATGTAACATTATAACTTACATATAAATATACCATGTGAACAATTGTACTCATCCGATTAAGAATATTTCGTCTCACACGTATAAAAGGTACTTTTTTATCGGTAAATATTTTTACATATTTCAATAATTGAAATAATTTTATAATCAAATGAATTTTAGTATAATAATAGACACAAACATTATAATACTTTATATAGTGTGTATATTAGAGTTTTTTTCTACATTTTCAGTTTTACTAAAGAAACATCTCTTTTATCTAATATCTAATTAACGTTAAGTTTAGTACCCTATCGTACATAAATAAAAAGTACATATAACCAGTTCCCTCCAACCAGTTACTAAATGAGTATAGAATAATTACCTATTATCTCTCTACTAGATCTGTTAAAAGACTGAGAACTCGAGTAGAGTACGAATAATCAAACATAGTAATAACACGTAGAGATTTATCTCTAAAGTGACATCGTCAAACAAAATATTTAAACTTTTATTTATGTTACTGATAAAATTATCGTAAATTATCTCTTTCGGAGGTCCCTAGTATTCTTCATTAATACAATTGTTCGGAGAATTTTAAAGTTTCATCAACTTTGTTTGTACTTGTAAACTTAACATTATAAAGTTTGAGTATGAATCGTATTTTAGGGTTTGAAGAGACTCGTTTTCATAAATTAACAAGTCATTGTATAAGGAACAAATAACGATTTATTACGATTTATAAAATTTATATATACGAAGACACACCACACACAAACACACACACACACAAACACACACACACACATAGTGTACACCGCCTTATTATCTCGTTAAGAGGGTTACGAAAGTTTTTCTCCTTTTAAATTCTTTAAAAGAATTTAAAGAACTGTGTAAGTTCTTTAACTCAGTGAAAACAATCTAAGTTAGGTGTTAAAACAGTCTTATTAAGTTATAGTGGCGTAAAGTTCAACGGTAGTACAAAGTGGACCTGGTAATGTCATCTGAGGATTAAACAGAGGGATGAAAACATAGAATGAGGATGTCGGATGAGAAATATTCTTTGATTTGTCGAGGAAAAGAATTTACATTCATACAAGTAAGGTTAAGGGATCACTTTGGGACATTACCTAAATAGGGGAAAAATCCTGGTTTCTGGAATTCAGACAAGGATTTAGGTTACACAAACCGGTGACCAAGAAAGAGACTGGAGTAGTAGACAAGTGAGTCCGACGGCCGACGGGGTCTGTAAGACCGGGGACCACAAAAGGAACCAGTACGGTTCTTACGTTAAAAAATTTCACAACCGAGTCGAGAGAAAGGAACATATAAAAGATCGGAATAAAATGTTGAATTCAAGTAGGGTATATATTGGTTTTTCTGAATAGTTGTAGGTGTTTAGTTTAAACTTGGAGTACAGTGAGACATAGAAGAGTGGGATGAAATAAAAAGAAGTTTCTTTAGTAGAGGATCACTACATAAATAGAAAGAAACAAACGACAAACGAAACTAGAGAAATAAAAGTTATACTATGGTGCCTTTCAAAGAAAACAAAAACAATCAAAATAACACAAAACCATACAACAGAAAGTATAATAAACTTAAAACGACGTGAAAAAGTTCAATATTGTTGAACCCCCGTTATTCACCGTAGAGTTTTTTCTTTTTGTTAAACTACGTGTAATAGTACACTAATTCAAATTATTATCCCAATAACTATAATTCGTAAAGCAAGATCAGAACAAGTATATATACTTTTTTACGTAAAATTTTTAAATATCCCTCGTGTAATTGAATCTCAACATTTCGATAATCTTTTCTATATAAATCCTCTAAGAATTCTTCCTTAAAAATCCTTTAATTAAGAGTATTACAGGTCGTAACTACTCTATGAATATGGAAGGTTCTACGTATATCCGTACTGAGATCGATCATAAATAACGTACATATTTACCTAAATATCTATCTACCTACTTTTTTGAACTAAAACTTGTCTACACAAAATAGAAAAAAAGAGAGAGAGAAAAATAAAGAGAGGGAAACCACTCTTCTCCTAAAGACAGGACCCAATATTCCAGGTGTATTGTGGACTGGAACCTGTCTACTCTAGCTGTCGACCAATAATCAGTGTATGTGAGTGTCAGTCCCTTTCCTCTTGTGATATAGTGTGTTCCGGTGTACGTCCGACGTGATTCTTACTCACTTGTTCGTTCCGGACGTCCTCCGTCCCAAACATCGTTGTTCCTTCCCCAACACTTCCTGAATAAACTTGTTCCGCCGGTCGACTGTCCCTTTACTTCAGACTATGGATCTTTAATTCGACAGTTACCCGAATTGACTCTTCCCAAAAAGAGATCTTGGAATTAGTATCTCTTCTCCTTACCCGTATAAGACCAATCTGTGAAATTTCGGGAGATTTAACATGGTCTAAAAGTTCCGTCGTGTACTATAACCTACAATTAAAGTCTGGAACATGGCGTATACAATACGTATTTGTTTTCGTCTGGATATTGGGTTAAGACCAAAGACTTTGTCTTCGACCATTTTCGTAGTTTAACCTCAGTAATTTCTCTTCGACTCCACCTTATTCTCTCTATGTGGTAAATAACTCGGAAACAACATCTCGACCACTCAAACTCAAAATAAGTCCGTGTTTTATTCTCAAGTCCTTAAAAAGTGATCCTGTAAATTAAGGTTATACACATGGGTTAATATCATCGTAGGTATTAACCATCACAATATACTGTAAAGATCTTGAAATTCTCATTTTAAGTTTATTATACAGTCACGTGGTTAATTCTTCGTCTTTTGACATAACGCATGAAATCAAACCTTTTTCTTTGAATCTCCAAAATAAAGGTAATAAAATACCTATTTCGTTACTATAATACTAGTAAATTTATTAGGTCAGTCTTAAATAAATAGTTTATTTGAGACCGTGTTAAGAAATTAAGTGGTTTAGGTCATTGTAAAGATGGTTTGGTTTTAAGTAAACAACCCCGTGAAATCTTTGAATATTATAAGTCAGTTGTCTTAAATAGTTTGAAAAATTCATGTTTGATTTACATAGGTTTATGATCCTGTTATTCTTCTATATTTTCATCCTTATTCATGAGTTGACACCTTTTAAGACTTTCTCTACCCTTATGGTCTGATAGACTGGACCGAGAACTCTTTAGACATACTTCCAGTCCTTCGTTATTAATCTTGTCCAGTACCTTGTTGTCTGACCAATGTTTATCCTTTTCTTCCGACATATAAAAGTGGGATGAAAAAATTGAATATACGTCTCATATAGTACTCTTTGCGACCCGACCTTCTTCGTGTTCGACTTGAGTTCTAACGACCCTCTTTATAGTTATTGTAGTCTATACGTCTACTGTGGTGGTAATACCGTCTTTCACTTTTTCTTGATTTCTCGGAGAACTACTTTCACTTTCCTCTCTCACTTTTACAACCGAATTTCGAGATCTAAGTCTTTTGCTTCTAGTACCGTAGACCAGGATAGGGAAGTACCGTTTATCTACCCCTTTGTCACCTTTGTCATTGGCTGAAATAATAACAATAATAATAAACCTTAGGTTTTAGTGACGTCTACCACTGACGTCGGTACCTTAATTATCTGGGAACAAGGAACCTTCTTTTCAATACTGGTTAGATCTGTCGTATAATTCTTCGTTTCTGTGATGAAACGGTTGGTTTCAGGTAGATCAGCTACGATACCAAAAAGGTCATCAGTGCACACTTTCACTCTCAACCTGATATTTCTTTTGACTCGTGGCTTCTTAACTATGAAAACTTGACACCCCAACCTTTTCTGAGAATTCCCCGACCACGTGACCCTACTGGTTCTCCCTACCCTGACCCTCCCTTCACCTTACCCCCAAGTCCTACCCCTTGCGTACATGTGGGTACCACCTAAGTGTGACTACATACCGTTTTGGTTTTGCGATAACATTTCAATTTTTTTTTTTTTTTTCAAGTACTTTCGGAGGAAAATATTTTGTTAATAAATATTGAAATGAGGAGTTAGTTAGTTTATGTGATTTATTGAAAAGACAGACTTATTTTGACTCGTTTTCAATAATTTTTTTATTTATTTATTTCTCAGGAAACCTGACGTTCCTCTAGGTGGGTCAGTTAGGATTTCCTTTAGTCAGGACTCACTAGTTACCTTTCTGACTACAACTTCGACTTTGAGGTTATGAAAACCGGTGGACTACACTTCTCGACTGAGTAAACTTTTCTGGGACTACGACCCTTTCTAACTCCCGTCCTCCTCTTCACCTGTTATCTCCTACTCTACCAACCTACTGTGGTGGTTGAGTTACCTGTACCCAAACCCACTTGAGACCCTCGACCACTACCTGTCCCTTCGGACCTCACGACGCCAAGTACCCCAACGTTTCTCAACCTGTGTGGACTCGCTGACTTGACTTGACTTGACTTCATGATTCGATATACGGGAATTACTTAAAATTCTTAAACTCTAAAAACAAAGTTACTTTCCTTGTCTTTTGACACTAACCCTATCTATACCCTTTCCCGACCATCCCTCAATTTCATTGTATACACCTGTGAGTTGATCCCTAATATTGTAATGTAAACAATTTCATATGTAAAACATATAAATTTACATATATAAATTATATGTAAAACATATAAAATATTAAATATATTAATATTCATATGAAAACACATAAATATTAATCCCTAATATTGTAATATAAACAATTTGATATATAAAACATATAAACAATTTCATATGTAAAACATATAAACAATTTCATATGTAAAACATATAACTATAAATGAGTACATTTATTTTTTTTTTCTCGGTTACTAAAAATGGACTAATTAATTACTCCCTTGGTCTTTATTCAATTTTGGTCAAGTTACTCGTAAACTCCTCGAACCAGAAGTATTCATTAAATTATTTCCTTAAGATTTGATTCTAACACCTCAATGTCTGTTTTAACTAATTATGGAATTTCTTGTTATTGAGATTAAAAATTTTACGAGAAAGGAACTTCAATTTCCACTTTTTACCAGGTTAGTTATGTTTCGGTTAATTTCTACTTTCGGAATATGACGTGACCTTCTTGTGAGTCAATAGAGAAAACGTTTAAAAGTTAAAGTTATATAAAAAAGATTGTGAAACTTAGAAATGTTTTTTGTATACTCTACTTATATAAACTTATGTAAATAGAAGTAAAATGTATATTTTTTGTTTCAAGTTTATATAGATTCATTAACGTGTTTTTTTGAGTTTCATTTATTCATCTTTTATAACCTATAATTACTCAGTCAGGAGAGATAAGCGTTTAAATAAAAGAAAGGTAACGTTAGTAAAAGAAGAATTCGTTCGGGATGTACAATTTGTTACTAATTCGTCTTTATATAATCTTCCCTTCGTTTATATTGCAACCATCAGTCAAGAAATTGGTTATACATATATTTCACTCCAAAATATACATTTAGAACTTTTTTAAAAACTATAGATGAGGTGAAGGGAGTAAGAGTAGACTATTAATGATATTATTATTAAATTTTTAACTGTTCGAAGTTTGATAGGCAGACGGGGTAAAGTAGGTAGAATAGATACGTATATAAGAACAAAGTGAGGTCTATGATATTTTCTTGACAGGGGATGAAGTTTGTTTCAAGGAAAGAAACTGGTCGTCGAAGTGGACACTGTAGGAAACAGTACATGAGTTTCTATAGGTACGTCTACAAGATAGATGAGAGAGAAGGTATAACAAAGAAGGGAAGAAAAATAAGAGTAACGTATATTTCACTTCAGTTAGTCAGCACAGGCTGAGAGAGTTGAGAGACGCTGGGGTATATAACTATGTTGAAATCGAGGTCGATCATTAGACAAGGGAAGAAAGAAATCTCTTTTATGAGATACTTTTATTACAGAAACACCGAACAAGGTTTAAAAAAAGAATTCGAAAACAACAACAACATCTTAAAGTACATCACTCCAAAGTAGGGGAGAGGTGACTTTAACGGGAATGGTCTCAGTATTTATTACATATTTGCCACTTTAGGTGTCAGGAAAAGACAAAATTAGAATGGACTTTGAGAAATGGACAAACTGAGGATCCTACATTGTCAAAAGATCGATTTGAGGGTAAGTGAACAAAGTGAAGAATCAAAGGTAACGATTAAGAAGGATAGAGGGACTAAACAATTAAAATCCTCCCGGACTCCCGTGTAAGAATATTCTTGTAATCATTCGACTAAGTTTAAAATATAAAAGTCGGACTTGGAAAGGACACTTAAAGTCAGAGTACGTAAGTTGACGGATGAGTTCCATGACCCTAGAAGGGAGTATCGAGTGAGCCATTTCTTAGAAGGACGTTCAGTCCTCTGGACCCAGGATAAGGACCTAACCCTTCTAGGAGACCTCTTCCTTTACCGTTCGGTGAGGTCATAATAACGGACACCTTAGGGTCCCTTTCTCCTTGGACCGTTCGATCTCAGGTAGACAACATTCTCAACCTGTACTGAGTCGTTGATTGGTGGTGGTGAGTTCCAGAATTTAGAGTAGAGTCTGACTGTCGACTTTGTACCGTTTAGGTTTTGCGTCGAGGTGTAGAAAAGAAGATAGGGAGAACGGTATAGAGGTAGAGTCAACTACAGTTCTGATAAGAAAATCATCGAGTCGTTTTTATTAACTAGTAAAAACTGAAAAAGAGAGGATATTAGACATGAATTATATGGTCGTTGAGAAAAAACAAGACAAAGACCTTAGATTAGTACATAATAGTTAAAGGCATGATCTTAGAACGGTTTCGATGATAGTATAGGGGTAATCTGATAAGTTATAATAGGGTTTCATAGAGAAATGGAGTCAAAAGAAGGGGACAATTAAATAAGAGGTCTCTCCGTCGGTCTCTTGAAGATGTATATTTGACGGTAAAGAGAAAAGTTTCGGGAACTGATTTAAAGATACAGAGAGACACAGAAATGTCGCCAACTAATTCAGAAGTATACCTGATCGGAAAATTTTTTTTATTAAATAAAGAAAATTAACCTCCCATTAATGAAATCTTATAAAATTATCAAAAACCGTGTGTAACTGCACTTAGTCGGTACCCACATGTACAATAGACCTCATAGGGTGGAGAGACTGAGAGTGACCGAGGTAGTAGGATGGTATAGTCAGAAGATCGTAAATGATCCTTTAAAGTTTTTATTGGGTTGACTTCCCTAATCTTGAACTAGAAGAGAAATTACTTTAAAATACAGGAATCAATGGACGTACCAAGTGATGGAGTGAATTAAATACATAAATAAATTTATAAGACAGAAAACCACTCTGGAACGAACTGTTGTGAGACAAATTTTCTTCGTAAAAGTAAAGGATACGAAAAAAGACACAAAAAAAAAGAGGTAATTAATGATAAGTGTAGGATATGTAAAAGCAGTTTTACAGAATTATCGATGAAGACAGTACACTTATATTTTACAAACTTACTTCTTCAAAGGAAATATAAACGGAGAGGGTAGAGTTTGAGTCTTCTCACTGACTCACGAATCGTACAGTATCCGTAAGTCATGTGCACAAGTGATTGAGTTACTTATTAATAATCTACTTATTGTAGACTCAATTCGAAGGGAACACCGAGTCTACTATTTCATAGATGGATGGCACATCCTCTGGATCCAAACTAGGGACCCAACTATTCTATGGGACCTCTTCCCTTTCCTTTGGGTGAAGTCATAAGAACGGATCTCTTAGAGTTCGCGTCTCCTCGGACCGTCCGATGTCAGGTACCCAAGAGTTTCTCCTCTGCATTGACTTTCTGATTGCGAACGTGAAAGTACGTGGACTCAGTTATTATTGTTTACTAATGACCTATTAAAAGAGAAAAAATAACTGGGAGGTAAGGTTTAGTCAGTCGGAAAGATACAAAGTATCTCAAAATTATAACAAGATTGAAAGGTTCTAGTCCCACTGTTACCTAGATTTTTTCTACGTATGTATTAGGAGATGACGTTTAATGAAAGTAATAAGAGTTACTGTAAATATACGGATTGATAAGAAGTCACTGTACTTAGATTTCTTAAAAAAGAGAATTTCTTACGGTAAATTTTATGATAATATACAACGGACTCACTAACTATGATGACCTTTTCACCCTCTTGGATGATACCTAAGATTTCAGAAAATAAAAGAATATTCCTTGTACGAATCCTTCTGTCTATTACACCTTAAAAATTCTACTAGACTTCATAGATTTCGAACTCACTATATTTATTATAGAGATCGAGGTCTCAATCAACCTTGAAAATATAGGGGTAAGTAATTGTACCTGTTTTTTACTTTCGGGGTATTAAGATGTCTTACAGTCATGTATAATTAGATCATCTATTCGCATAATCTGTAAAGATCCTAACATAGGTTTCTTGTTTCTTTTTAACTTTCATCCTTCAAACCATTGAGTCTCTTCTTCTCATCGTGTGTTGAGACAGGTCCTTTTTAAAGGTTTCCAATTGGTTACCTTATTATTTTTTTTTTTTTTCACTATTCTGTCGTATGTGTTTTAGGTAGAAAGAGTGGACATGGTATAAAATAGAAAACGAATATAGATAAATGTGTAAGTATGTAATTACTTCTACTGGTATCTTACATCCATCTGTTTAATACTTTTATATGATGTTTTTCGGTCCTACTACTACTACGGAGAAAGAATCTTCATATAAGAAATAAAGATACAATGTTCCTCCAAATAAGAGTCCTAAATGTATAAATATCTCACTCTTTTTGAGGTCCTGAGACTAACATCAGTGATCGAAATACGGGTAAACTTTCTTTCGTCCGTACCTTACCTTTCTCTTACTTCTCTATACAGATAGTGGAGATCAATCGTGGGAGATTCACGATAGGATGGGTAAAGACGAAAAGAAAAGAAAAATTAAGATTCATATTCTACATTTTAACGTTGATATTCCGACTCGTATAGTCCCAAATTCAAAACACTAACGGATTTAATATGTGTATCGACTTTGACTTCAGCGAGTCAGCATAGGCTAAGACGTTCGGGTATCTGACATCGGGCGGTGCGAGGAGACAGGTACCCCTAAGAGTCCGTTCTTATGACCTCACCCAATGGTAAAGGAAGAGGTCCCCCAGAAGGGCTGGGTCCCTAGTTTGGACCCAGAGGGTGTAACGTTTGTCTACGAAATGGTAGACTCGGTGGTCCCTTTGAGTGTGTATCGATATCCGTGTATAGACACTCTAAATGGAGGTAGTCTGAAAAACGTGTTAAACATGTTAACACGTTACTATGTGTAACTTTAGAAACATGTTACACATGTAAGGTGACTGTTACAGTCCTTCTTAGTTGTTCTATTGTTCTATGTTAGTTACCCTTCGGATCTTGTATATTGTGAACAAGAGAAAAGTATTTTACTACTTTTAAATAACTTATAACTGTCAGTCTTATAGGTTTATGTATCCGAAAATAATGAACGGTAATTGATCGTATAACGTTTAAGGTATCGATACTTTTCGAGACATACCTAGCTACCGTGGTTAGGTTACAGTTTTTTTTTTTTTTTTCTTCTTCTTCTTCTTCTTTCCCAGAAAAATTAAAATAGTAGACTGTAAAATTGTATCCTTTTTACACTATTTGTGTCTCTCAAACAGGTTTACTACATGTAACCTTCTGAAGGTACAATTTTACCGAAAATCATAAAGGGATTTTCCTTCTTTATTTTCCATAAAAAAAAGTGAAAGAAGATAAAGACAAAAATTGTGTCGAGTAGAAGTTGTCAGAAGACACCAACTTATCTATGTGAACTTTCTCATATTGACTAGTAACACCTAATATATGTAGATAGTGACAAAATTAATCGTTTAATATTATGACTTATATGATTTCTGAAAGGTCATTTCTGATGACTATTTACTCGAGGTGGTCGTAAGAACTTAAGAGAGGTCACAAGGTTTAGTGTTCATGTACCTATCCTTTAAACGTTATAGATTTTAGAACGATAAGTTTCGGATCCCGAAGGGATCACGGACTCACCATTTTTTAGGTAGACGGTCACTTCTACTACGTCCAAGTTAGGGACCCAGTCCTTCTATGGGACCTTTACCTTCCCGTTTGGTGAGGTGTCCTCAGGCGACCCTTTAAGTTTAAGTTTTGTATCAGATAAAATAATCAAAAAAGAACGGCGATATTTTTAATACTATTTGAATGACTGAATTGTACTTAAATAATAAAGTGTCAAGACCTACAGTCTTCAGTCTTTACCCAGAGTAACCCGAGTTTAGTTCCATAGACGTCTGTACGTAAGGAAAGACCTCCAAGATCTTTTCTTAGATAAGGAACAAAAGAGGTTCAAGATCTGTGACGAGTGTAAGGAAACGACTAATTGGAAAGGTAGAAATTTCAGTCGTTACCGGTGGGGACAGAAAGACTACTACGGCAGAGAGAGAACAAGACTGAGAAGATGGAAAAAGAAAGGGTAAATTCCTTGAAAATCAGTGTAATACAGTTATACCTATTTATGTTTATTAGAGGAACTAAATATCGGTCTACTAATCGTTGAAATTAAGGTGAACGTTAGATTCAAAGGAAAACGGTTTGTTGTTTTGTACAAGTACCTAGGGTTCCTGATCATGGACCTGTAGTTAATAATTATAATCATCCATCTTATTTGTAGTAAAAACTCGACCGATCTTTACTTTTAATAACGTTGGATAAATTCGGGATGAGTAAGTCTTAGAAAACCTCATCTCAGGTCCTAAGATATAAAATGGTTCTAAGAGTTCAGTATATGTCATTCAAACCCTTTACTACCAAATCCAAATACTAGAGACAACAAATCAACGATTCAACACAGACTGAGAAAACGTTGGGGTCTATCACATCGGGAGGTCCGAGGAGACAGGAACCCTAAGAGGTCCGTTCTTATAACCACACCCAGCGGTGAAGGAAGGCGTACCCTAGAAGGTCTGGGTCCCTTAATTGGGTGTAGAGGACGTTACCGTCCACCCAAGAGAATGGAGATTCGGTGGTCCCTTCGAGTTAGTAAGTCCTCTACGTGAACGAGTAATTGTTCACCGAAAGAAACAGGTTATTCTTGTAAGATTTGATTTCTGTAAATTACTGTTATCGAATAGGTAAAATCTAGACACAGGTCGAGAGGAAAGGAGGGAAAACGTAACGACTTTTTTCAAACGGTTTAAAAACTCAATCGACGACAACGACATCGGAGAAAAAACGGGTGAAAGACAAGGTACCAAACGTTTGTAAAGTAAAGAAAGGAAGTAGAGAAGAATGGGTAAAGTCCTGGTGGTGACCGTGATAAGGATGAGAGTTTAGTCCTGACGTGGTACGGTCACCGAAACCTTTTATTTACCACAGACTCTAAAAATTATGTCATTGACGAACAATGATAATGGACAGACCTATAACCAAAACAATAAAGTTGGAGATGACGGTCTGTCAACAAGGTACCACACGAAAATACTTAACATCGACCTGTATAGTTTAAAAAAAAGTACTGTTTTTATTTTTTTAAGTCTATTTTAGTATTAAGTTTAAAACATTTTCAAACAAAAATTTTTCAGACAATATTTTTTAGACGGTAAACAATATATTTTTCACTATATATTGATGTAATTTAGTTTCTAGTGTCAAAATTTATTTTGACTTCTTTATTCTAACGAAAGGGATTAAAAGGTGAAGGACAGTACAATAGTCTATAAATGATAGATTAACTAAGGTATAATCCTTCGTAATAAAAAGAAACAGTAAGTCCATCCATGTCTGTCACTAGACTTAGTAAAAATTTCCATTTAATAAAAGATAGACTGTAGTCTGTTTTACAAATCGGAGATGTCCTTGGACACTCCGTCTTTGGTCCGTTATAAATATACTTCGGGACGGACTTAGACTTACTAATGATCTACAGTCCGGTTCATTGTTAACACTTGGAAGGTAATAACTGACTGTTTCTCTACAGGTGTACAAGTATTTTCAGGTCTTGTAGCATAGAACAAATTGTGAGTCACTTCTTCATATACAGTGTCGGTCACACAGACCTAAGGGATGAACGTAATACTCTGTTTGATACATATGAGTTAGGTAGATGATAATTCAGTAGACAATAAGGACGTTATTTAAACTCCGGACTACATTATCGATTAAATTTTTTTATTGTATCTTTGTATCAAGTTCCTTATAAAGATCGAATAAAAGGTCTTTTTATTTTTATTAGTACTAGAGATTAGTCTCCTAAAAATTGAGTCCTTGTGTCTAGTACCTTGTAGAATGAATTTTCGTTTTTCTTTTCCCACTTTAGTGAATGGGGTAGATTAGAGGTGACCGTTTTTTTTTTTTTTCAATACAAGAACAGAACTTAAAAGGACTTAGATGTAGTTTAAAGAATTTACAGGATCGAGGATAAAAGACTATACATTATATCTTAATTATAAATAAAGTACGTCAATAAAACTTTTTCTTTATTACATTATTTTGGGTGTTATCTACATAACTGTATATTCATTGATGAGTTATTTAGAGTTATTTAATATTAGTGTTACTACGTAGTACAGTGATGATAAAAACGATAAAATAAAATTTAACGAAAATTAAATTAAAAATTTTATTTTTTTTAAATTCTGACGTCCGTATATGTAAATAATCCTCCTTCGTCTTACTTGGTTTTAAGAACGAAGATAATATGTCACGAATCTTGTAGAGATCGTGTATCGTGATACATTCATGATCGATAAATATTAAAATAAATGTCACATTTTGTAATACTAGATGATATATATATATATACACACACACACACACATATATATACATATGTCTCACTTTTGAAATCATTTCGACTGATCGTATGTTTTAGGGCACCTGTCTCCTCGGACCATCCGACGTCAGGTACCCCAGCGCTTCTCAACCTGTGATGACTTGCTGAAGTGAAAGTGAAAAGTAAAAGTACGTAACCTCTTCCTTTACCGTTGGGTGAGGTCACAAGAACGGACCTCTTAGGGTCCCTGCCGCCTCGGACCACCCGACGGTAGATGTCGCAGGGTGTCTCGACCTGTGCTGACTTCACAGAAGTCATCGTCGTCGTCATCGTCGTATGGGAAAGTATATCAATGTATGTCAACCGGTCACCCATACACTTTCTACGAGTCATAGTGATGTCCCTTTTTATTTAGTTTTGGTGTCGTTCCGTAGTTTAGTATGAACGGTCTTACCGATAATAGTTTCTATTTAATAATTATTATTTCTACTGTTCATAAAAAGTCCTACACCTCTTTTGTCTAGTGGTTATGTGACAACCAACCTTACATTGGACCATGTTGGCAATAATTTTTGTCATAACATTTCATTTTACTTCATTTTTATTTTTAATTTTTTTTTTTGTCATACGTCTCGGGACTTTTTTGATTTTCAACTTGATGGTATACTAGGTCGTTAGAGAGAAGACGTATACATATATTTCCCTTATTTTAGTCACGAAGTTTTATTATAAAAATAACATAAATTTCATCTTCAGACATAAATTAAGGTATTAAAGACAGTAAACTAGAAAGAAAGATACCTCAAATCTTTTACTCTCTTTCCTTATTACACCTCTCTAAATCCTCACCTTCAGTGACTAAAATTGTTTACATAATTAAGGATTATACGGGTAATAAGGAAAAGAAAATTAATTCTTGTCCTTTTGTTTTCAAGTTTTTTCCTTTTTTTTTTTCTTACGTTAGTCAGAAAAGGAAGACCAATCTGAGAAATTTCGGAAAAGTTATAATAAAAAAAGATTCTGTAAAAAGGGAAAGCTAAGGTTAGACTAAGGTTTGAAGTCTCGGTAGGTTGTCAAAAATGGTGAAGTAAGAACAATCGACTAAGGTCGAAAAGATAGTGGTCGGAATAAAAATGGGGTCTTTAGTTTAAAGACTTTACATAAAACTCACGATGTTTTCTGACGTACTTTAACAAATTTATACTTCTTATTAATGAAAGAGTACGTCTAATGATCACTAAGCTCCGTACGAATAAACTTCCTTAAGTTACTGTATATGTAAAAATCTTCCATAAGCAAGAGTCACTCCTCACGGATAAAGGAATTTTTGTGTTTTCATGATTCTTTTGTAACATTTTCTCTGGGTGAGGTCGTAAAAACGGACTTCTTAGGGGTACTTGTCTTCTCGGATCTTCCGATGTCAGGTACCTCAACGTTTCTCAACCTACACTGACTCACTGATCCGTGTCGTGTCGTTAGAGTAAACTTATTGAGATACAACAATATAGACTGTATTGGTATATAACCACAACATAAAAAACTAGAACAAATTCCATAAAACACTGTCATCAACCCTTGAGGTACCTTTTGTCTACCATTATAAGTTAGAACTTAATGAGTACCGTCCTATAGTACTATATTTATAAATCTTTGTTATTTTTGATTCTTTCGAAGAGTAACGACCCGTGTGTGTAGTTCCTTTGGTCTTAACTTTCTCTGTGCACATGGGGTTACAAGTAGCGTCACGACAAATATTATCGGTCCTGTACCTGCGTTGGATCTACAGGTAGTCGTCTACTTACCTATTCTTTCGACAGCATGTATAAGTGTTACCTCAAAACTTAGTCAAGATGACTTCACCTACTTTGACCTCGGTTAATATGTCTCACTTCATTCGGTCTTTCTTTTTGTGGTTATGTAATATGATTGTGTATATATACCTTAAATCTTTCTACCATTACTATTGGGACATACGTTCTGTCGTTTTCTTTATATCTGTAAATCTTGTCAGAAAACTTGAGACACCCTCTCCCTCTCCTCACCCTACTAAACCCTCTTACCGTAACTTTGTACATATTATAGTATATTCTTTGTTTAACGGTCAGATCCAAGTTACGTCCTTTGTCCTACGAACCCCGACCACATGACCCTACCGGGTCTCTCTACCATACCCCTCCCTCCACCCTCCCCCCAAGTCCTAACCCTTGTGCACATGTGGGCACCGTCTAAGTACAACTACATACCGTTTTGGTTATGTCATAACATTTCATTTTATTTCAATTTTTTTTTTGGGATCCTTTCGTACAGAACTACGTTTGGTTACATAATAATTCAATTAACAACTTATTTTAGTAAAAAGTTTCTTGTCGTAGTTGTAATTACAAGAATTTCGAGAAACGACAGGTCAGGAATTTTTAAATTCTCATTCAAAGTGTTTAAGTTTATTTTTCTCTTTTAACAAAAACAGGTAAGATATATGTAAGTTTTATTTACCAACAACTATATACAGACACACACACACATATAAATACACACACACATACACACACTCTCTCTCTCTCTGTCTCTGTCTCTCTTCATCTTTCTCGAGATAGCGATGATATTACGTATTAGGTACTACGGACTCTACTAAGCAAGAACAAGTGATGAGTCAGAGTGTTAGTCTTTCTATTGACCTTATAAAAATTGGTTTTTTAATCCATTATAACAAAATCAGAATAAACACCTTTATACATCCAATAGTCCTAAGATTTCAATTTTTAATAAAAGACAAAATCTAGAAAAAATACACGGGCCTATACAAGGTCACAGAGGATTAATCATCAGATGTCCTTGAACTTATCTTAAACATAGGATGATAACACACTTTTTACGTATTTAGAATTAATACGACTGTACCAAATATCACTAAAATTAGAGATGATATAGGAAGATGAAAAGACATATAAATAAGATGATAAAAAACTCTCAAACTATAACTTTGAGGTTGATTTTTAGGATTAAATAGATGAATTTTTATTAACGTTGTATATCACCTTGATATACATTGAAACAAGACATAAAAGGTTCATAGGACATTTACATAGTATAAAAGTATTAAATTTTATAATTTTCTCCTTTCTTTTGAATAAAAGACTGTCCATTGTGAATCTGTTGGTTATTGAAATATTGTTGTACAGATTCAAAGAAAAAGAAAGGTGGAAGAATATGGGATTTTGTATAGACAAGGTTAAAGGTAAGTTATATTGGTCATAATGACATTCAATACTGATATCAGTTGGATAACATCGGTACCGTGATTATAAATTCAAATAATTCAAATAACTACCTTATTGGTAGTTATAAGAGGGAAACTTATCCTCTAAACAACGAATTCAAATGTGACTATTTTACAAAATATCGGTAGTAGACACTTTGTAGTTACATAAAAGAATATCCATTTAGAACACTAACGTACAAAGATCTATAAACCTTTCATTTGGCAATTTAATTTCTGGTACTGAAGGAAAAAGGTCACAGTCTTACTTGATGACGTAACGGGTATCGATCTGCAAATTCCTTCTGTAAGTTTCGTCACACAAAAAATCTAAAAACACTTTTCAGTAACTATACCGTCCAGGTACAGTATAAAGGTATTGTGTCATGTTAACGACCGTGTTTAAAATAGAAGGTATTTGTAAACTATTAACTTACTGAAATTAATAAGAGAGTAGTCGCATAGTAAACCGTGTTGGAGAGTCCCATGACGGTGACAGTATGTTTCCCTACTCCTCGTCGTCCTATACCGACCCCTTTTCTCGGTTTAGGTTTTTAGACAATCCCATTCTCTCAAGACCGTCTAAGGTAACCACCCGTGTGTTCTTTAATTTATACATCTTGACTTATACAGACTTTCATAGTCCTCCCCTGACAACTCAGTCCGTTCGTTCTTTAAGTCAAATCTTTTCAGTCCCTTCCTGTGTGTCGATGGTGAGATAGATACGTGTGAAGACAAAATCTGATAGACACATAAATCAGACTCATTAGCAGTGACTCTCCTAAAACTGTTCCCTTTTTATCAGTAGTCTTTTGATCTTAGTTTACTCCTCAAGTAAGTTTTTGATGTGTAAACCTAGACAGTCTAGTATGTAAATCCAAACATGAAAATACTTCCTTTTTTCAGTGTTCACTGATAAATATAGTTATGGTCAATACAATGTGTTTCATCAGGTTGACAAATAACTTGACTTTAAAAATTACTCTAAAATACTATAAAATATACTCAGTAGTATATTTTCTAATATTACTACTACTGTGACTGTTGTTATAAGATAACTTTTGTTTAAATAGAAATTCCCAAAAGACATAATTGTGTCTGGTTACTTTACTGTTAATTTACGTAAAGTCACTTTCGTAAAGGTAATGTCCAACTTTATACATCAGGTACAATCATCGTAGGTCCTATTAGATCAAATTAAATTTTTGTGTCCCACTTTTATATATTTTAGTTGGAAAAGTTCTGTAACCGTCAGTCCGTTACCTCCCGTCAATAGAGACCCTCTACCTTTAGTTCCACTCGGTACGTTAACGGGGTCGAATAATGGGTCACTGAAGAAGGTTTAGTGTTGTCTAAGGAATTCATTCCGTTACAGTCTCTCACATCCCTCTGTTTCTGTGAACTCGAACGTTACGTCTCACGGTCTCTTTTCTCTACGTCACTCTTTTCGGGTCTCTAGATATGACCCAGGGGACTTCATAAGTTGTCATGTATCTATTTTCGTCCGTACACTCCGTTAATAGGACCAGACCCATTTCTTGGTGGGAATTCTTAATCTCGTCTAAATCATTTCCAGTCCTAGGCACCGGACAACCAGTTCGTGGGTCTTTCTGGGACGGAGTTATCTTCACTTATTAATCGGGATCTGATGACGGTCAAGATCAGGGAGGTCTGCTAGAAATTTTTATTCAGAGTTTTCTTGGTTAAAGGTTGATTGAATTGTAGGAAAGTCTTGTTTGACGTTGGAGTAAATCTTCTCGTGTTTTTATAGGACGTTGATTGTTCCCTGTTTTAAGTATTATTGACACCACATTAGTTTTGAATGGTAAGTTCGTTTACTCGTCCTTTTATATTGGGGATACTCCTTTTCCCATTATTTAACTCTGTCTAGTTCTGATTTTGTCTACAGTTTTTACAATATTGGAGTAAGGTGTATAAATTTTTAAATTTGTTTTCTGACTTGTACAAGTCACATCTATACTCTAAATATTTTGTTTAGTTTAGTGACCTCTTCTTTTAATATTATAACCTCTACATTGTATATGACAAACTTTAATTATCGTCTAATCCGTGATATCTTCTTTTCTACCTAATAATACTTGTACATCGTTATCATTGATTTAGTTTTGGTGATTGTCTTTCCTCTTACCTTTTATTACTTGTGTCTAGTCAATTGTTACCCTAAAGAAGTTTTCGGGATTGTATGTACGTATTAACCTTAAGATTTTCCTCTTCTGTCTCACCCTTTGTCTTTTTGTATAAACTCCTTTGTTACCATTTTGATCAGGTTTTAACTAGTCCGTTATTTAAGTGTCTAGATTCTGAACCTTATACAGTCCCTATACAAAAAGAAAAAACCCCAGACCCCCATCATCTTTTGTTCTCCCGAAGACCTTACGGTCACTTCAAGATATTCAACTAGACCCACGAAGATGTCTACGTAAGTCAAACATTTTTAAGTAACCGATCTATGAAGACATGTGATAAGTTATCTATATCAATGTAAGGTTATTTTGTAATTGTAAATTTTTTATTGTCGTGTGGAACGTATTCCCGTAAAAAGTCATGAACACCACGAACGTAATCTATCGGATACGAGGGTGTCCGACAGTATTGTACGAGTGTTACACAAACTGTTCTACCTCTAGTCTTCCTGATAAAGTATTATAGATGTTTAAACTTACAAAGGAAAATTCTTGGACACGTTTTAGAAAGAAGAGAGGTAATTTTGATACCAGTATACGTTCTTATCACTCAAAATCAGGTCCGATCTTGCGGTGACGTCAGGCACCCCAGCATTTCTCAACCTGTGCTGACTCACTTACTTGTTGTTGTCTCGTGACTCCTAACAGAGGTAGTGTTCCAATTGTGTGACAAGTTACAAAGGTAGAGAGTCGGGATAATTTTACCATCACTTCGTCTCGAAGTTTATTGACGGGTAAACTATAGGGGGTTTGGACTGACTGAAGACACTACTCCTTCTGACAAAACTTCGTGTCACGAAACGTTTATAACAGTAAAGTTATCCAATCGAAAGTGAAACAAGTCATAAAGGAAATAACACATCATCGGTGTACAAATAACAACAATAAAAACCTAACACGAAAAATCACAGTACGAAGGGACCACCGAGTCTCCAATTTCGCAGACGGACGTTACACCCTCTAGACCCAAGCTAAGGACTCAACCCTTCTAGGGGACTTCTCCCTTTACCGTTGGGTGAGGTCATAAGAACGGACCTCTTAGGGTACCTGTCTCCTTGGATCATCCGATGTCAGGTACCCCAGTGTTTCTCGGCCCGTGCTGACTCGCTGAAGTGAAAGTGAAAGGAAGAAAATCGCAGTATGGACATTTTAGAAACGTTTCTAATCACAATACTTATGAAACTCACAAAAGAAGATCCCCAAAATCTCGAAATACACAATGTAAACTTAGAGATGTGGAAAAAATCAGATAAAACATATAAAACATATTATATTCCGTGTTAAAATACGGAAAAAATTACCTATAGGTCAAAAGGGTTGTAATAAGGAACTTCTCTGATAGGAAAGGAGTACCACATCATAACCGTGGTTACATCTAATAGGGTAGTAAATATATATCCAAATACAGACCCGACAGATAAGAAAAGAAAGTCAGATATATAGACAGAAATGCAGGGATGTTACGACACCGAAGGAACCATCGAGCCGACCATTTCTTAGACGGACTTTAAGTCCTCTAGGACCGAGTTAAGGACCCAGTCCTTCTAGGCGAGTTCTCTATCCGACGATGACGATGACAACGACGATTCAGCGAAGTCAGCACAGGTTGAGACACACTGGGGTATCTATGGGTGAGATAATAAGGACCCAAGTGGACCACCGAGTCTACCCTTCCTTAGACGGACATTACGTCCTCTGGACCAAAGTTAGGGACCCAACCCCTCTAGGGAAGAGATGGGTGAGGTCATAAGACCGGTCATCTTAAAGTACCTACCTCCTCGGACCTCCCGATGTCAGGTACCCTAACGTCTCAGTCTATACTGACTCGTTGAAAGTGATATGACAAAAGTAATGACATCAAAACATTATAGAAAACTTTACCCTTTCACACTACTAGGTCAAAACAAGAAAGAGTTCTAACACAACTCTTATATATTAATAAACCACAGGAGAAACCGAGTATACTTAAAGTCCCGCCAAAAAGGAGAAAGAACTTTTTTTTTTAGTGATTATAAAATTGTCCCTAAACTATCTCTACTGGGGGTTTATTCTATGATAGGTTCTTATACACTGTGTCACTTATACGAACGAATGTACCATTTCCTTAAAACGACTACATTACTTATAATGATTAGTCGTTTGAACTTTATTCTTCTAAGACGACCACCTGAGTCATTTTAGTGTGTTAGGGAATTATTATCTCCTTCTCGTCCCTTGGTCTTTCTAGTCTGTCTTCTCTCATAGATTTCTATATTTAATACTTAATTTTACATTATTTCGATCTTTTATAAAACCGAAATAATTTCGACAAACCGACGACGATGACGACGATTCAACGAAGTCAGAACTTCGTTAGGGTGGCAGGGACCCTAAGAGGTCCTTTCTTGTGACCTCACCCAACGGTAAAGGAAGCTTCCACTTCAGCGAGTCAGCACAGCCTGAGAAGCGTTGGGGTACCTGACGTCGGATGGTCCGAAGAGACGGGTACCCTAAAAGGTCCGTTGTCATGACCTCACCCCACGGTAACGACAGAGGCTTTCGACAAAATAACAGGGGATTAATTAATAGACATGTCTGTTGTTTGGGATTTAAAGTTACGGGGTCAGAAAGTCCAGTGTTACCCTTTCTTGACTATAAAAACCACTCGGAGTAAAAAGAGACATACACCACCATAATAGGAGTTAAGGTAACATGACATTTTTAGAAAGAAGAAAAATACGGTAAGTTTAGAGAAGCGATAAACATATACAATCACCGTGTGGTGGTAGAAAGAATTTGGTGAAGTAAAATAAAGAAATGAAATTTATTATGAGTAAAGTATTAAATTCCAGAACTGAGAGTGTTTCCATTTGAAACAAAAATTAGTTGGTGAATCTTAATTTCAGTATACACACATATATATATATATACAGATATACATATATATATATATATACTTAAAAAACCAAAGGATTAATAAAAGTCTATGGATATTGATAAACCATATCTTTACACATAAATAGTATTAAGTCTTTTAACTTTACTTTAATTGTATTGAGATTACTGTATGTTAATATTGTCTATATGATAATATATTGATCTATCGTTATTCCCATATTTTCTTAATAAAAGTTGGAGTAAATAATTTTCGTTTCGGACGTTGAAAATTTGAATACAATAATATAAATTTTATATACTCTGGTTATTATATACTATTACATATTGATGTTAAAAGTAAAACAAAACTGTACTATAATAAAAAATGGAATTCAAGAATCTTCATCACCTTATATTATTACAAAAAATAAAGAGTAACCTACAAAGTTTATAAAGAATATATAGACGAATATAAGTTTTGTCAGAAACTCTTTAAATATACGGAAAAAAAAAGTCTCTCCGAGTCTACATTCTGTAAAAATAGTAATCACCATTTACCTAGACTGTTGTACAAATCGGTGTAACAGTTGTTCTAATTATTATAGACAATTTCCTTTTAATTTTTGTAAGAAAAAGTAGATTTTTCTTTTTCATTTAATGACGTTGTTTATGTGATTACAACAATTAGGTAATGTAAATATCTAAGGTAATACATTTAAGTAATCTAAAAATAGGTTGTCGTAAACAAGTTTTATTTCGTTAGAAGGTTCGGTATTTAACTTCGAACGACTACCTAAGTTTACAAATATAAAAAATTTGTGACCCTCGTCTTTACGTTTATGGCAACTTGGTGTTTACTGAGTCTAGTAAGTAGGTGTTTACTTCTACTTTTAAATAGTTTGTTACTTTGCTACTAGTCCACATTTATTCATAGTCTTACAAAAAAAAAAGGTTTCCTTGTGATGGTAGGTCATATTAGACATGAGTTACGATTATTCATTCTTTCACAAATTATTATCAAACGATACACAACCAGTGAAGGACTAAGGATTATTAAAGGATCGAAACATACCTACAACCATCAGAACCAAGTTTACTTTAGAGAGTCCAACAGATGACTGAAAAAAGAGGAATAAACAAAAACAAAAGATCCTAATTATGAATTCTATTAATATTTACAATATTTTGTAATTTTTATTCTCTCCTTTCTCTCCCTTCTATAATAAATAAAAGTAAGAAGTTAGTTTAAAGTAGTCGAGTTACTAAATACTGAGGATAATAAGAACAATCTTAGGAGTGGATAGGTGATTTATATATCATATCAAAGCTCTAAGTTCGGAAATTGGAACGTTGGTAAAATAAACACTACCATCGCTAAATTACCAGTTATACTATCAAATCATAAGTCTCAATAACTGTTACAACTATTAATTTTCCTTGAAGTTTATACAACGTCATTCACATTTCAATATTATTTTCAACGGAAAAAGAAAACTTCAACTAATAGAATTTGTTCCTTCCATATATAATATAATCTTGGAGTATCTGTACGAGTCTTACGTAATCCATGTGTTGGTTTCCTCGAGTAGAAGGAAAATTGATCCACTGTTTTGTTTTGCCTAATATAATAAAATAAATTTTTTATTTACAGTTACGAAATAGCTTGAAAGTTTATAATACATTCAATCGTTGTCCAGTTTTCGATTTATGTGTATATTTATCTGGAAATCAAAAGAGTAAACAATTTTTCCATGAAATTTATTGATCCCTATCTTTTCATTTATATTAATTTCCTTATAAAATTACTTATTTATAGATCTCTTGTGGATACAATTTATTTAGATACGTTTATATGCGTTTGTTAAGTCAAGTAATTTTAATATTTGGATGAAAATTTTTCTACGACAGAAGGACAGGTGTATACCTGTGACATTTTATTTTATTGTATTTATTTTATTTTTCTTCTTCATTTTCCTAGTGATGTAGTAAAGATTTTTGATACCTTCCTATTACGAAACGTACCCTGAAGGGATCACCGAGTCACCATTTCTTAGACGGACGGTTACGTCCTCTGTCCCTAAGTTAAGGTCCCAGTGTTTATAGGGGACTTCTTCCTTTACCGTTCAGGGAGATCATAAGAACGGACCCTTTAGGGTACTTATCTCCCCGGAAGTCCCGATGTCAGGCACCACGGTGTTTCTCAAACTGTCCTGAATCACTGGTTTGTTGTTGTTATAAGTGTTTGTGTTTCAAAGACGATTCGATCCAAAGGTCCACCGTGATCACCATCTCTTAGGTGGACAACTATGTCCTCTGCATTCTCTGTGTCCAAGTTAGAGACTCAGACCTTCCAGGAGACCTCTTCTTTTACCGTTGAGGTCATAAGAATGGACCTCTTAGGGTACCTATCTCCTCCGACCTCCCGATATCGGGTGTCCTGTCGTTTCTCACTCTATGTTGACTTCACTGAATCGTGCGTGTACGGTATCTACCCTACATACAGTTAGATATACCTCTAGGACTCCAAGTCAAGTGTTCATAAGAAAAGATGTCGAGAACATTGTTCAACTAACAGGTCAATAAGGTAAAAACTCCTGGAGTCATATCAGTGTGTAGACATGGAAAGGTTCATCATTACCTAAAGGGACCACCGAGTCTACCATTTCGCAGACGACTGTTAGGCCCTCCAGGTCCAAGCTAGGGACCCAGTCCTTCTAGGAGATTTCTTCCTTTACCGTTAGGTAAGGTCATAAGAACGGACTTTTTAGGGTACCTGTCTCCTCGGACCATCCAATGTCAGGTACCCCAGTGTTTCTCAACTTGTGCTACTCGGTTAAGTGAAAGATTAGTACCTATTTAACAATATGAAAGATAATACCTTAATTTTGACATATATATATATATACATACGTCAAAATTATATACATATATGTCAAAATTCATACATACACGACCAACTTAATAGACTCTTCGTCCGAAGTCCTATTTAATTTGTACGTTCCACAATCTCTTTTAAACCTCTCTTGAAGTATTCTAATCCACTCAGTAGATTTTTGTTGACTTTAGACTTTTGTATTCTTTTNTTTAGACTTTTGTATTTTTTTTTTTTTTTTTTTTTTTTGATTTTCTGGGTCCTTAGTCAGATGTTTTCGTCGGAACGACTCGAATTAATTACGGACTCTCAAGGGATTCACCTTCACGTCTAAATAACGTTTACAACTCCACCTAAGGTTTAGTAACGACAGTCCATGGACCCAGTTTATACGAATGACACCAACGCCCTTAAATAATCCATGTAAGACACTGATGTAAAGAAGTATCTCGATATTTGAATTCCCTTTACCATATTGTTTTAATGTATGTCGTCAAAATGGTCACAAGTTGGTCATAGTCATAGTCATAGTCAAGTCAGTGAGTCAGCACGGGCTGAGAAACGATAGGGAACTTAGTGTCGTACGGTCCGGAGGGACAGATAGTAGTTGAGGACCTCAAGTGAGTCTGAGTGCAGGCAGCTCAATCACTACGGTAGGTCGGTAGAGTAGGAGACAGCCGGGGAAGAGGAGGACGGGGGTTAGGGAGGGTCGTAGTCTCAGAAAAGGTTCTCAGTCTAGAAGCGTACTCCACCGGTTTCTTGACCTCAAAGTCGAAATCGTAGTAAGGAAGGTTTCTTTAGGGTCCCGACTAGAGGAAGTCTCTCTCCTCACAAACTTAGAGGAACGTCAGGTTCCCTGAGAGCTCTCAGAAGACGTTGTGGTGTCAAGTTTTCGTAGTTAAGAAACCGTGAGTCGAAAGAAGTGTCAGGTTGAGAGTGTAGGTATGTACTGGTGACCTTTTTGGTATCGGAACTGATCTACCTGGAAACAACCGTTTCATTCCAGAGACGAAAAGTTATGCGATAGATTCAACCAGTATTGAAAAGAAGGTTCCTCATTCGTAGAAAATTAAAGTACCGACGTCAGTGGTAGACGTAACTAAAACCTCGGGGTTTTTTAGGTCAGACTGTGACAAAGGTGACAAAGGGGTAGATAAAGGGAACTTCCCTACCCTGGTCTACGGTACTAGAAGCAAAATACTTATAACCCGAAATTCGGTTGAAACAGGGAGAGGTGAAAGTGAAAGTAGTTCTCCGAAAAATCAAGGAGAAGTGAAAGACGGTATTCCCACCACAGTACACGTATAGACTTCAATAACTATAAAGAGGACCGTTAGAACTAAGGTCGAACACGAAGGAGGTCGTGTCGCAAAGAGTACTACATGAGACGTATGTTCAATTTGTTCGTCCCACTGTTATATGTCGGAACTGCATACGGAAAAGGATAAACCTTGGTCAGACAACAAGGTACAGGTCAAGATTGACAACGAAGGACTGGACGTATATCCAAAGAGTTCTCCGTCCAGACCACCAAACCGTAAGGTTAGAGAAAGTCTTAAAAGGTGTCAAATAACACTAGGTGTGTCAGTTTCCGAAACCGTATCAGTTATTTCGTCTTTATCTACAAAAAGACCCTGAGGGAACGAAAATACTACTAGGTCGCCTACAACCGTTAAACTAGAGACCAAGGAGACGGAAAAGATTTTAGTCGAACTTGTAGACCTTCAAGTACCAAGTGGATAACGACTTCCGACCGAACCTCTTAAAACTCGTAATGAAATGATTGTACACTCTACTGACGTTAACATGTCATCAAACTCGTAGGAAACCGTAACGGAAAGAAACCCTAACCTTACTTTTGATTGGAAAAGGTCAGGACACCGGTGACGACTCAAAAGGTTTAAACGACCGTATAACTCACGTCGTGAAAGTACCGTAGTAGAAAGTCCTAAACTTTGTCGAGGTGACCTCAAGGTAGTTGAGGTGATCGAAACAAACATTGTTACGAAAGATTCCGGGTGAACTGAAATGTAAGATACTACAGACCGAGAACCACTCACTAGTGCGGTAGTACTAATAAAACCAGTACTTCCAGAAAGAACATATCAAGAAGACACATAAGAACGGTGGAGAAGGATTATAGAAGACGAAGACAATCCAGGTATGGTAAAGACAGGAAATAGTTCGGGTAGAAAAGTACTTTACAAGGGAACCAAGAGAACCATAAAGAACTTCTCTAGAGATCAGAAAGGGGCAGACAACAAAAGGAAATAAAGAAACGTAACTAACGACTCCTTCCGAAGAAAGACAGAAGAACGATAAGAAACCTTGAGACGTAAGTCTATGAATATAGAAAGTAAAAGAGGAAACGAAAAGTGAAGAGAAGAAAGTGTCGATAAAAATTCCGGAGGAGTCTGTCGATAAAACGAAAAAACGTAAAGAAAAGGTACTGAAGGGAACACCGAGTCTGTCGTTTCACGGACAGATGTTACACTCTCTGGACCCAAGTTAGGGTCCCAACCCTTCTAAGACACCTCTTCCTTTACCGTTGGGTGAGGTCATGAGAACGGAACTTTGGGGTACTTGTCTCCTCGAACCACGGCCGATGATAGGTACCCCAACGTTTCACAGTCCGTGCTCACAGATAAAATATCTCATGATTTAGTGCCTTTTTCACAAGTCTTTAGGAGACGAAGGGATTGTTCGAGACACACACACACACACACACACACACACACACACACAATCAACGAGTCAGTACAGACTGAGACGTTGGGTTACCTGACATCGGACGGTCCTATGAGACAGGTACCCTAAGATGTCCGTTCTTATGTCCTCACCCGACGGTAAAGAAAGAGGTCTCCTAGAAGGGTTTGGTTCCTAACTTGGGTCCAGAGGACGTAACATCCGTCTAATAAATGTCAGACTTGGTAGTCCCTTCGACGTAACACATTAACTTTTAAACTGATAAGAAAGTTTCGAAGGTCTGTAACAACAAAGAAAAAGAGGGGAAAATAGAAAAAAAAAATTAAATAAAAAATGAGTGTTTCTGTATTAAATGGATTTGTACTTTCATTCCATTTTACTGTTAACTAATGAAGGATAAGACTACACATGAAAATATCTTTACTAGTAAGTTTCGAACGTTAAAACACTGAGACGTCTTTTCGACAGAAAATCGATTGAATGAACACATAAGAAAGAAATTATTCAAGAAGTTTGTGGATACCTGTATTAGATGATATTAATCTCTTTTTGAAATTGGATATGGTTTTGACTTACTGAAACCGTGATATATAATAAAACTTAGTAACTTCAAAACTTATACTAAACTTCAATGAAAAGATTTATCACAAACTATCTAATATCGTTAAGTAAGGCAGGATTAATACTAAGTTTTATAATGGAGTTTCAAAACTTTATACATTAAATATAACTCCCGAAACCAAATCAGTAAACTGGTTAAAGACAAAGGAAAATAAAAAGACTTTATCAACTTTAATAACCAGTGTTTGAAGACAGGACATCCGGTACGTTTTGGTCTAATTACGTCTAACACTTTTTTCTCTTATGACATGGTTTCAACTGTCAGTAAAATTGACTGTTTCTGAAATTTCCAAAATCATCATATTTACCTTTTAACGTGTTACACCGTTGCGGTTAAATACTTTCCAATGTGAACAAATACAGTTCACAGATTCGAAGAGAGAGTGTAGAAATCAAATGAACTGACAATTCTAGGTCCTTTAAAATCTCCAGGGGTGAAGATTCTGGAACAGTCCTATCTTTGGCAATGGTTGTCTGACCTTCTTTTACGTCTGTTGACTGTAAATGTGTCATTTAATAAAGTTGATAACACCAAAGAAATTAGTGTATGACACACAGACGGTGAAGATTATTGTCGAACTACAGACCGTCTGTAAGACGGAATAGAGACTTAAAGTGACGAACACAATAGAAACACTTATTCAAGATCAGTAATACATGTAAGAATCTGATTACAAGTTAACCAAAGTAACGCAGGTGTGTGAAGACAACGAGTGTCGATTGACCGTCACTATGGACCAGATTAGACCGGGGGCGTAAGAAAGATGAAGACACTCCATGGACGACGTAAACGAACATCTTTGACAAAGAACTAAATTTTAATTTTTGACTCGTCAAGAAAGACATACCAGTATAACTGACATTGTAACACAAAGATAAAAGAGAAAATTGAGAACGAAAGAGATTTAATGTGGTTATTTTTGACCGTACAAAAAATAATTAGTAATGAAAATTCATTACAAATTATAGGGAAGAGAAATCTCAATCTTATTTTTGTTCACAAATACACAGAGAATACTGTATTGAAACTGGAGATACTTAGAGACTAGATACTTGACTTTATAAGGAAGATAGAGATAAGATATTTTTAAGTTGTTTTAAAAGATTAGTTTAACTCTTTACATAAAAAAGAATTTTGATGATTCACATAAAAGTACACTTTAAACATTATATAATTAGTCTGGGAGGACTTCATAAATTTATGATATAGTTACACAAAAATTTCGTGACAATCTGAAAGTAGGGAGGATCTATTTTAGATAGATGTATAGAATATACAGTTGAACACAAAAAAGATGAAGAAGTCAGATCGGATGCAGAAATTTAATTGTCAGATTCTTATACTTCAATCGTTCTCAATAAAAATTAAATAATAAATTCAAGATCGAAGAACTTAACACTCATTTTCAATTTTCCACACGGTCATAAAATGAGACGGATAAGTAAAAGTTCTGAATACTTTCGACAAGTATTAAATATACAATTGATCATAAACATTAATATTTGATTTCAAATTTTAGGATATATTTGGATAAGAAAGACAAAGTGGGTATAATCGATAAAACTTAACTAAAAACAAGTTGCACACACACGAGTCAGTGAGTCAGAACAGACTGAGAAACACTACGATACCTGACATCGGAGGGTCCGAGGAAAGAAGTACCCTTAAAGGGACGTTCTTTTGACCTCACCCAACGGTAAAAGAGGAGGTCGTCTAGAAGGGGTGGGTTCCTACCTTGGGTATAGAGAACATAAAGGACGTAATTGTCCACCTAAGAAATGGTGACTCGGTGGACCGTCGACTTATAAACAAATTGTCAAAATCAATTTTCTATTGTAAGACTCACCTAATTAATATTATCTTTCGAAATTATAAAAAAGATAAATATAGGACATTTTTGAACTTTAAATTTCTCTCTTTAAAAATAACCTTTCGTTAAAATAGTAATCTAGTGATAATACACTCACAATGTAATAAAATGAAAGACTTTATAGTGAATAATGTTGACATATTACTTGATTACATACAGACATGAGTCAAAGAGTCAGGGTAGGTTGAAATACGTTGGGGTACCTAACACCGGGTGGTCCGAGGAGACGGGTACCCTAAAGAGTCCGTTCTTATTACCTCACCTAACGGTATAGTGGAGATCCCAATAGAAAGATTGAGTCATTAATTTGGGTACAGAGGGACACAGAGGATGTGACCGTCCATCTAAGAAATAGTGGTTCGGTGGACCCTTAGGGTATTACTTGATCAAAAACAACGAGTCAAAGATTCGACACAGGTTGAGTAATACTGGGGTACTTGACGTCGTGCGGTCTGAAGAGACAGGATGTGACAGAGAGTCTCAAACAAGTTTCAGTACAAGTAATTCAGTCACTACGTAGGTTGCTAGAGTAGGAGATAACGGGGGAAAAGGAGAACGATCATTTAAGGTAATCTCCGTGTATTAGAATTTCATTCTATACAAAAAATTTCCATTACTATAAATTAAGATTCTACCGATTACCAATATCTCTTATCTTTTATAATATTACGATGTATTCATCACTTATATATCGGAAGTTTTCTTGAATTCATAATATGGGCCTCCCGAAGGAAGAGTGACACCATATAACGAAAAGGTGTTTCTCTATTCTTTATATATTTCCTATTTCGACGACCCTTAGAATATGAGACTGTCAGTTAGGTCTACGAAACACGAGACTTAAATTGACCTTCAGTTAATAACTGTCTGTCTTTTTATTTAGAAAACTAAGTCTGCGAGGAAATTGTAAATTCTTTTCTTTAAATTTTTTAATTGACTAAAAATTCCATTGTTAAGATTCCGAACAAGAGATTTTATTTCTCTTAAGAAAATTTGATATTTTACATATAATAATTTATCTTCTCTTAAATTTTTATATGAAGTAAACTTGCAGATGTATATAAAATTACCTTTGAATATAATGTTGTTAGTAACGTATATACACACATATACTATGTATGTAAGTGAAATTTTTATAAAAACATTCTATAATATCTAAGGTCCAGTAAACTTCTATCGTTCAGTGTAAATTTCCTAAAGGACCGTCGAGTCTACTATTTCTTAGGTGGACTTTACGTCCTCTCTACCCAAGCTAACGACCCAACCCAACCCTTCTAGGGGACCTCTTCCTTTACCGTTGGGTGAGGTCATAAGAACGGACTTCTTAGGGTACCAGTCTCCTCAAACCACCCGATGTCAGTGACCCCACTGTTTTCGAATCTGCACTGACTCACTGATTCGTACGTACGAGGACTCTTCTTTGTAAATTTCTTCAGTTTCTGTTTACCAAACTATCGTATGTTTGGTCTGGATATCCTCGTTATAGATAACCCCCTTTACGTCCCTCGGGTCTCGTTAGTGTCCAAACACTCATAGATCAAAAGGAACAGAAGACTCTTAACAGTAATATAGGTACTCCCATGTAAAGTACGTAACATTTCTTTTAAACTGAGAATCCGACACCCGTAATATCGACGTTTTACAATCTTACAATCGATGGGGGGAGGGTATGTGTGTGTGTGTGGACACTATTTCAACCTCAAGTTTTAGAAATAGTGTATATGATAAGAGAATTCGTAGTACTTGAGGAATAACGGTTTAAGTCTGAATTTAACTTCTTTCCTCCCTTTTGGTGATCTGGTAAGTGTATACTCGATTTAGTTTAGGGAATACTAATATGTCACCTTCGCTGTTTATCTAAGTACCCTAATCTAGACTATCTCACGGACTTGTTGATACCTACCTTCAATCACTGTAACATGTTCTCCGTTACTATTCTGGTTGGGGTTATGTTTCTTTGCGTTTTTCCGTTTTATCAACAGATTCCCCCAAAATGTTTACCGACTCTTTTTTTCTTTTCGATTTTCGTTTCTCTTCTTCCTATATAGGTAGACTTAAGTCTCAAGGTTTCTTATCGTTTTCTCTCTTCTTTCAAAAAGAGTCACTAGTTTCGTTTCTTTATCTCTCTTTATCTTACCCTTTCTGATCTCTAAAGAAGTTCTTTCAATCTCTATGGTTCCCTTTTGAAGTACGTTTCTACCCGTGTTATTTCCTGTCTTTACCAAACCTGGACTTTCTTCGTCTTGTATAATTCTTCTCCACCGTTCTTGTGTACTTTCTCGTTACGTTTTTTCTAGAAGTATTGGGTCTATTGGTACTACCACACTATTGAGTGAATCTCGGTGTATAGGACTTTACACTTCAGTTCGTTCGGAATCTTTCGTAGTGATTATTGTTTCGATCACCTTCACTACCTTAAGGTCAACTCAAGAAAGTTTAGGATTTTCTACTACGACACTTTCACGATGTGAGTTATACGGTAGTTTAAACCTTTTGAGTCGTCACCGGTGTCCTTACCTTTTCCAGTCAGTAGTAAGGTTAAGGTTTCATTCCGTTATGGTTTCTTAGAAGTTTGATGGTGTGTTAACATGAGTAGAGTGTACGATCGTTTTATTACGAGTTTTAAAAGGTTAAGTCCGAAGTGTCATGTAATTGACACTTGAAGGTCGACAAGTTCGAGCTAAATCTTTTCCGTCTCCTTGGTCTCTAGTTTAGAGGTTGTAGGTAACCTAGTAACTTTTTCGTTCTCTCAAGGTCTTTTTGTAGATGAAGACGAAATAACTGATACGGTCAGACACACCTAGTGTCATTTGACACATTTTAAGAAGTTCCCTACCCTTATGGTCTGGTGGAATAGACGGTAGACTCTTTAGATATACGTCTAGTTCCTCGTTGTCAATCTTGACCTGTACCTTTTTGTCTGACTAAGGTTTAATCCCTTCCTCATGAAGTTCCCACATAACAGTGGTACGTCTAATGTAGTACACTTTACGGCCTGACGTACTTCGTGTTCGACCTTAGTTCTAACTACCCTCTTTGTCGTTATTGGAGTCTATACGTCCACTGTGGTGGGAATAACGTCTCTCACTTCTTGATTTCTCGGAGAACTACTTTCACTTTCTCCTCTCACTTTTTCGACTGAATTTTGAGTTGTAAACCTTTCGTTTCTAATATCATACGTCAGAATGATAAAGTACCGTTTAACTACCCCTTTGTTACGTTTGTCACTCTCTGAAATAAAACCTCCCGAGGTTTTAGTGATGTCTACCACTGACGTCGGTACTTAAATTTTCTGAGAACGAGGAACCTTCTTTTCGATACTGGTTGAATCTGTCATATAATTTTTCGTCTCCACAATTGAACGACTGTTTCCAGGTGGAACAGTTTCGAGACCAAAAAAGACCATCAGTAAATGCCTATACTCTCAACCTGGTATTTCTTTTGACTCGGGACTTCTTGACTACGAAAACTCGAACCACCACCTCTTCCGAGAACTCTCAGGGAACCTGATGTTTCTCTAGTTTGGTCAGTTAGGACTTCCTTTAGTCAGGACTTATAAGTAACTTTCCTGACTACGAATTCGACTATGAAGTTATAAAACAGGTGGACTACACTTCTTACCCGAGTAACCATTCTGGGACTACGACCCGTTCTAACTTCCGTCCTCCTCTTCCCCTAATGTCTCCTACTCTACCAACCTACCATAGTGGTTGAATTACCTGTACTCAGCCCTCAACCACTACCTGTCTCTCCGAACCGCACAACGTAAGGTACCCTAGTGTTCCTCAACCTGTGCTGACTCACTGACTTTACTAACTACGCTAAGGGTGGACACTATTTCGACCTCAAGTTTCACGAAATAATGTATTAACATTATTGTTTTAACCCAAACACCGGACTTACTGATAGAAACTTGAGATGGTTAGACCAATTTAAGTCGTTAAAAAACTCCCTAACAGTACCTCACAAATTGCATAGTCCGAAGGTTAGTTACGATCTGCGATTGTAGTATGACAGTCTATCTTTCGACACCGACCTTATCCGGACTACGGTGACAGTCCTTCATCCAGTCCACCTGACCTCAGTCTGACTCTCTTGTAAAAAATTACACTACGTGAATATACTCTATGGACCTCACAATCTTAAGCACCTCTGCCTTTCATCTGTCCGTCAATTGTCTCGGACTTCTTTTATCAGCTACCCTTCTAAAAACAAACAAACAAACAGAAATCACCCATGTCACTAAATCGAACCCTTCTACTTTTTAAGACCTCTATGTCACACTATTGTCAAAAATTGAATTTCGGTGACCTCACATATGAAATTTTTCACTTTAACTGGATAAACAAACTACACATAAACGGTTTGTTTTTAAAATTTTCCGATCCTATGTTTCCGAATCATTTTATTTCTAAACATTTGGAAATATTCCCGAAGGATTAACTATGATCACTTGCCGGTTGGTTACATCCTTTACGGTTAAGTTAGGGACTCAGTCCTTCCTAGGGGACTTCATCCTTTACATTGAGGGAAGTCGTAAGGACAGGTCTTTTAAGATAACTTTGAAATAATTCATATTAAATCCTCTTTGTAAAAAAAAAAGGGACCCTTTAATAAAGGTTTTATTATTAAACTTTTTTATGATTTTCTTTTTTTAGTCGTCAACACCTGTCCTTATAATTCATATTTAATTAGTTTTACAAATTTTTACTCCTAAACATTACGTTTTATATATGTTACAATAATTAGATATACTTATTTCGAATTCTTTTACTAACCTTTTTATCTACCTACTATTCTAATTTGATTAAAAAGATTCAAAGTAGCCAAATATTACTTTACATATATAATTTTGTTATACAGTAAAAGTTGAATTTTGAACTTTTAGAAAAAAAAAATTCAAAACGTTACAAGTTATACCTTTTCAAACTCTTTATTTGTGACGAAGGAATTGACACCATCTAACTTAACGATACTATAAAAACCTTTTATAAACGATCTACACAATTTCACTCCAAAATTTTCGTATTAAAAAATTCGTAGTAAAATTACGTAATAAAAAATACAGATCACTAATCGTGTCGCCAAACTAGAATTTTTAATTTATTATTAATAAAAATAAGAATTAAAAATCTTAAATACTTAATATGTCTGATTGTTACATATAACGTGATTAATAGTCTGACTAAGGTTTATCCTTTTCCTCATGTAGTTCCGACATATAACAGTGGGACGAATAAAATGATTATACGTCTCATGTAGTACTCTTCACGACCCGACCTTCTTCGTGTTCGACCTTAGTTCTGACGAACCTCTTTATAGTTATTGGAGTCTATACGTCTATTGTGGTGGGTTACCGTCTTTCACTTCTCCTTAATTTTTCGGAGAACTACTTTCACTTTCTTCTCTCACTTTTTCAACCGAATTTCGAGTTGTAAGTCTTTTGATTCTAGTACAGTAGACCAGGCTAGTGAAGTACCCTTTATCTACCCCTTTGTCGCCTTTATGACAGTCTGAAATAAAAAACCCCGAGGTTTTAGTGAAGTCTACCACTAACGTCGGTACTATAATTTTCTACAAAAGAGGAACCTTCCTTTCAATACTGGTTGGATCTGTTGTATAATTTTTCGTCTCTATAATGAAACGTTTTTTCCAGACAGATCAGTTCCGATACTGAAAAGGTCACCAGTACATACCTACACTCTTGACCTGACACTTCTTTCAACTCGTGTTTTCTTAACTACGAAAACTTGACACTACAACCTCTTCCGAAAACACTCAGGGAACGTGACGTTCCTCCAGGTTGGTCTGATAGGATTTCCTCTAGTCAGAACCAACAAGTAACCTTCCTTACTACGATTTCAACTTTGAGGTTATGAAACCGGTGGAGTACACTTCTCAACTGAGTAACCTTTTCTGAGACTACGTCCCTCCCTAACCCCGTCCTCCTCTTCCCCTGCTGTCTCCTACTCTACCGACCTACCGTGGTACCTGAGCTACCTGTACTCAAACCCACTTGAGACCCTCGACCCCTATCTGTCCCTCCGGACCAGCGTTTCTCAACCTGTGTTTACTCGCTGACTTGACTTGACTTGACTTAATAGTCCTTTTCCTCCGTCAGTGACTTAAGATGGAAATTCTTTTTTTTTTTTTTTTCTATGTATGGATCAATCTTCTTTCTCATATATTAGACCAATTGGGATCACAGTAGAGATTCCCAAAAATTTCCCTAAAATTACCGTTAGGTGAGGTCATGAGAACGGACCTTTTAGTGTACCTACTTCCTCGGACCATCCGACGTCAGGTACCCCAGCGATTCTCAACCTGTGTTGACTCGCTGAAGTCAAAGTGAAAAGTGAAAGAACGTAACCTCTTCCTTTACCGTTGGGTGACGTCACAAGAACGGACCTCTTAGGGTCCCTGCTCCATCGGAGTACCCGAAGGCAGACAGATACCCCAGTGTGTCTCAGCTTGTACTGACTGTGTTGAATCGTCATCGTCGTCTCGACTATTTGTTTTTTTTATACTGGTTGTCCCCCGTTATGGTTTGTGAAAGAATCCACTAAGACGTTAGTCAAACGCACTTCAGGTCCACAGGGATCACCATTTTTATTTTTAGGCGGACGGTCACACTGTCTGTGTCCTCTCCACCCAAGTTATGGACTCGGTCCTTCTAAGGGACTTCCTCTCATACCGTTAGGTGAGGTCGTAAGAAGGGACCTCTTAGAGTACCTATCTCCTCAGACCACTGTCAGATATCTTAGTTTTTCTCATCCTTGTGATGACTTTAACTAAATCGCACGTGTATGGAGTATCGTGGTCTGAAAGGACTTCCCTGACTTCCCCGGTGGTAGATCTTCCACTTCCATAGCTTAAATTTTATACGTGTTTTATTTTCAACGTTCAATTCAAAATAACCTCCGTTTTCCTCCTGACGTCGGGTCCTCGGTCGTGGAGTCTATCGAGAGTCTTTGATAAGGTTTCTCCACATACAGACCCCTCTCCCTATCAAGTTATATACACTAAAACCACTTTCTCCTCAAGTACGTTAGTTTTCGGAAACGTTTTTAAATACAATCAGTACTCCTCGACTACAGTGTTAATTACCTAAGTTACAAAAAGATCTATACACCTACGTTTCTGACTCGAGTATTTTAGTCCAGAACTTTTATACATAAATTTCTGTATAAGACGGTCAAAATGGTCTCGTGTCTCTAAGAGTAAAGATGAGAGGTCGGAATTGATGAAAGTCATTGTCAACTTACAGTCGTCGACGTCGTCGTGTGCTAATTTAGGAACGTCTCCACCTATCGTTCACAGATGTCATTCATTGTCACACATCTACCGTTCTCATTCCTTAAAACACTGACTCAAAAGGATTTACTCTCTGTTGAGAAGAAAGGTAGTGATAAGAAAGAAAGAAAAAAATTTAATTTTTCGTCTTTGTAGTGAAACGACTGTTTCCAGACATATCTGTTGAGATACGAAAAAGGTCATCAGTATATGTCTACACTCTCACACTGACATTTCTTCCGACTCAAGGTGTCTTGACTAAGAAAGTTTAACATCACGACCTCTTCTGAGAACTCTCAGGGAACCCGTCGTTCCTCTATTTTAGTCACTTAAGATTTCTTTTAGTTTCCTTTAGTTCGGACTTATAAGTAACCTTTCCGACTACGACTTCAACTTCGAGGTTGTGAAACCGGGTGGACTACGTTTCTCGACTGAGTAACCTTTTCTAGGACTAAGAACCCTTCTGACTCCCTTCCCCATTTTGCCACTTTGTCTCCTACTCTACTAATCTACCATAGTGACTGAGTTACCTGTACTCAAACTCGTTTAAGTTCCTCTACCACTTCCTTCCTATTGTGACCTCACGATGTCAGATACCCCAACGTTTGTCAGTCCGTACTGAATCCGTGACTTATTGTCATTTGAAGGAAGTTTGTAACAATTATTTAAATTACTTAAATATGTATTTAAAGGTTTAATAGGTAAATATATAAATAAATGGTTTATATTGATGACGAAAAACTTATGACTTATGGTCCGGGAAACGAAGTACATCCATTCACTAACATTTTTGTGTTAGCATAAAAGTGTACACGCATAAAAACTTAAAAATGTACACGTCCGAAGATGTGTACCGTTTTTATAAGACACACTCTATTTAACACTAAAAAGAGATACTCTGTCTATATTTCTATATGTTACGTAAGAGTCTACTAAGAGGGTTCAAAGTTATATCCTGTAATTGAAATACTTATTCCCCCCCGTCCCCCAAAACATAGATTATACACACTTCTAATAAACCATCCTTATAAAGACTTGAGTCAAGTCAAGTAAAGTCAGTAAGTCAGTACAAGTTGAGAAACGTTGGGGTACCTGACATCGTGTGGTCTAAGGGACAGTTTGTGGTTGAGGACCTCGAACGAATTTGAGTACATGTGGCTCAGTCACTACAGACTCGAAGTTCAATAAACTACGTTTAAAACAATTTAATTAATTTCTTCGTCGGTAATCTTGTTCCATCAAGATTACGACATGTGTGGATATATCCGTTTGGTTTTAAATTCGGTTTTCTCAGGTTTTACGTCATGCACCTACGTTAGAGTTTTTACTGTCTTACTAGAGACAAGAAAAGGTTCCGTTTGTTAAGTTATAGTGTCAATAGGTTCAAATACGGGGTTGATCATTGCGATTTCTTTGACTTCAACTTGCCAAAATACTTCTGGATGTTCTGGAAAATCTTGATTGTGGGTTTTTTCTACAGGAAAAGTAATGTCCCCTGACCTTACGTTTTCATCCTTTAGTTCTTTGTGGACCTCATTGTCCGTTTAAACCGGAACCTTACGCCTTACTTCGTCCCGTTTCTGATTCTCTCAAAACGGTTCTTTTACGTGACCAGTATCGTTTGTGGGAGAAGGTTGTTGTGTTCTCTTCTGAGATGTGTGCCTGTAGTGGTCTACCAGTTGTGACTTTAGTCTAAGTAATATTAGAAGTGTCGGTTTCTACCTCTTCAAGATATGTCAGTCGTTTTTGTTCTGACCCTCGACTGACACCGAGTCTAGTACTTGTGGAATAACAGTTTNTAGGTACAGTCGTGACCTCTCCTTAGGAGTCCAAGGCCGTGGCTGACGTGTGTTCCAGAATCCGGGACCGTAGCTGCCATCTCCTTGGGACTCTCCGGGGGGTCGTTGAGCGGACCCCTGACCGGAAAGGACTCCGGTGGTCTCGCCCAGGGACTTCAGGGGCAGCTTTCAGCTCTCGTGGACGGCGTTGAGCTCTTTTAGGTCCTCCAAGAGGGGAGGTCCGCTCTACTCCGGGTAAAGGCGACTCCGCAGAGCTCCTATTAGTGTGGATTGGGGACCTTGAAGGTTTCCCAGGAAGTGTGGGAACGACGTTGAGTTCTTTAAGGGGCTGTACGGGCAGAGGTGAGCTCTCCTTTGTGCTCGTAGGGCGCGTGTAGGACTCCTCGGGGCGTAGACGGAGTATCGAGCTCTCCTCCCTAGGAAAGGGACACACAAGCCCTTTCTTATGGGCCGCAAGGGCCGTGTAGAGTTCTGCTCCACGAGTGGTGTCCTTTCCGCTCTCCTTGAGGTCCCAGTACGGTGGTAAGGGTCTCAGGGGGTCTACAGAGTCAGGTAAGGTCCCTTTGGACGAAAGGGACGTGACGGAGCTGAAAGTTCGGCTCATAGCTGAGTGTGGTGCCACCGTGCACCCTGTTGGGACACCCTTTCGGAGAACCCTTTCGGAGCACCCTTTCGGAGCTCCCTTTCGGGGTCTAGGGATCTAGGTGTTCTTCCTTTCGCACTGTGACGACGATGTCGAGCCCTCCTTTCGCGTCAACGTACGGGGGTGAGCTCTCCTCCTGACTGAGGGGACCCCTCTGAGGTCTTCTTTTGGTTCTAGGTACAGCCGTGACCTCTCCTTAGGAGTCCAAGATCGTGGCTGAGGTGTGTTCCAGAATCCGTGGCGGTATCTGCCCTCTCCTTAGGGCTCTCCAGGAGCTCGTTGAGCGTACCCCTGACCAGAAAGGATTCCGGTTGTCTTGCCCAGGGACTCCAGGGGCAGCATTCAGCTCTCGTGGACGTGTTGAGCTNTGATACCTGACTCCAAGTACTGTAACATGTCCTCTGTCCCTAGTTCTGGTAGGGGTACCTTTTCTTTACGTTTTTTCGTTTTACCGACAGACCCCTCCGGAATATTTATCGACACTTTTCTTCTCTCCACTTTTTGTTTCCTCTTTTCCTTTCTATATTCGTAGACTTACGTCTCTAGGTTTCTTATCGTTCTTCTCTATTCTTTCGGAAGAAGTCGTTAGTTACGTTTCTTTTTCTCCTTTTCTTGTCTTACCCTTTCTGATCTCTAGAGAAGTTCTTTTAATCTCTATGGTTCCCTTATAAAGTACGTCTCTACCCGAGCTATTTCCTGTCTTTACCATACCTGGATTGTCTTCGTTTTCTATAATTCTTCTCCACCGTTCTTATGCGCCTTCTTGACATGTTTTTTCTAGAAGTAGTGGGTCTATTAGTACTACTACACTAGAGATTATATCTCGGTCTGTAGAACCTTATACTTCAGTTAACCCGAATCTTTCGTAGTGATGCTTCTTTCGATCACCTCCTCTACCTTAAGGTCACCTCGACAAAGTTTAGGACTTTCTACTACGATACTTTCACGACGTGAGTTATACGGTCGTTTAAACCTTTTGAGTCGTCACCGGTGTCCTGACCTTTCCAAGTCAAAAGTAAGGATAGGGTTTCTTTCCGTTACGGTTTCTTACGAGTCTGATGGCGTGTTAAAGTGAGTAGAGTGTGCGATGATTTCATTACGAGTTTTAAGAGGTTCGGTCCGAAGTCGTTATGTACTTGACACTTGAGGGTCCACAAGTTCGACCAAAATATTTTCCGTCTCCTTGGTCTCTAGTTTAACGGTTGTAGGCGACCTAGTACCTTTTTCACTCTCTCAGGGTCTTTTTTGTAGATGAAGACGAAATAACTGATAGTGTTTCGGAAACTGACACACCTATTCTTATTTGACACCTTTTAAGACTCTCTCTACCCTTATGGTCTGGTGGATTGGACGGAGAACTCTTTGGATATACGTCCAGTCCTTCGTTGTCAATCTTGACCTGTACCTTGTTGTCTGACGAAGGTTTATCCTTTTCCTCATGCAGTTCCGACATATAACAGTGGGACGAATAAATTGAATATACTTCTCATGTAGTACTCTTTGCGACCTGACCTTCTTTGTGTTCGACCTTAGTTCTAACGGCCCTCTTTATAGTTATGGGAGTCTATACGTCTACTGTGGTGGGAATACCGTCTTTCACTTCTCCTTGATTTTTCGGAGAATTACTTTCACTTTCTTCTCTCACTTTTTCAACCGAATTTCGAATTGTAAGTCTTTTTCTTCTAGTACCGTAGACCAGGGTAGTGAAGTACCCTTTATCTACCCCTTTGTCATCTTTGTCACAGTCTGTAATAAAAAACCCCAAGGTTTTAGTGACGTTTACCACTGACGTCGGTACTTTAATGTTCTACGAATGAGGAACCTTCTTTTCAATACTGGTTCGATCTCTCATATAAGTTTTCGTCTCTGTAATGAAATGGTTGATTCCAGGTAGATCAGTTCCGATACCAAAAAGGACACCAGTACATACCTACGCTCTCAACCTGACACTTCTTCCGACTCGCGGCTACTTAACTACGAAAACTTGACACCACAACCTCTTCTGAGGAATCCCAGGGAACCTGACGTTCCTCTAGGTTGGTCGGGTAAGACTTCCTCTAGTTAGGACCCTCAAGAAACCTTCCTTACTACGAGTTCGAATTCGAGGTCATGAAACCGGTGGAGTACGTTTCTCAACTGAGTAACCTTTTCTGAGACTACGACCCTCCCTAACACCCGTCCTCCTCTTCCCCTGCTGGTTCCTACTCTACTGACCTACCGTAGTGCCTGAGCTACCTGCACTCAGACTCACTTGAGGCCCTCTACCACTACCTGTCCCTCCGGACCTCACGACGCTAAGTACCTCAACGTTTCTCAGCCTGTACTCCCTCGCTGACTTGACTTAACTTGACTTGACTTCAGACAGTTTTAATACTTAATGTTTGATCTGAAATTCGATACCTGTTAGTGACTAAAAGAATTAATGAAGGTGGAATAGAAATATATTAAATAGGGACACAATAACCACCTCCCGAGAGTTTGTGAAGGTCGAACCGTGATGGACTAAGTTTAAAAGGATCGAGTTTATTAGAGAATTGTAAAATTATACGAATTCAAAAGGTAGGACACGAAACAACGAGTCGGTCCAGACTGAAAAACGTTGGGATACCTGACATTGGACGATCCAAGGATCAGGTACCTTAAGAGATCCGTTCTTATATCCTTAGCCAACGGTACGGGAGGAGGTCCCTTTGAAGGATTGGGTTCCTTCCTTGGGTACAGAGGGTGTAACGTCCACTTAAGAAATGGTAGATTTAGTGGTCCCTTCTGGTTCTTATGACCTCACCCATCGGATATTGAATAGGTCCCTTTGAAGGTCTGGATTCTTAGTTTTGTCACAGAGGGCGTAACGTCCACCTAAGAAATAGTCGACTCAACGGGTCCTTTGGGTACGAGGTCAAATGAAAAATTGTTAAGGTTTAGTTCGAGCGTTTGTTTATTTTTTTAACTAAAAATTTCCTTTATAACTCTTATGTGTTACATTATTTAGTGTCCTCTAAACGATTACTCATCTTCGATTTTTCTCTACTCTTATAAATATTAAACTCTATAATTTAAGTCTTCAAGGTCTTTACACAAATATCCCAAATATAACGGAAGACATCTGAAGTCATAGGTAAATTACACATAACGTATTGAACATATGTCCACTGACGAAAGTCAAATCGAGTTATCGAGTCAGTATGACTGAGAAACGTCGAGGTACCTGACCTCGTGAGGTCCGAAGGGACAGGTAGTGGTTGAGGGTCTAGAACGAGTCTGAGTACAGGTAACTCAACCACTACAGTAGGTTGGTGGAGTAAGAGACAACGGGGAATATTAGGACGGAAGTTAGAACGGGTTGTAGTACCTTAAAAGGTAACTTAGTCAAGAAGTGTAGTCCAGCGGTTTAATAACCTCGAAGTCGAAGTCGTAATCAGGAAGGTTACTTATAAGTCTAGACGAAAGGAAATGCTAACTCACTATACTAGAGGAACGATAGATTCCCTAAGAGTTCTCACAAGAGGTTTTGGTGTCAAGTTTTCGTAGTAAAGAAGTCACGAGTCGAAAGAAATACCTAGTTGAGAGTATGGGTATGTACTGATGACCTTTTTTTTAGTATCGAAACTGATCTGTCTGAAAACGACCATTTCATTACAGAGATAAAAATTATGCATAGATCGAACCAGTATCGAAAAGAAGGTTTCTCGTTCACAGAAAATTAAAGTACTTACATCAGTGGTAGATGTCACTAAAACCTCGGGGAGGGGGGGGTTTTTTTTTCAAAGAGTGACAAAGGTAACAAAGAGGTAGATAAACGGTACTTCACTATCCTGACCTGTGGTACGAAAAGTAAAAAACTTACAAGTCAAAATTCGGTTGAAAAAGTGAGAGAAGAAAGTAAAAGTAGTTCTCCGAGAAATCAATGAAAAGTGAAAAACGGTATTTCCACCACAGTAGACACATAGACTCCAATAACTATAAAGAGGGCTATTAGAACTAACGTCGAACACGAAGTACGTCAGGTCGTAAAGTGTACTGTATTAGACGTAATTTCAATTTATTCGTTCCATTGACATATGTGGGAGCTGTATGAGGAAAGGGTTAAACCTTAGTCTGGTGACAAGAAACAAGCCGAGATTGACAACGTAGAACTGGACGCATGTCTGAAGAATCCTCCGTCCATTCCACTAGACAATAAAGGTAGATAAATTCTTAAACGGTGTCTAACAACACTAGGTGTGTCAGTTTCCGAAATCGTATCAGTTACTTCGTCTTCATTTACAAAAAAACAAACAAACGAACAAACAAAAAGTAAAAAGACCTTAAGAGAACCAAAAAGATACTAGGTCGTCTACAACCGTTAAATTAGAGACCAACGAGACGGAAAATATTTAGGTCGAACTTGTATACCTTCAAGAGTCAAGTACATGACAACTTCGGACCGAACAACTTAAAACTCGTAATGAAAGGATCACACACTCTAATCACATTGACACGTACATCTAACTTGTAAAAAACCGTAATCGAAAGAGACCCTAACCTTACTTTTGACTGAAGAAGGTCAGGACACCGGTGACGACTCAAAAGGTTTAAACGACCGTATACCTCACATTGTGAAAGTGTCGTAGTATAAAATCCTAAACTTTATCGAGTTGACCTTAAGCTAGTGAAGGTGATCGAAACAAGAATCACTACGAAGGATTCCGGGTGAACTGAAGTGTGAGGTCCTACAGACCGAGATCCACTCACTAGTGTGGTAATACCAATCGACCCAGTACTTCTAGAAAAAACATCAAGAAGGTACATAAGAACGGTGGAGAAGAATTATAGGAGAGAAAGAAATCCAGGTATGTCAAAGATTGGAAATAACAAGAGTAGAAACGTACTTTGCAAGGGAACGATAGAGATCAAAAGAACTTTTGTAGAGATCAGAAAGAGTAAAGAGTAAGATAACAAAGGGAGATAAAGAAACGTGACTAATGAATCCTTTCGAAACAATGGAGAGGAACCATAAGAAACCTTGTGACGTAAACCTACCTATATAGAAATAAAAAGAGGAAACGGAAAGTGAAGAAAAGAAAAGAGTTGATAAACATTCCGGAGGAGTCTTTTGGTGAAACGGAAAAAACGTAAAGAAGAAGAACCTCTACAAAAACCATTGGTGGAGAACATACTACAATATTTGGAAACAGGTACCAAGAAGTACGTTTGACAGATAGTCTAAATTAGGGAAATTAGATAAACAGTGAAGGTAAACTAAATATAGTATAGACTTACCGGATGACCGAAAGGGATCAAAGAAACTCAAACTTAAAACGTTATTACACAAATACTATACTCGGCGTCCACAAGGAATAAAACAAAAACGATTTTCATATCTAGAAGAGGTAGAGACCGACGTTTCTTATACTAGGTAGACTAAAACCATAAATGGTATACCACTACAGGTGCACATCTCAACAGAGAGTACAACACCCTTCTCACACAAAAGATACGGTCACACGAGAGAAACGTTACGAGACAATCGGAAACGGTACTGAGTAAAACATGAGGTACCGGTTTGAACGGAAATGAGGTCCATAGAGAACTGAAGGATGAAAACGTAAGGTCAGGGGATATTACTTTTACTGTACACACACACACACACACACACACACACACACAATCAAGATCTTCCAGAACAACCAGAAGTATCTTGTCAAGTTGAAGTCGAAGAAGCCGTAATCACCAACCTCGTGTCTGAACGTAATGAAACTATCTCTTACCAAACGGAACCTTTACTTGTCTCTAGAAAGATAGAAAAAACTCTATCGTGACTTCATGACGTAAAGTCTGACAAAACAACTGATACTCCCGATGAGGTAAAGAAGATTCCATAAGAATGAGTGTCATCATCTATATTACCAGTAGACTTAATTTAAACGGGTAAGGTCATGTAAAATCAAGTGACTAAGGATTTTACAATCACAAGTGGGAATGGTAGAGGACAAACTGACGAAGGTTAAATGGAACAAAATACCTGGATTGTAATGTCCAAGGTTCCGTTATAACAAGAAATGTTGTAACCTCAAATAAAGATAGTGGTCAGTGTAGGTGATGACCCGTAGGTGAAACTGAGTCGAAGAAATAATAAAGACCTCGATAAAGAGGTGAGAAGAGGTCATCGTATAACCCGTGGATGACTGGACCTCTCAAGTAGAAAGTCACAGTATAGAAAAACGGAAAAGTATGACAAGTAACCCAAAAGTTCCGTTCTTATGACTTCTCCAAACGGTAAAGGAAGAGGTCATCTGGTACAAAACAGTCTTTGGAAGTGGTACTGGGTAGGTAAAACCCACCGGGATGGACCGTACCGAGTATGAAGGTGACTCAATCTGTTGTGACACAGGGTTCACTAGTCAAACCAATCAAAAGTCATTAACATCAAAGGTAAGACAGACGGGAGACTACCCATTCCTATTCTCCGAGTACCTTCGAAGGTATACCCTCCCTGACCGATACCCCTTAAACGAAGAATGAGACTACCCACCCCGGTATGAGTCATTTAGAAATTAGGTTAAAATACAACTACCCACCCCGACAGAAGGGAGGGACATCAGACCGGACTCGGGTTTGATACCTTCCCCATTACCTCTATTACCTTTAGAAGAAGGTTTCCCCTTACGGTCTTGACAACATAAGTCACAGGGACTAGGGTGTCGTCCGGTGACATCTGGGTTCGGAGGTGTCCTCTAAGGACCTGTGAGCGTCCGTTCAGACCGAGTCAGAAAACACCCCAGCGACGAGGAAAGAGGACCCAGGATCACGTGTCTTCCAAAAGAAACACGGGAGGTTCTCAGACATAAGGGTCAGGACACCTTCAAGACGTTAGTTTAGGGTGACCGGAAGTTTCAGTTTAAGGGATCCCCAAGAGTCAGGGAAACGTCTAGGGGTCCGACCCTTTAGACGGTACCCGGGATCTTGACAGTGTTGTCACCCTCTTGAAGAAACTATATTAACAAGAGGTCAAACACCCCACAGACGAGCCACCGAGATACCACCCCGAGTGTGTGTCGCAGAAGGTCTAGACGACGTCGGTCACTGGCACAGAGTCACCGTCCGGTGACGACTTGGTAGGGAGATGTCCTCTGGGAGTTTGTGAGTGTCCGTCCAGACCGAGTCAGAGGACACCCCCGAGACCCAGGACACGTGTGTTTCACAAAACTCGGGAGACTCGAAGAGACCACACTACACCAAACTAAGATTTACATTACAGTGGGGAGGATAGTAGAAGAAGGAACGGGAACCTGTAGTCCATATAAAAAACCACCTTAGGTTGTAAGAAGACAGTCACCAACAAGTCGTTACTCAACGTTAAAACCTCAAAAGTGTCTTCTACTCGTGTGTAGAAAAGGTGGTAGAACGGAAAGGAGTACACTGACACAATAATTGACGAAAAATTTTATAAGAATATCACAATAAAACTTTAGTTTATTATAGATTACGGTAACAATCTTTTTGAGATGATATATGCTAATGAAGATGACAATGTTGTTAAAATGAAACCAATCCATTTTACCTCGAAAGGGTCACTGAGTCCCCATTTCTTAGGTGGATAGTTACTCCCTCTACGTTCTCTGTATCCAAGATAGGGACCCAACCCTTCCAGGTGACCTTCTCCAGTATCGTTGAGTGAGGTAACAAGAACGGACCCTTTAAGGTACCTGTCTTCTCAGACCACCCGATGTCAGCTACCCGGTGTTTCAGCCTGTACTGAATCCCTCGTGTTTGTTTACCATTTTATTCTTGTAGGTTTTTCCAAAACGTACACACTCAAGTACACGTAGAAAGATACCTGAACAAAAAGTCGAGTTATAATATATTAAAAGAACCCGTCTCTTCTTTCTCATCGATCTTAAGTCCACTCATTCCATCATATAGATTAAAATAAGTGAAAGAGTTGTTTGACTATCATGATTTTACAGAAGGATACGTTTATAAATAATATTTTCTAAAATTTACCTGGTCTTATGGTTAGTGTACATGTGACTTACTTTCGTTCTTCTTCACAGGATCGTTTGTTTACTTAAAACTCTTATTGGTTTTTTAGTGAACAATACGTCTCGACATTAACCTCCCATACTTTTTCCTAAAAATAGATCCGACTCTGGTGAATATTATTTTCTAGTCAAGTCAAGTCAAGTCGAGTTAGCGAATCAGCACAGGCTGAGAAACGCTGTGGTACTTTGCGTCGTACGGTCCGGATGGACAGGTAGTGGTTAAGGACCTCACGTGAGTCTTAGTGCAGGTAGTGTAGTCACTACGGTAGGTCGGTAGAGTAGGAGCCAGCAGGGGAAAAAGAGGACGGAGGTTAGGGAGGGTCCTAGTCAGAAAAGGTTACTCAGTTAAGAAGCGTACTCCACCGGTTTCATGACCTTAAAGTCGAAGCCGTAGTAAGGGAGGTTTCTTTAGGGTCCCGACTAGAGGAAGTCTTACCTGACCAACCTAGAGGAACGTCAGGTTCCCAGAGAGTTCTCAGAAGAGGTTGTGGTGTCAAGTTCTCGTAGTTAAGAAGTCACGAATAGGAAGAAGTGTCAGGTTGAGAGTGTAGGTATGTACTGGTGACCTTTTTGGTATCGGAACTGATCTGCCTGGAAACAACCGTTTCATTACAGAGACGAAAACTTATACGATAGATCCAACCAGTATTGAAAAGAAGGTTCCTCATTCGTAGAACATTAAAGTACCGACGTCATTGGTAGACTTCACTAAAACCTCGGGGGGTTTTTATTTCAGACTGTGCCAAAGGTGACAAAGTAGTAGATAAAGGGTACTTCCTTACCCTGGTCTACGGTACTAGAAGTAAAAGACTTACAACTCGAAATTCGGTTGAAACAGGGAGAGCTGAAAGTGAAAGTAGTTCTCCGAAAAATCAAGGAGAAGTGAAAGACGGTATTCCCACCACAGTAGACGTATAGACTCCAAGAACTATAAAGAGGACCGTTAGAACTAAGGTCGAACACAAAGAAGGTCAGGTCGGGAAGAGTCCTACATGAGACGTATACTCAATTTGTTAGTCCCACTGTATATGTCGGAACTCCGTGAGGAAAAGCACAAACTTTGGTCAGACAACAAGGTACAGGTCAAGATTGACAACGAAGGACTGGACGTATATCAAAAGAGTTCTCCGTCTAACCCACCAGACCACAAGGGTAGAGAAAGTCTTAAAAGGTGTTAAATAACACTAGGGGTGTCAGTTTCCGAAACCGTACCAATTACTTCGTCTTCATCTACAAAAAGACCTTGAGAGAAGTAAAAAGGTACTAGGTCGCCTACAACCGTTAAACTAGAGACCAAGGAGACGGAAAATATTTTGGTCGAACTTGTAGTCCTTCAAGTGCCAAGTACATAACGACTTCGGACCGAACCTCTTAAAACTCGTAATGAAATGATCGCATACTCTACTCACGTTAACACACCATCAAACTCGTAAGAAACCGTAACGGAAAGAAACCCTAACCTTACTTTTGACTGGAAAAGGTCAGGACACCGGTGACGACTCAAAAGGTTTAAACGACCGTATAACTCACGTCGTGAAAGTGTCGTAGTAGAAAGTCCTAAACTTTATCGAGTTAACCTTAAGGTAGTGGAGGTGATCGAAACAAGCATCACTACGAAAGATTCCGGTTGAACTGAAGTGTTAGGTCCTATAGACCGAGATCTACTTACTAGTGTGGTACCACTAATAGGCCCAGCGTTTCTAGAAAGAACATATCGAGACACATAAGAACGGTGGAGAAGAATTATAGAAAACGAAGACAATCCAGGTATGGTAAAGACAGGAAATAACTCGGGTAGAGACGTACTTTATAAAGGAACCATAGAGATTAAAAGAACTTCTATAGAGATCAGAAAGGGTAAGACAACAAAAGGAGATAAAGAAACGTAACTAACGACTTCTTCCGAAAGAATAGAGAAGAACGATAAGAAACCTAGAGACGTAAGTCTACGAACATAGAAAGGAAAAAAGGAAACGAAAAGTGAAGAGAAGAAAAGTGTCGACAATAATTCCGGTGGATTCTGTCGGTAAAACGAAAACACGTAAAGAAAAGGTACCCCTACCAGAACTAGGGACAGAGGACATGTTACAGTACTTGAAGTCAGGTATCAAGTAGTCCGTGAGATAGATAGTCTAGATCACGGAATTTAGATAAAGAGTGAAGGTGACATATTCCCTAAACTAAATCCAGTATGGACTTACCAGATCGGCAAAAGGGATGAAAGAAGTTAAATTCAGACTTAAACTGTTATTCCTCAAGTACTAGACCCGGTGTCAGTCGAGGGTCAGAACAAAAACGACTGACATATCTCACAGAAGTAGAAACCGACGTTTCTTATATTACTTAGACTAAAGCCACAACTGGTAGACCACTACAGGTACACATCTCAGAAGAGAACACAACAACCTTCTCCCACAAACGATACTGGTCACGTAAAAGAACCTTTTTGAGAGAATCAGAAACGGGACGAAGTAAGACGTAAGGTTCCGGTTTAAACGGACAATGAGGTCCACAAAGAAAAGAAGGATGAAAAAGTAAGGTCAGGGGATTTTACTTTTCCTGGAGAAAAAACCCACAATCAAGATTTTCCAGAATATCCAGAAGTATCTTGGTAAGTCGAAGTCGAAGAAATCGTAATGACCAACCCCGTATCTGAACCTAATGTCACTATTACTTACCGAACGGAACCTTTTCTTGTCTCTAGTAAGACAACAAAAACTCTAACGTAGGTTCATGACGTAAAACCTGACAAAACGACTGGTACTACCGATGAGGTAAAGAAGACTCCCTAGGCACGGACGTCATCATCTATATTACCAGTAGACTCAATGTAAGTGGGTAAGGTCAGGTAAAATTAAGCGACTAAGGATCTTACAGTTGCAAGTGGGAACGGTAGCGAACAAACTGGTGAAGGTTAAACGAAACTAAGTACCTGGACTGTAAGGTCCAAGGATACGTTATAATGAGAAATGTCGGAGACTGGAACGAAGATAGTGGTCAGTGTAGGTGTTGACCCATAACAAAAACGAAACCGAGGTAGGGGAGTAAGAAAGACCTCAATAAAGAGGTGACTAGAGGTCATCGTATAACCCGTGGATGACTGGACCCCTCAAAGAGAAAGTCATAGGATAATAAAACGGAAAAGTGTGACAAGTACCCCAAGAGTTCCGTTCTTATGACTGCACCAAACGGTAAGGGAAGACTGGTGTAAGACAGTCTGGAGAGGTGGTACAGGGCGGAATATGTCCAATAAGTAGCGGATTCTCTTTTGTATGTGATTAGTGGAGACGGAGAGCTGTCCGGTATTACAAAAGACATGGAGAGACTCACATTGAGACCCGAATAACTATTAACCGGTTAACAAAGTGACAAAATTATGTATTGTGTACTCACTACCTCAATAACCCTAACATAAATGAGAAGGAAACAAATACATTCAGAGTTCCTTAAATCTTACCACTCAAGTCTGTGTATGTGTTCCCCATATTTTCTAAAAGTGTTTACGACCAGTCCCAGAAACCGAATCTCCTCTGAGACGGAACCCGGACGGTCACATTTTTTGACGTGAGGTGATAGACGTAACAGGAAGACTCACTCAAACAAAGGACCTTGCACACCGATGTTATGGAAAACAGACACTTTTACGAAATCGGTTTCTTTTTTTAGTTAGTCTATTCACTCTTTCACTTCTTTGTTTTCTTTTGTCAATTTGTTCTGATTTATTATTATAAATCAGTATTTCCATTCAGTTCCTGGAAATAAAAAAAAAGTTCCCCTACTACTGACGTCGGTACTTTAATTTTCTGAGAACGAGGAACCTTCTTTTCATTACGTTTGGATCTTTAACATAATTTTTCGTCTCCGTAGTGAAACGACTGTTTTAGGTATATAAGTTTTGAGACCAAAGAGGTCATTAGTACATGTCTATACTCTCAACATGGTACTTCTTCCGAATCTGGACTTCTTGATGTCAAAACTAAAAACCCGACCTCCTCGAAGAACTCTGAGGGAACATGACGTTCCTCTAGTTTGATCAGTTAGTTTTTTTTTTTTAGTTGGAACTTACAAGTAACCTTCCTGACTACGACTTCGACTTCGAGATTGTGAAACCGGTGGATTACGTTTCTCGGTTGAAGAACCTTTTCTAGGATGACGACCCTTTCTGACTTCCGTTTTCCTCTTCCCCCGTTGTCTTCTACTCTACCAATCTATTATAGTGGTTGAGTTACCTGTACTCAAAATTGTTTGAGACCCTCTATAACTTCCTGTCACTTCGGACCACACGACGTCAGGTACCCCGTCGTTTCTCAGTCTGTACTAAATGGATGACTTGTTGTTCCCGCTCTCTATTATAGGACTCGGTATAGGACACTCGAATATCTCAGAATATCTAAGATTTTCGGGGTGGTCCACCTTCTTCATTCTACTGGTCCGACGTTGGCACTTTATCGACGGTATAAAGTTCTCGACCGGAGTTTCTTTACCCTTGTTTGACTGGGACCTTGACTGTTTATTTTCCCATGAATTTTCACTACTTGACATGAATTTTCACTACTACGACTAGTCTGGTGACGTACTTATTAAAGTTCTACTGATTGTCTCGATTGACATGCAAAGAGAGGAAATGGATACTTTAAATACCGGTTACTAACAATCATACCCTCTCAGTTGGAAACCTGTCCTTAGGGGGTGGGGGGCTGGTGGTGGTAGTAGTAGTGTGTGTGTAGTGGGTAATGGTCGGAGACTTTTTTTCGTGTCAAAGAAGAGGTAATTGGAACGGATAACTGAAATCTCATCGTTCGTCGGACTAGGAGTGAAGACCAATTTTTTATTTTTTTTAGATTTTAATAGGAATACGGTTTCTCTGTGTTAAATCGTACCGTTTAAAACAACGGGAAATATCCGTCATATGATGAAGAATTCTCGTTATTAAATGTTTCACACACTATACTTCCATTACGTTGTCTGTAGTACAACATAGACTTTATATTTACAAAGTATATGTTGATCTTTATTAACCCATATCGTTCTTAGAATTTTCTGATATTATATTTTCAACTTTGTAAAGAAAAAACAGAAATTTGTACAAAATTGAAAAATATATTGAAGAAAATATAGAAAGTCAACGTATTTAATAACGATTCTAAATTATTTTGATAAGTCTAAAGTAGGGAGATGGAGAGGGGAGTTTTGTTGATTATCACTACCTATCTACAAAAGGATCCTACGTCACAGAATGAGCGAGTCACCATAAACTGAGAAATGCTGGGGTATTTCACATGGGCTAGTCCGAAGAGATGTCCGTTCTTATGACCTCTCCCAACAGTAAGAGAAGAGAACCCCAAGAAGGACTGGACCCCTACTTTGGGGTCAGAGGACGTATAAGAAATGGTAGACTCAGTAGTCCCTACTGTCATTGTTTTCAATGATATAATGTATTTGAAGGTAGTTATAGGAACTTTTGATATCGTAAGTTGTCTTTCTCTTGTATTTAGGTCGACGTTAAGTACAGATGTCTTCCTATTCCTCTGTCTCTAAGGTAACTGGAACTCAAATACGTATTTACTTTCTTTGAGGACTTTGTCCGGAAATCTTGTCTCGTCTCTTAAGTCATCCTTTTTTTTTTTTCTGCTCACGTCACCATAAGATCACCAACGTCTGTGTCTATAATAGTGGTTATTTCTTCTAAGGATACCACTTACCTTTTATTACTCTTGTCTTCGTTCTAAATCGTCTCGTGTCGTGACCAATGACCTTTCAACTATATACAAGAGTTGACACCTATCCTAGTCTCCCGTCGGAATCCTACCGTCACGACCACCTTCCCTTCGTTGAAAATGTCCTCTCAACTAAAACATGTCTTCTTTTCCTTTTATTTCATCTTATTTATTTTCAGAATGTCTTTGTTCTCGTAGTGTAATGACTTTTGGTTTCAACAAAGAAAAAAAAAAAGGAGTAAATTGTAAATAGGAAAAATAAAATAAAATAAAAAACAAAAATAAAAAAAAATAAAAAATTTAAAATTTTAGAAATTAAGAATGTGCGCAAGGGTTTGTACTTGGGGGGAGGGTGGAGGGAGGGGTGTTGTAGAGAGACCCAGTAGGGGTACGTGGTCGGGGTTCGTACGACGGTTTCAACAAAGATTACTTTATAAAATAACTTTATTTACGAGAAGTCAAACCCGAAGGGTCCATCGAGTCTCCATTTCTTAGATAGAGGTCACGTCCTCGGAGTCCTCTGTGACCAAGTTAGGACCCAACCCTTCTAGGGGACCTCCTACTTTACCGTTGACGATTCAACGAAGTCAGCACAGGCTGAGACACGTTGGGGTATCTGCCGTCGGGTGGTCCGAGACGGTAGGGACCCTAAGAGGTTCGTTCTTGTGACCTCACCCAACGGTAAAGGAAGAGGTTACGTACTTTCACTTTTCACTTTCACTTCAGTGACTCAGAACAGGTTGAGAGTCTCTGGGGTACCTGATGTCGGATAGTTCGAGGAGACAGGTACCCTAAAAGGTCCGTTCTCATGACCTCACCCCACGGTAACGGAGGAGGTACTTTACCGTTTGGTGAGGTCATAAGAACGGACCTCTTAGGGTTCCTGTCTCCTCGGACCACCCGATATCAGGTATTCCAGTGTTTCTCAGTCTGTACTGACTCCTTGACTCATGTGTGTGTCTTAATTAGGACATTGTTCTTTGAATCGATTACTTTGTTAAGTGTATTAAATATCTTTATTAACGATCACAGAGAATTACTTTTAAATTTGTGTATATTATTTACTCTTTTCAGTCTTTAGTTTGTATTTTTACTATGTAATATTCTGTCTTTTTCACTCCTCCTCTTAAAAGTACATTACTTTTGTGATTCGATCGTCCTTCTTTTGACATTTTTTTATCTACCAGATGATATTTATAGAAATTTGATCGATAACATTCATTCTTTCGCGTGTTGTCTAGTTGTTAAAAACTGTGAGTAAAATTTTTATTATCATTCTATACTTTTCTTTTACCTTTTTTTAAGTGACTTCTTTTAGTGGTCAAGTTTTGTTTCTTCCTTCTGTCTGAATATTTTACAGTCCTTCGTTACAGAGTGACACTTCTCTTATCTTTGTTGTACGTGTGTGTGTGTGCTTTTTTTTACTCATTCACTTTATAAATCTTGTGAGTCTTAAATTGGGATTCACTTTCAGTGAGTCAGTACAGGTTGAGAAAACTCTGGGGTTCCTGATATGTCAGGTACCTTAAGAGGTCCGGTCTTATGATTGCACCCATCGGAAAGGGAAGAGGTCCCCTAGAAGAGTCAGGTCCCTCGAAAGAAATGGTCGACTCAGTGTTACCTTCGACGTTTGATGACCTCGTCCATCGGATAGGGAAGAGATCACCTAGAAGGGGTCGGTCCTTAGTTTGTCCTCAGAGGACGTAACGTCCGTATAAGAAATGGTCGACTCGAGAGTCCCTTCGGGGGATTGGGATTTCCCTTCAGCGAGTCAGCACAGGCTGAGAAACGCTGGCGTACCTGGCGTCGGATGGTCCGAGGAGACAGGTGCCCTAAAAGGTCCGGTCTCACAACCTCACTCCACGGTAGAACCCTCTAGAGTTTCTTCTTGTTCGTTTTGTTCCTCCCCCCCACACCTTTATTATAAATTTTGATAATTAAAATCAAAATTAGAGATATAACTTTCAAGTCACAAATTCTTCCTTCCAACATGGTACTAACTGTTAAAATCCTGTGTAGTAACATTTTGACAATCTGACATTTAAGTATCCCTTTTTACGTGTTGTAGGTTCATTTTAATGATAAAGAATATCTCTTTTTAGTTCAGTTGTGGTCGAAAAAATGTTGTATGTTTTCTTCTGTTGTCACTTTATTACAAAATTCTTGGTGTTTCTCTTTTAATACACGTTTAAAAATTTGTAGTCTGTTCGATAGGAGGTTAAAATTCCTTACTATGTTATTACTTTAAACATTCTTATGTCAGTAAGAAGGAAAGACTTTCTAGTTGATCGGACGACGTTGAAGTCACTTTTTGATACGAGTCGTTATTTATATAAATTGATATCAATGATCTTACTTTCTAGCATTTGATTACTCGGTTATTATAAATTCAAAACATTTAAGGTATTTTCATCTTTACACTCTTTCATTTTATTTGAGTGACTACTAATGTGTCCATTATTCAATTTCAGTTCCTATAGTAAACTTCTGTTATTTTAATTTACATCTTTGGATCAATTAATTTTTATTCTGATTCCCGTAGTACTTTATATAATGATATACCACTACTAAACTCGTTTAGTCTTGAAAATATTTATGGTCTTAATCATGTTTTCTCGTCTTTTTTTATATGGTATATACCCTACTATATACATTTTGTGTGTACTTTATTGAATTCTAGAGGACTTTTATCCTTTTATTCGTATCGTAAGTACAGTTATAAATATTTTCTTAAATTTAGAAAACGAAAACCTAAACGTGTGATTAGACAAATTCTCAGAATGGATTTTATGATCTGAGTACTTCAGACTTACCCACCCGTTTTAATATGGTTCATTTGTGTTCGTGATTTTTTCATCCCAAAGATTGTAACGGTAGTCTGTTAAAAAATTTTAATTATGTACTTATACACTGAATCCCCTTCTCAATCAAATTCTCATGTTCTCTAGTAACAAGAAGGTTTTGTGAGACAAATACATCCGAATAACAACAACAAACGAACGATTCAACACAGACTAAGAAACACTGGGCTACCTGATCGGACGGTCCGAGGAGACGAGTACCCTAAAGGGTCTGTTGTCATGACCTCTCCCAACAGTAAAGGAGGAGGTCCCCGAGAAGGAGTGGGTGCCTAACTTATGCACAGAGAATGTATAAGACGTAACAGTCCGTTTAAGAAATGGTGATCGTGGTGAAGTGTGGTTAATCATAATAATATCTTTACGTATTATCGATAAAATTCACAGTATGAAAGTGTCTTATTTATATTAAAATTCTTATCTACTTAGACAATCCTAAGTTCTCTTCACCCTTTATCTTTTCAAACGTGTTTTAGAATTTAAAATGACCCTGTGTGTTCGTTATCAGTGTCTGACCCACTTAAGATGTATTAAAAAGTCCTTTCCACAATACTTAGTTTCTATAACGATTACATTCCCCCTTTATCCTTAAAAATGACCAAGAATGTCTTTGTCGTTTGCTCAGTTTAATCCGAAATACGAATCACTTTCGTTATAAGATTCCAAAAGCCGTAACTGACTTACCATATATAGATAGACCCTCTGTGTACAGTTATCTACTATTATTGTAGTATGAGTCTTCTTGACTCGTGTTCCCACTACTTCACTTCTTCCCATGTATATTATTTCTGTACTCACCGTTTCTCCCCTACGTAATGACCGTCACTACCTACCTCGGAAGACAGACACCTCTGATACTTGACTAAGACACACCGACTCGAGGAAGTCGGTCTTTTAACCAACTAGTTCCCTGATTTCACTTTTATATACAAAATGATTGTGTAGAAGTCTGTTACATACTGATTACGTCCGTTGATCTCAATGTAGATTGATGACTATAAACTATACCCTCCAAAACTGTTTTTACGAAAATTTGTAGTACCGACACAACCATGGTACAAAGGTGTCATCTTCGCGTATTCTCTCGAAGTTCCTTTCTTTTTCTTTCACCTCTATTTAGATCAAAGACGTCAGATGGGAGTCTGGTTATGACTCAACATACGAGACTGATACGTGTAAAATCGAGACAAGTTTACAAATAAAAAAACGTTTATTTTTCATATATTTTACCATTATAAATTTTATTAAATAACAAGTGTCATATTTTTTTCGATACTCTTAAGGAAACGAATGTTTTAGTCACTGTAATAGATCTACTTAAAAAAAAAAGAGGACTAATGACGAACGAAAATATTTTCTTGATAGTTGTTTACAGATTACATAATACACTGGTTTAGTCTCAAAGGATGATTTCTCAGTTTGTTCATTGATCCTTTTGATTTGGTGTAATAAACAGTTGGTATAAAATGCTGATTCATTAAAATTGAACGAATAGAGATGTCTTTATGAACAACAAGAGAAAATACCGGTTTTTAGTAACACATTATGTTTCATTTAAACGGGGACTATTTAGATCTCAGAAGGTAACGAGAAATCATCTAACTTTGGTTCCAATCTATACTCCCTTACATGTTATAGATAGAATATAAGTACATTTTAGTGCCAGTCAAACAGAAAAATCTTAATTATTCGTCAGTATCATGAGTAAATAGTAAAAATTTAACATATTGATCAATTAAATGATTAATATAAAAGTAAAAACAGACCACTTAGAAATAGGAAGAGGTATAAACTTTGTTTAGTTCTATAAAAGTCAATAAAAAGGAAAACAAAAATTAGTAAAAGAGATTAAAACTTTTTTTTTTGAAAACTGGAACCAGCTAATTTGACTTTATAGATGAAGGTATGAAAAATCTTTAAGTTAATGTAAGATGTTTTATGAAATGTTACATGAGATACCCTTTATATGTAGAATAAGTCTATGTTAATATAAAAGAGTCTACAGTTTTACATTTTACAAATTACTCTCTACCATTATTTGTATCGTATCCTATCCTTTCACACTCAGTACTCAATTTTCAGTCTCAGGAAAAAAAAAAAAAAAAAAAAAATGAATGTTATCCTTCTTTGAAGAAATCGTGTCCAGAACTCCCTAGTTCTTTGTAAAACACAGTCAACTCCATCTAAGATTCCACATTCGTCTTACGCAGGAGTCCCTCTACTCAGTTCTGGTTTCTCATAGAAGCATCTTTTTTTTTTAATTTTTACTTTTAGACTTTCGTATTCGTATTTTTAGTCGAACGGAATCTGTCCAGAATCTTAAGTAATTTCCTTAATCTTGTTCTATTCTGACACTTTCAACTGACCCCAATCAAGTTCGTCTTTTAATTTATAGACCTTTTATGTTAACCTTTCATTTTCTTTTGTTTTTTCTGTAACCGTTGAAACAAATGTAACAACGAGAAACGAACCCTTGACTTTATAGTCTGGGATATCCTCTCTATTCTTTTAATTTATTGTCTCTTTTTGAAATACCTAATATATCTGTTCTCTGTGACTCCCTTAATTAACCTATTGACCTTGACATCTCAACGGTTTCTTATCAGAACCAATATAAAATATTAAGAAATACAAAAGAAAAAGAATCTCTTTTTTATATGTACGATCAGAAACATACTTTCTTTTTCGTTTTCAAAGTTGAATTGATCTATAATGAGATTTTACTTAATTTTATATGTTATTTAGTGACTACAATATAAACAGTAACCCAGTTCTTCTCACAATACTAAGGTTTTATTAAAAGTACATAACATATAATATTTCTTGGAGTCACTAGACTACATCTAAGACTATTTCTTTTTAAATATGTTGATACTTTACGTAGAGGAGGAAGTGCCAGGGTGAGACTAGACTACTCCTCGTTATACAAAAATATTCCCGACTTCAAATAGATGTCCCGTTCCTACAATTTGGTGGTGTAACATATTGATTTTTCTACAGTCAAGATAAAGTCTCGTTCTGTGGTCTTTCTTCGTCACCTGATAAATTCCTATTCTATACAACTGCTTATTACACATTTTATACCCAAACCTCGAAAAATTTTAACTTTACGGTGGCACATCAGTCTCGAATGTTTTCTCCTTTTGTAGTCAAAATTCGTTCTCAAACTATTTCTTATTACTTTCACACCACCTGTGGAGGTGTGAACCATCCACAGGGTACGAAGGGAAGGTCTCTAATAGACCGTCTCACTGTACCTTATTTATATTCCTGTACTCCAAATGTCCTCCTTTTCGGACAGTGGTCGTGTAATTTTTCACAAAAACTCTTCTTTCTTATAATATGTTTCTCATCTGTACTTTCTTCTTTATTTTTATTTATTACATTTATTTTAATTCATACGTATAACTAAAATATATAGTTACTACAACATGACATTTCAAGACGCAATTATGTCTTAATTTCTTGTACCGATGTGTTATTGTTTTTCATTTCGATGGTTTGTACGATAACAAAACTGTACAATAATAATAATCTGATTCAACTGATTCTGTTGAATTAGTGATTCAATAGAGAAACGTTGGGGTACCTGACATTGGGTGTTCCGATGAGACAAGTGTACTAGAGAGTCCGTTCTTATGAACTTACCCAACGGTAAGGAAAGAGGTCCCCTAGAAGGGTTAGGACCCTAACTTGGACACAGAGAACGTAACCGTCCGTCTAAGAAATGGTGACTCGGTGGACCCTTCGGGGTAGTTTTCTGTCCTCCCACTATTTACCTCTTTCACACGTGATTCCGGGAACTACCTATCTACTCCATCAAGGAGATTAGTATACTTGATTGCTACTAAACTTTGTTGTCTCGAGTATAGTTCTGTCTCATACGGATACCACTCTCCCTGTAGTTCCCATAAACACACTGGAATCAAAACATCAACATACCGACACTGGTGGTTTTAAAATCAAGAAACTTATAAACGTGTACCATGCATGATTGAATGTATTGACTTAAGTAAAAGGGTGACTATGAGATATCTTTTTCAATTGAAAAATTTCAAAGACTCTCATAAAACAACCTTTATAAGTCTATTCAATTTGTAAAAATATCAGTATATAAGTAAATTTTATTCAACAATTAGTAAAAAATGTAAAAATATCTACCTTTTAACCGAACACATAAATAAAATTCGTTTGGAACATTTTAGGGAGGTTAATGAAGATTCTTAAATACAAAACCATTATTCGAAATACCCTTATACTTTGTAAATAGAGATCAAAAATATAAAAAATAATATTTGCACATAACCTAAAATGGTTTACGAAAAAGAACTTACTAACTCTCCCAGTATGTTTAGAGAAGAGGTCATACAATGTACCACTTAAAATGTACTAAAATTATTATTTGATTACAAGAAACTTATGTATAACCGATAAATAATATATAACCAAATAAGGGGGTTCAAACAAACCTTTAATATAAAAAATCGTCATTATGGACTTTAATTGGTATTAACCATAAAATTTTCAATTCGTTAATTTTTAACCATACGGTAAGGAGGTTTACTTTTGAGAAAGAGGAAAATCCGGAAAGTTAGGTAGTAGGAAGAGTAAATTAATAAGAGAGTTCAAAGTTTAGAAGAGGGAAGTTTGAGAAGACCAAACAGAAAAATTTAAATAATAGTTAAAAATTTTAAACGGGAAAAAAACACTGATTAGACCCTGAATTAAGTATTTAACTAAACAGAGACTCAGTTAAAACGTAGGTCTTTGACTAAATAAAAAGGAAGAAGGACCAGTATTATTGACAGGATAACTAGGTAAAAAAAGTTATTTTTAATAAAGAAATGTACAAAGTATGTACCAATAAAATGGCAGATAAAAATTTCACTTACCGAAACTCTCGAAATCCGAGATTTTTGAGGGTATACAACTAATAAGACTAACGGTATGTACCTTGAAACATAAGAAGACACAAACCACTCTAAAATAATAATCCAGTATAAACTTGTAAAATTGTACACTCTTGGGTATTTATATACAGAACTCGTGAGGTAAATTAGGTATCTCCTAAATATGAAAAAAAGAACTTCGTGATACCTATGATTCTTGGTTCCTTTTAAATTAAAGAATCGGATCTTTACGAGATAGGTTACTGACTATATTGAAATATTCACCGGATCCGGACACCTCTTTGAACCCTTCATGTACACTGTCTGTTTCCTCAAACACCACACAATTTTCCTGTTTGAAATAGACACAGGAATTCGTTAAGACTCATGAGACCGGACTACGAGGAGGGTGATTGTACCCATTTCAATTACATCATTAGTTAGTGTATTCAAATATCTCCATAACACAACATAAAAATGTGTGGTCGAAATGACCAACCTTACTTGGTTGTCGACTTTTTAAGTCATTCGATTATAAAGACCCCAAGATACAATCACCTAGACTCTAATCACGTGAAATCCGTTGGGTCGACGAAAATAGTAACAGAGATCAAAACGTTTATAGGACCTCCTATCCTAGACCGGTGACTACTGATCGTAAATACTAGTCGTAAACCCTCTCTTTCGTTACTTTATACAAAGATCAGAGAGTCTTGGTACTGTCGTCTCGAAATGTCTGTACACCACTCCCCGTACATCGGAGTAGTTCATGTCTGTGATTTATGATCGTAAGTAGTGGTTTCTACCTCGTAAGTATTTTTCCATTACTTACTCTGGTCATATACGTCAAAATTTGACCGATCAAAGGTTTTTCAGAAGATTAAATGGATTTTCTTAGATCCTTCATGAGATGTGAGGAGATTCTTTCTTATACTTTCTTAACCTCTTGTTCATTTTCCGATATAAACCACCCCCCGTTTATTTTTCCAGTGAGGACGCACAGAACCGTCTTGAAGTCTGTTACATAATTACAGTACTTTGGTCTGATTCCTGTTTTAACAGTTCTCCAACTTTTTCTTGAAACTGATCTCCAACTACTCTCCAAATGTTTCTTGGTGATTCTTTCCAATATTACCAATATCCTTAGGTTGTCTAAAAGTGACACTTGAGAGAAGTCTATTAGAGTCACTAACTACAAGTACGAGTCTGTGAATCAACACAGGAGAAGAAACTCTACGGTACCTGACATCGGGTGGTCCAAGGAGACAGGTACTCTAAAAAGTCCGTTCTTATAACTTCACTCAGGATAAGTAAGGTGGTAAGCGATGAGGTCCCCTAGAAGGGTTGGGTCTCTGTCTTCGGAACAGAGGACCTAACGTTCATCAAGAAATGATAACTGGATTACCACTTTGGGGAGTCGTCAACACAAGTCGTTTCGTTTATTTGTTTCGTTCGTTTTTATAGATGTTGTTTTGTGAACCCTTAAAAGAACCGACTTCATCTTTAATAGATTCGTTGATTCCTCAGTACACTCCTGTACTTCTTCCCTGTAAGAGTCAAATGGGTCGTGACTCTCTGTCAGTAACAATTTCAGAGTCTTTAAAGTCGATTATAAGTTCCAAGTATATAAATCTCAGACTTCCGTTTGAGCATTGCACTGATTCTTGAAATCTCACACGAGAGTATTAGTATTCGAAATTACATAGGTTGTTTTTGATTAAATGTACTGGATGTAATATCAAGGTTACACTATTTATATTTATGAAATGAATTACTTTTGGATTACCTACTTTATATAATCAAAATTTTCATGTAGTTTATAATAAGAATAAGAAGACAATGTTTATGATAAAAATCATCGGTGAACAGTTCATTCATATACTTTATCATCAAGAGTATTACTTATCCGAAGAGTTTTAACTCTTATTAAAACATGGTACCGTTTTGTTTCAAAACTTCCCCTTTTGTGTATACTTATGTTAAACAATAAAAAAGGAAAGATCTTATCGACTATTGATCCACCAACTGACTTCACTGACCACCAAAAGGAGTGGTCCGTTTGTATTTGAATTATCATAACCTTTCCGGTAGTTCTCGAAGGTCTTTAGTCTAAAATCTCGACTTACGCGATCCGTACATGTAAGAAAAGGGAAGCAAAATTCCGACAGTAAGACCTTGTAAGTTTTTACAATGTAAGTATTGGTCTCCGTCTCTTGTTGGTACTTTTCCATGTCAGAAGTTAAAAAATACGTAAAGTTTTTTCCTCGTAATACTAACGAAATCTTTTTATTTTTGAGGGACGGTTGACTATTTCTTATGACCGGACTATACTAGTAAAGGATCGTAAAAGATTTTATATTTAAATAAATAAAATTTACCTTCAATTAATGAAACGTTATAACATAACCAAAACGGTATGTAGTGGTACATAGGCAGTGTCTATATGTGCAAGGGGTAGGACTTGGGGGGAGGGAGGAGGGAGGGGTAAAAGAGACTTAAGAGTAAACCTTGTGTTGATCTAAAGTAGAGTATTTAATAATAAAACAAACTTACATGTCCCAGTAGATAGAAAAAAAAAAGTATTTTGAAGTACTCTATACATACATTAATAATAGGGGTAAAATCTTCACCTGTTGGATTCCGAGTCACCAATGAAAATATCTTAGTAAATAAACATTATCTCCTGTCGTTTCTAGGTTTACGGTAAAGAGACAGGGTTAGTGTTTATATAATCGGACGGGATTTTTATGAAATGACATTATCTTTTTTTTTAACTACTTGTTTTTTATAAAGATTAGAATTTAGCGATATCTTTATAATACAAAGTGATAACAGTTTTATTAGTACACTATTATATATATATTACACTACAAATGTGTATTTTATTTAGGTTTACATTTGAACTAGGTAGGTATGTAAACGATATACACAAAAAAAAGGAGACTGAAACCTCTATTCTCCCCCTTTTACCTGTTTCCTACTAAATTTCTCTCAGACAAGTTTTATAAGACTTTTAATAACTAAGATGTGAGTACTTTTTCTCGTTATATATTCCACAGAACCGGTCAAACCCTACGTCATTGCTTTATGGTATCTGATTCACGGGATATACCCGAAGGGTCCATCAAGTTTACCATTTCTTGGATGGGCGGTTCCGTCCTCTATACTTTCTACACCCAAACTAGGGACCCAACCATTCTAAGGGACCTCTTCCCTTATCGTTGGGTGAGGTCATAAGAACGGACCTCTTAGGGTTCCTGTCGTTGGAACAGTCCGATGTCAGGTATCCTATTGTTTCTCAACCTGTACTGATTTCACTGAATCGTACGTACATGTCAACGGGATATTTGTCGTCTTTAAATAAAAGTGTTCACGTCCCACGGTTGTACTGACACAAGACCACTCCCAGACGAAATCCTAAGGTTTTAAGTCTGTGGACATAGTAGTGTGTCTTTTCTTGTCTGTTCCTCTCGTACGAGATGACATTGAGAATATTTCCCGTGATTAGAGTAAGTACCCCCGAGGTGGGAACACAAAAATATAATAAGATTAAAACAGGATTTAGAGATGGTGAATTATAGTAGAGTAACGTCTATTCCAAATAATAAAATAATTCTAGTTATCGGACAATAGGTAAACACGGTAAATTACATAATTGTAAATATTCATTAACTCCTTTAAATCAATAACATCTATTATCAAACTTCTACAAAATAAAATAAATATCTTACATGAATCGAAAAACTACCCAACTTATTAAGTACCGTTATCATTTTCTATGTCACAACTATTAATTTCTCTACTCTTTAATTACTAAAGATATTCTATTTTAAAAACTAGTTCTCCTATTACCTCTTTAAATCATTGTATACCTAATTGATAGTTGAGATACAGAGGATTGAAGAAGTTACATGGTAACTATAACCAGTGATTACTTATCGGTCCAGTTCCCTATATGTATGAATCGAAACTGGTTTGAAACAATGTGGATCATCCACGGGATGAAACATGATGATATTATCGAAAATTATACAACGACAATAACTGGTGTATGTGTAAACATATTAGTAAATTACTTATAGAGTCAGTCCGTTGTAGGTGAGAGTTTGACCGTAGAATGGGTCCGACGAAGTTGTTTAAAGTAAAGTTATATTAACATAGGACTGAAATTAAAGGAATAGAAGTATAAGAATTCGTTATAGTTCTGATAACGTATTATTTTCAGTGTGGTTTGAGTACGAATACAAACCTAACACGAAAAAGTCTTACCGTATTACCATAATATTAGTATCTATGTCCACTAACGGTTTGAAAAAAGAATGTCTAGAAATTATCCTTTTAATTACGTTCGATTTTTATTCTTCACCGATAGTTAGATAAGTAGAGATACCGTCTTTTATTAGAGTTTAGACAACTGTAAAGTTATAAAGTCTAGGGTTCACTAAGACCTTCGAGTTTTGGTTTTATCACGTAATAAATGTAAGTATTAAACGGACGAAAACTCCTTTTACTGTAGACACGTTATAAAAGGAAGGTTTTATATAATTAAAGATGTATCTGACTTAAATCTCGAACGTATTGATTACGTCTTATGATGAGGACAGTAGTGTATATTTTATTGTAATGTTTTATATATAAATATAAAATCGTCTATTGAGGTCTTTATTCGTATTTAATTACAAGATATGATATTTATACAGTTAAAGTATTATTCTAAATAATCTCAAAATCAATTTCTTCTACATTAAGAAAAAAAGAAACTCAGTCATATATTAAGATACTTAAAATTATGTACGTCAGGTAGTGGTGTGAGTTCTATGTCCTTTTAAGGTAGTGGTTTTTAGGGGAGTACAGCGTGAAAACATCAGTTTGGGAGACGAGTAGGGAATAGGAAATGTCGTGACTAGAAAAAAAGGTATAAATATGTTAATGTAGAAGGTCTTTAAACGTTTTTGACCTCAATATAGTGTGAATTGGTATATTCTAATCGATAAAATGAAAAAAAACGTCAAAAGGGTAAAGTGACCAATACGGTAATAAAACGAGGGAAAATAATGAATGACCATAAGGTAACTTATGTACATGTTACTTACATGACGGAAAATTAGGTGGTTTTTACCTATTAACCATTACTATTACAGAACTTCCTGTATATTGAATAGTGTTGAAAAACCACTAAATTTATTACTAGGATAATCGTAAGTACGTGTCCAAAAGTGTACTGTAAAACAAGGAGATCTATCTTGGTACATATGTATATACAAACTGAAATATTCTTTGACTGTTCGACTAAAAGTTTAACTGACATTAACGAAAGTAAAACTGTTTTTCACATATTCTTTATCAAAATAAAACAAAAAATGTTGAAGTGGTCATAAACCGTTGTCAAACATAACAGTCTGAAGTAAAACAAAGATGACCCGCTTTTCATTCGAAAGGTACCACCGAGTCACCATTTCTGAACAGACGGTTACGCCCTCTGTACCAAAGTTAGAGAGTAGACCCTTCTAGGTTACCCCTCTCTTTACCGTTTGATGAGGTCATATGAACGGACCTTCCTCACTGACTTGTTGTTCATTTATAAATCATAAAGTATCAGTAAAATTCAACGTAAAATTGGGAATTACTAAAACGTACGTAAAAAACGGTAGGTAAATAAAAGGAAACACTTGACAAATAAGTTACAAAAACAAGTGTAAAATTAACTAGAAACAAGAATTTAACAACTTAAAAATTTTTTATAAGATTTCTCTTCAGGAAATGGTCTATACTCTACATGTTTATAATAGAGGGTCAGACTTTTTAAAAATGAAAAAGTAGGATATCACACGCACACAAAATCAGTGAGTCAGTACAGGTTGAGAAACGTTGTATGTACCTGACATCGGACAGTCTGAAGGGACAGGTACCTGAAGAGGTCCGTTCTTATGACCTCACCCAACGGTAAGGTAAGAGGTAGTAATATACCATGGATACATAATTTTATCTATTCTTATAAATATAGACTTATTTCATTATTATGTATTTGGCGCTTGAGGGACTACAAGTTCGACCAAAATCTTTTCCGTCTCCTTGGTCTCTAGTTTAACGGTTACAGGTGACCTAGTACCTTTTTCGTTCTCTCAAGGTCTTTTCGTAGATAAAGACGAAATAACTGATACGGTTTCGGAAACTGACACACCTAGTGTTATTTGACACCTTTTAAGACTCTCTCTACCCTTATGGTCTGGTGGATTGGACGGAGAACTCGTTAGACATACGTCCAGTCCTTCGTTGTCAATCTTGACCTGTACCTTGTTGTCTGACCGAGGTTTATCCTTTTCCTCGTGCAGTTCTGACATATAAGAGTGGGACGAATAAATTGAATATACGTCTCATGTAGTACTCTTTGTGACCTGACCTTCTTTGTGTTCGACCTTAGTTCTTACGGCCCTCTTTATAGTTATTGGAGTCTATACGTCTACTGTGGTGGGAATACCGTCTTTCTCTTCTCCTCGATTTTTCGGAGAACTACTTTCACTTTCTCCTCTCACTCTTTCAACTGAATTTCGAGTTGTAAGTCTTTTGATTCTAGTACCGTAGACCAGGGTAGGGAAGTACACTTTATCTACGCCTTTGTCATCTTTGTCACAGTCTGAAATAAAAAACCCCGAGGTTTTAGGGAAGTCTACCACCGACGTCGGTACTTTAATTTTCTGCGAATAAGGAACCTTCTTTTTAATACTGGTTGGATCTGTCATATGACTTTTCGTCTCTGTAATGAAACGGTTGATTCCAGGCAGATCAGTTCCGATACCAAAAAGGACACCAGTACATACCTACACTCTCAACCTGACACTTCTTCCGACTCGCGGCTTCTTAACTACACAAACTTGACACCAAAACCTCTTCTGAGAACTCTCAGGGAACCTGACGTTCCTCTAGGTTGGTGAGGTAACACTTTCTCTAGTTGGAACCCTAAAGAAACCTTCCTTACTACGATTTCGACTTCGAGGTCATAAAACCGGTGGAGTACTCTTCTCAACTGAGTAACCTTTTCTCAGACTACGACCCTCTCTAACTCCCGTCCTCCTCTTCCCCGGCTGTCTCCTACTCTACCGACCTACCGTAGTGTCTGAGCTACCTGTACTCAGACTCACTTGAGGCCCTCAACCACTACCTGTCCCTCCGGACCTCACGACTCTAAGTACCCCAGCGTTTCTCAACTTGTGCTGACTTACTGACTTGACTTGACTTGACTTTCAATAATAGATAAAATAGATCTATATACACAAAACACATTTAAGTTGATAGATATGTAAAAGGGAGGTAAAATGGGAAATTTTTGACAGTACCAACTCGTCTTATAAACCTAAACCAGAAACCTATCCTCGGTGGTAGAGGGGTCTCACGATCGAAAGTACTAATTTCGTAGAAAGGAAGGGCATCTGTGAATGGAGATCTTAATAATCGAATAATCACCGCTCGTCGACTTGAAATTACTCAATGTAAAGATGAAATTTTCCTTGATGACTCTCTTTCTGTTTTGTTTTCGATGTATAGTAATCCCAACACCCAAGTGAAAATAAACTTCTGGATGACTCCTGATGTTGTCTTAAAAACTCTCCCCTCATTCACGTTCATATGTAGAGTCCTCATCCGACACGATCAGTACTCCTCATCTACAACGATTATTACTAGAATCACAAAAAGATCCATACTCTTCTATATTCTTAGTCTCAAGTATTTTAAAAGAGGAACTTTTATCGAGTGATAGATTTCCGGACGAAGTCAAAAAGGGTCTCGTGTCTCACGGAGTAAGGTCTGGAGGTCCAATTTAAGGAAAGTCCCACACATCCTTCAATCACTAACGTTACCGCTTACCGGATGAGGAACGTTTCCGTCTTCTGTGGTGGTAAGAAATCCACCGTTGTGGTAATGTTTATACTTTTCTATACGGAGTCCACCCCCTTTATAAATATTCTGTATATAGACTATTCCTGAAGGGACCACCGAGTCTGTCATTTCACAGACAGATGTTACGCCCTCCGGACCCAAGCTAGGGACCCAGTCCTTCTAGGCGACCTCTTCCTTTACCGTTAGGTCAGGTCATGATAACGGACCTTTTAGGGTACCTGTCTCCTCGGACCATCCGATGTCAGGTACCCCAGTGTTTCTCAGCCTGTGCTGACTCGCTTATTTCTTTTATATAAGACTTATATATTTATTGATGAGGTAAAGTCATTAAACTACGATTTGTTTGGTTAACTGTACCCATTTCGTGACTTCTCTGTAAAGTATAATCCTACCAAAATGGATTCGGATCAGAATATGTATTTCCTATATTAATAAAGAGAATTACATGTAATTAAAATGAAAGAAATTGAGGATATATATAAGACATCTATAAATTATTTTGTATAAAACAAAAAAATTTATTTTGTAATACGTTAAAATTAAACGTATATATATAAAGACCTTAGGGTCCACCACGTCACCATATCTTATGTAGACGGTCACGTCTTCTGTATCCAAGGTAGAGACCCTATGGGACATCTTCCCTTTCCGATGGGTGAGGTCATAAGAACGGACTTTTTAGGATACCTGACGTCTCGGGCCGTCCAATGTCAGGTACCCTAGCGTTTCTCAACCTGTGTTGACTCGATAACTCCTGTTTGTGTATCACGTAAGGATGCACCGACAGAATACATATTTATCTATACGACTGAAGGTTTACAAATGAAAATATGGAACCAATAAACGTTTTTAACGTGGTATTTAAAATTTATGTTTCTACTTGTCTCTTGTACTATAAACGAATTTCACATAGTGTTAATAACTCTTATAAAATAGACTACATCCACTGAAATGTCTCGTATAAAAATTCATTTTATGGAGAACTTAAAAATAAGATTAAAATAATATTTACATTCTCAAAGAGTAAATATATGTGGATTTATTGACAAGACATTCACTTCTTTCGATATGAAAAGATTATGTAAACATTCATGTGTAGTACTTATACGTATGTCTACTATCTGTAAAATTTTTATAAAAATTCCGTATCAAGTGTTGAATGTCGTGTAGCTACGTACATTTACTAACTTAACTCTCTACATAGTGTAAATCGTGTATAAAAAATAGTAACTGTATGAGTTTTGAAAATACCACGTATCCGTTTAATGAGATTTCACATTTAAACACTCTTTCAATATCTTTGATGAAGGATTAGTTATCTCTTATACGATTTTTACTCTCTCCTTCGAAATTTTGATGCAGTCAAGGAGTCACTGTACTTAGTCAAGGTAGCCAAAGAGTCAAGGAGTCGACGACCAACACCGTTGAAAGGTTGTATTCTATTATTTTCTTTATTTTAAGACATATAAGTGGAAACTTTTACTACGTCTTGTCTCCGGTTTTCGAGTTTACACATGTCTACAATAGTACCACTATATGCACTTACTCGGTTCGGTCTACGTTTTAGTTATAAAAGTTCTTAATACTTCTACTAACTAGAGCGTTAAGTACCAAAAGTTACTCCGTACCCATGTCTTACACACGAAGAAGGAAAATCTGAGAGAAAAGTACTCTTTTTTGTGTTTCCGTCGGAACTACTAATTTCCAAAGACTATGACCTTGACTTAGGGTTTTTTAGTAACCCCTCCTCACTTGTCATCATTTGATAGTTCACGACACTAGATCGATTATTTACTAACACTAAGTCGAGACAGTCCCACGACGTCTCCGTATCTACACGTATAAAAGTCAAAAAAACAGACCTCTTATTATGTATAGAGTTTTACACTATAACGTATGAACTTGTCTTTAAATTATTTTCGTGTGTACGTGTACCCCAAGGAAACACCGAGTCACCATTTCTTGGGTGAACGTTACACCCTCTGGACCCAAACTAGGGACCCAACCCTTCTTAACGGACCTCTTCCTTTTCCGATGGGTGAGGTCATAAGACCGGACCTCTTAAGGTACCTGACATATATAAGGTGCTCCATTGTTCCTCAGCCTGTACTGATTCACTGAAAGTGAAAGAGATACGTGTGTGTTTGTGAACACCTGGTTATAAAGGAATCGGTTAGTTTTGGGGTTAAACCTGTTATATCTAATACACTCAACGGTCACTTTGGATATTATGATCATTATATGTTTAACCTATCCAAAAACTCGAGTTGAAAGGATATTTTAAGGATGGTAGAACATTTAATCTACTAAGAATCAAATATCGAGATCACTAATAACATTTTGAGAGCCGTAGATCTGAGGTTTTTGTTAACAACACCATAAACGTTAACGTTAAATTTTGTAGTTATACGATACGAAAAATCTCGTTTTTCAAACAGTCAATAAAAAAGAGTATACAGATCCTCAGTCATTGTGTCATCCAAACGAGATTTATAAAACATTATTTGCTGACTTCTCATGTTAACTATATCGTGAGAAATGTAGGAATTAATAAATTGACCTTATCCAATAACATTCAAAGACATTCTATTTCACAGATTTAAATAAGGTAAAGGGGAAGTGAGAGATAAGAGTTGAAAGAGTTCATATGTATCCTTTTTAATTGAAAACTTCGGTATGTTTCGTAGACAATTCTGTACACTCGTTTTCTCTTACTCAGAGGTGTCTGATAAAGACGACAATTCACTTACAGTATTTCTTCAGTATAGGTAATAATTTTATATTTTATCACGACAGTAAGGATTTTATTTTAAAGGTATCTTACTTCTTAAAATATATTGATTAAGTTTAACCTCCTAAAATATATAATCTCGTAGAAATACTAACAACTAAGTGTAGAATTAATTTATGTCTACTATCGACTAGTAGTTACATTATTAAGGTAAATTTATAGAATCTTTTCAACGTCAAAGGATCCATTTTATAAATTAGATTAATCTAAAGTGTCTTATGTCCACATGAAGTTACTAAGACTCGAGGTGAAAAAGGTTTGACACAACAGTTTTACTTAATAATTATGTTGGTTTTAAACACCGTATCTTAGTCTAATATGACGTAGTGTGTTCATACGTGAATTGATTTAAAAATTTGCTTCATGTGATTGTTGAGCTGATAGTAGACATGGACACAAGAGTCACCACAGGTTGGGACACTGGGGTACCTGATATAAGACGATCCGTAAAGTCAGGTATCCTAAAAGAACTGTTCTTATAACCCACGTAACGGTAAAGGAGGACGACTCCTCGAAGGACTGAAAGAGAATTTATAAAATGGTGTACTTTCCTGTTCGTTCGGTTAGTTCTAAAGGTACAATCAGTTATCATTGGAAGAACTGTTACGGGTCTATTAATCCACCGACCACTTACTAAGAAAAGTTTTTCGGAATAGAAACTTGGACCTTCCTACTAGTGAGTCTATTTTCCTATAATAGTATGACCTTGATCCTGTCTTGTCTTAGTTAAATAACCAGAGATGACGATCACGAGAAGTGATTTTCATCTCTTTCATTTTTCATCACACGATAAAAAATAAGATAAAACGTACCTAAGAGTTTCAAGTTGTGTAAACCAAAATTCTTATTCAACCAGTGAACCGTTAGAATAGAGAAGTAGTAACCAATAACTAATTACACGGTGTGTGAATCATTTTCATTTTCTTTATGTAAGTTATAGAAACTCACTCAAAGTATATTCCGTTTATATAAAATTACGTGAATATAAAAGTATATCAAAGTATAAATTTTTCATTATGAAGTTTTAATACAAGTAATTTTTGAGTCTACATAGTCACTAATTTCATAAAAGTTACACACTATAATATTAGTTATTTTATGACTCCTTTTTAGGTATGATTGATCTTTAGTGATTTTCAACTTTCTGATACGAGGACGAAGACTTATCTTATACTATCGGTGTTAAATAAATAATCAGTTTCATTTTTTACACCCAATAAAATCTATGAATAATTTTGTACTAAAATAATGAAACTTCAAAGTTCTTTAAGACGTACAACAACAGAGAACACTCTCTTTTGGAACTCATTGTTGATTTATTTTTATAGTGGGTCTCGTTATAAAACTCCGGTTATTACGTTTAATACTTACTTACATTAGTTTGAAAAAAAAAAATAGAGTTTTCTCTTTAAAAGAACCGATCCTCGTTAAGTTACTTTTTATATTAGTTTGGTTTAATTAATTAACGAACCTCGAAGTAAAATACTTTCAAACTTTTAACGGAACTATTCACTTAAAATACTTTATCTATTTTTTGAACCGTTTCGGGACGTTCATCAGTAGACGGTACACAGTTGCTCTTGTCATTGAGGTTTTCGTAGTGGAATCCTATGATGAAACTTTACATGTTTACTCAGATAAACTTTCACGAGTTTTGTATGAACTTTTTTGTTTTTTTTCTTCAGATTCTAATCCGATTAGAAATGTTAATCTAGTTTACTATCTATAGTAACTAACTCGGGTAAAACGGTGAAGATAAGTAGAATAAACATAATCATTGAATATTTTCAACTATTAATCGTTTCACAAACTAATCATTTTTATTGGTAAGTTGTTTTCTTTTTTTACACTACCAACACCTCTTGTCACTTAATTAGTCTTTCATACTTTCAAACATATTAACAGCTATGTCACACTTGTTTTATTTTTATTAATTAACACGTTTTAATAATCGATACAAGGGTGGGAACAAGTAAAAAAAAGAAAAGAGATCATAATTATCATAATTTCCTCTTTTTAAGTTTTCTGGGTACGGAATATATAAACTAAAATATCGTAAAAAATTTTTCTCTTTATGAAAACCCTATAAAACTTATTTTAATCAGTAAATTTATAAATTCTATTTGATCATTGAAAATCGAGAAACTTTTCTTACCATTGTATACGGTATATGACTCACACGCTGCTAGATTCTTGTTAAAATTCATGAAGTGAATTAATTATAAGTCGTCGATTCTCATTTGATACTAAATAAAGTTCGTAAAATTCATTCCGAATCTCTCCTATTTAATCAACCAAATCGGTAGGGGATCATTATAGTTCTAAATTAAAGGAGGTGGACTATTGTTTTATCTAATAAAGAAATAATGTAGTCTGACTGAAGAATCACCACACTTAAGGTCCAAATGACTCTTTATAAAACAATAAACACTGACCAAAAAGTAATAAACCCTGTTTCGACACTACCAATATTTAGACACATCCCCTCCAGAGGTACTCAAATGTCTCCATGTCTGACGTGATCTGTTCACATGTTATTGTAACGATTGTCGACTCACATTATACTCCTATCATGCGGGTCTTTACAGACACAATATATCTCTCCCGTTCTTTTGTAGAAAACAAGGATCACGTACACCCAGAACTCACTCAAGTTAATGAAAGGTCATTTACACAGTCGTTGATAAAATCGATTCCGAGAATCGATCGTTCAAATAAATCTTTCCAGAAGGACTCCCACCTAAGAGACTGAGTAAGATCTTCGATTTCTTACTGTTATCAATCCCAACATAATGGACGGTGATACCCCAGCGTGTCTCAGCCTGTGCTGACTTCGCTGAATCGTCGTCGTCGTCGTATGTAGATCCTTGTTACAGTATACCGGGAATAAAATTTCCACTATTTTTTCTGAATTACATAAACTAATAAAGATTTACTTACAGATTTGGTTGAAGGGTGATTACCTCAAAACTTTAGGCTTAAATATATAGATCGTCGATAAGTACACATACATATTATACACTATATATATACAAATATATTATATATAACTATACACACATATACATGTTCTAAATATTATTACACAAAAGTAACAGACGAGATCTAATTTTCATCGACATCTGTCGGACAACCTAAAGTTCGTTACGTTTATTTAGTTGACAAACCATCTATTTTCTTTTTATTTGCGAGACGTCCATAATTCTGTTAGAGTCCAAGAGTCAAAAGAGATGTCGAACGTGACCGTTCGTTGAACATTCCTTCACATAACGGTTTATATGACACATATAGTGAACCAGGGAATTTTCGATTTAAGTACTGTTTCTGGTGTCTATCGGTTAACAAAATAAAAATTTTTACAGTCATAAGTCACCTCCAAGTGATGGTCTGTATCGAAATCAACGGAAAAAAAAAAAAAAAAAAGAGGGGATCGTCCATAGACCACCTCTTCAGTTACCGTGGGGTGAGGTCATGAGCACGAACCTTTTAGGGTACCTGCCTCCTCGGACCATCCGACGTCAGGTACTCCAGCGACTCAGCCTGTGTTGACTCGTTGAAGTGAAAGTAAAAAGTGAAAGTACGTAACCTCTTCCTTTACCGTTGGGTGAGGTCACAAGAACGGACCTTTTAGGGTCCCTGTCTCCTCGGACCACCCGACGGTAGATACCCCAGCGTGTCTCAACCTGTGCTGACTTCGCTGTCGTCGTCGTCGTCGTCGTCGTCGTCATCCGTAGACCTCAATCTAAATTTAATAATTTTGTTAGTAAAAGTCACTTTTATAAATTTCTATTTATTAAAAGTTTCGAAAGATAACTAACGACAACACAGTTCCCCATAGATGATCATCTAAAAATTTATATATAAGTATATTGTGAACTTACTACGTTTCAGTGTTCATAAAGATAACGGACATTATCTTTATACATACGAGTAAGACAGTAAGTTTGCGAGGAAAATGAAATAGTATAAAGTGTCTTAAAATATAGGTTCCCCTTTTCTTTTTAAACGTTTATAAAGAATAAGTTACTTATTTGTATTCCTGTTAGGAGTCTCGTGAAACGTTTAACGTGATTCCGTAGTCTGACCGTTTGTACATTTCCGAGGTTTACGAAAACAACCAGATAAACAAAACGTAGACGGTCGGACACACATAAGATCAACGGCTGTGGACGAAGAGGTAAAGTAAAACGTTTTTAGGTGGAACGAAAATTTACTTTACTCTCGTTTGAAATTTTAAACTTCTTTTATATAATGTATCCTTTTTTTTTTTTTGGGAGACCGTCACGCAGTTATAGGTTTTAACAAGTAAGTCCTCTCAACGTATTTTTCGGTATAATTTGAATTCAGATGTGTCTTCTTTACTAAGGATCGATAATTTTTTGACTTTCAAGTACAAGACACCTACCAATCTTTAAGGTAAACGATGGATCAATTCCAATAAACTAATGAAAATTCCTGTATCTCATAAACGTACCCCTCACCATACTAAAAGACATCGATTCCTTTAAGTGTCGATAAAGAAGTGACTTGTTTAAAAATAAAACCATCTGTGATAAGATCGGTGGACTTAGTGTAGTCATTTGTTTCTGTCTACAAACGGAAGTTCCTTGAGTATAATGACCCCTTTTTTACTAATATTCGATCTCCCATTTATTGGTATACAGGGAAAACGAATACTGTTCAAGTTAAACACGATTAACAGTACTATACAACAATTATCATTGACAGAGATAAGGTAAATCGATGAATCTATTATGTAATCTACCAGTGAAACAGTTTTATGTATTTTTGAGTTATTCGATATATATTTCAATCCATTATTATCTAGATCTTTTCTTTATCATTTCACTCCACCTTCCATACCCTCACACCCTCTACCACGTCACCCTCAACGATAATAATTCCGACAGTCTCTTCTAGAGTAACGTCTAACTTTAAGTCACTTCTTATTCACCCACGTCACCGATAGACCTCCTTGGTTCAGGTTTTCTTTACAACGACATTTATCGAATTTCACCCTCTCTGAGAATTGAACAGTCATATCTACTTTGTCTCATTCCGACGATTCTCCTTTTCTATCAGTCTAAGACATTGATGAAGACTCCGATGACATTTCTTTAACCTAGAATGAGATTTTTTTGACTCCTTTTTAGACTCATCCAAAGTCCTCTCTTAACTGTTTTCTTAGCGGGACTGACAACCATCTTTTCTCTCTCTTCCTTTCTTGTCTTTTCCGTCAAGACGAAACCACGAGAAAAAAAAGAGGGTGACCGGTTTCAACAATTAAGTTATTTAACTGAATCATTATCACGAAACGGTTACTTTCGAACAGATCAGTTTCGATACCAAAAAAGTCATCAGTACATACCTACACTCTCAACCTGATATTTCTTTCGACTCGTTACTTCTTAACTACGAAAACTTGACACTACAACCTCTTCTGAGAATTTCCTCTATGTCGGTCAGTCAAGATTTCCTTTAGTCAGGACTTATAAGTAACCTTCCTGACTTCTACTTAGACTTTGAGGTTAAGAAACTGGTGGACTATACTTCTTGGTTGAGTAACCTTTTCGGGGACTACTACCCTTTCCAACTGCCACCCTCCTCTTCCCCGACTGTCTCCTACTCTACCAACCTACCATAGTGTCTGAGTTGCCTGTACTCAAACTCATTTGAGGTTCTCAACCACTACCTGTACTTTTGGACCGCACGATGTCCGGTACCCCAACGTTTCTCAGTCTATCCTAACTCACTGACTTGACTGTAGAAATGGTAAAAATTCTTTACGAAGATATAAAAGTGGTATATAATAATCCGAACACGACTAGATAAAGACAAAACGAAAAAACTACCGGAAATAAGATAAAGTATATCTCTTGTTATAACTTACGAAAGAAACTATATAAAAATACACTAAAAAAAAGGAAATTATATGGTTACACAACCCTAATAGACGAGACAAAGAAGGGACTATGAAAAACAACAACAAGTCAACGATCCAGTACAGAATGAGAAACGTTGGGCTACCTGACGTCGTACGGTCCTAAGAGACAGGGAGTGACAGAAGGTCATGAACGAGTTTGAGTGCAGGTAACTAAGCCACTACGATAGTTTGGTAGGGTAGAGTGGAGTAGGAGACAACAGGTGAAAAGGAGGACGGAAGTCGGAAACGGACTTAGTACTAGAAAAGATTACTCAGGTAAAAAACTGTGTTCACCTCAAAGACGAAGTTGTAGTTAGGAAGATTACATATAAGTCTAAACTAACGGAAATCCTAACTGACCGAACTAGCGGGACGGAGGTTCCCTGGGAACTCTCAAAAAGCGTTGTGGTGTCAAGTTTTCGTAGTTAAGAAGTAACGAGTCGAAAGAAATACCAGGTTGAATTGTGGGTATGTACTGATGACCGTGTACCTGGTAACAACCGTTTCATTGTCGAGAAGAAAACTTATACAATAAATCCAAACAGTATTAAAAAGAAGGTTCTTCGTTCACAGAAAATTAAAGTACGACGTCAGTGGTAGACGTCACTAAAACCTCGGGTTCCTTTATTTCAGTCGGTGACAAAGGTGACAAAGGGGTAGATAAACGTTCCTTCTCTACCCCGGTCTACGGTACTAGAATCGCAAAACCTACAACTCGAAATTCAGTTGAAAAAGTGAGAGGAGAAAGTGGAAGTAATTCACCGAGAAATCAAGGAGAAACGAAAGACGGTATTTCCACCACAATAGACGTATAGACTCCAAGGATTATTGTCCCACTGTTATATGTCGGTACTCCACGAGGAAAGGGTTAAGTCCCACTATTATATGTCGGAACTGTATGAGGAAAGGTTAAACCTTGGTCAGGGAACAAAGTACAGACCAATATTGACAACAAAGAACTGGACGTATGTCTAAAGAGTCCTCCGTCCATTCCACCACACCATAAACGTAGAGAACTTAAAAGGTCAAACAACACTAGGTGTGTCAGTTGTCGAAATCCCATCAGTCACTTCGTCATCTACAAAAAGACCCTAAGGGAACGAAAAAGATACTAGGTTTTACAACTGTTAAACTAGAGACCAAGGACACTAAAAGACATACGTCGAACTTGTAGACCTTCAAAAGTCAAGTGTATGAGAACTTCGGAGTGAACTTCTTAAAACTCATAATAAAACGATCGCACACTTTACTCACGTTAACACGTTATTGAACTTGTACGTAACTTTAACGGAAAGAAACCCTTAGTTTACTTTTGACTGTAAAAGATCATGAAACCGGTGACGACTCAAAAGGTTTAAACGACCGTTTACCTCATGTTGTGAAAGTGTCGTAGTAGAAAATGTTGAAATGTATCGAGTCGGCCTTAAAGTAGTGGAGATGATCGAAAAAAGTATTAATATGTGACTATAACAATGTACACGTAAAAAAGAGGAAACTCTACTCAACAACAACAAGTCAGTGAGTTGGTTCAGACTGAGAAACGTTATGGTACCTGACGTCGTACGGTCCGAAGAGACAAGTAGTGGTCGAGAGCCTCGAACGAGTTTGAGTACAGGTAACTCATCTAGTACGGTAGGTTGGTAGAGTAGGAGCCAACAGGAGAAGAGGACGTTAGAAACGATAGTAGTCTCAGAAAGGTTACTCAGTCAAGAAGAGTAATCCACCGGTTTTATAACCTCAAAGTCGAAGTCGTAGTCAAGAAGGTTACTTATAAGTCCTGACTAAATGAAATCCTAGCTGACCAAACTAGAGGAACATTAAGTTCCTTGAGTTCTTAGAAGAGATTATAGTGTCAAATTTTCGTAGTCAAGAAGCCGTGAGTCGAAAGAAATATCAGGTTGAGAGTCTTGTTATGTACTGATGACCTTTTTAGTATCGAAACTGATGTGTCTGAAACAACTGTTTCATTACAGCGACAAAAAATCATACAACAGATCCAACCTATATTGAAAAAAAGGTTCCTCGTTCGCAGAAAATTAAAGTACCGACGTCGGTGGTAGACGTCACCAAAATCTCGGATTCTCTTATTTCCGATAGTGACAAATATAACAAAAGGGTAGATAAACGGTACTTCACTACCATGTCCTACGGTACTAGAATCAAAAAACTTACAACTTAAAGTTCGGTTGAAAAGTGAGAGACGAAAGTGAAAGTAGTTCTCCGAGAATCAAGAAGTGAAAGACGGTACTCCCACCACAGTAGACACATAGACTCCAATAACTATAAAGAGGGTCGTTAGAACTAAGGTCGAACACGAAGTAGGTGGGATCGTAAATTGTATTACGTAAGACGTATATTCAATTTATTCGTCCCATTGTTATACGTCGGAGCTGTAGGAGGAAAGGGTTAAACCTTGGTCAGACATCGAGGTACAGATCAAGATTGATAACGAAGAACAACGTTTTTATGAAATCAAGAAAAGGAAAACAGAGATTTGTAAAGTGATTTTATTTATGAAAATACCCGACGGAGTAAATCAAAATATAAGAAAAATTAAAGAGGAGATCAAAGAAAAAATAATAATAAATAAATATATATATAAAAAAAAAAATTTAAAATATAAATGAAATAAAATGATATGTTATGACATAACTAAAACGGTATGTAACTGTACTTAGACGGTCCCCACATATGCTCGAGGGTTAGGACTTAGGGGGAGGGTGGAGGGTGGAGTATAGTAGAGAGACCTAGTAGGGGCACGTGGTCGGGGTTCGTAGGACATAGAACATAGGTTGTATCTGACCGTGAAGCAAAGAATGTACTATCATATGTACAAAGTTACGGTAAGAGGGTTTCGTAGGGGGGAGAGGGAGAGGGAGTGTCAGATTTTCAGACAAGATATGTAGACACAGAGAAAACGAGAGAGTGTATGCCTCAATAATAATGGTAGAAAGATTTAAGGTATATATATACAGTCATATGACATAACCACAAAAAGAAAGACCGAATGAAGTGAGACATAGTAGCCGAGGTCAAAGTAGATAGAGTAATCTTGACTAAGTTTAAATAAGAAAAATTACCGACTCTTATACATGGTACACATAACGGTACTTCACTACCATGTCCTAACACATATACATGGTACACATAACACATATACATGGTACTGAAAGAATAGGTAAGTAGACGACTATATGTAGATCCAACAAAGGTACACGACCGAAAATATTTGTCACGACGTTACTTGTGACCCCATGTACACAGAGAAAGTTAAGACCAAAGGAGTCACACATACGGGTCGTCACCCTAACGACCCAGTATTCCGTCAAGATAAACGTTAAAAAATTCCTTAGAGGTGTGACAAAAGGTAACACCGATATGGTCAAACGTAAGGGTGGTTGTCACATTCTCTCAAGGGAAAAGAGGTGTAGGAGAGGTCGTAAATAACGAACATCTGAAGACCTAGTGTCGGTAAGACTGACCACACTTCACCATGAAGTAACACCATAACTAAACGTAAATAGACTATTACTCACTACAACTCGTAGAAAAGTACACAAACAATCGGTAGGTATACAGAAGAAACCTCTTTACGGATAAATCTAGAAACCGGGTAAAAAACTAACCCAGCAAATAAAAAGACCTCAACTCGACGTATTCAACGAACATATAAAAACTCTAATCAACAAACAGTCAACGAAGTAAACGATAACAAAAGAGGGTAAGTCTTCCACCAGAAAAGTGGAACGAATACTAAAGGAAACAACACGTCTTCGAAAATTAAAATTAATCCAGGGTAAACAAATAAAAACGAAATTAAAGGTCATAAGAACCTCCACCTAGTATCTCCTAGGACGACACTAAATACGGTCTCTCACAAAACGGATACAAGAGGAGATCCTCAAAATATCAAAGACCAGAATGTAAATCTAGAAATTAGGTAAAACTCAAATAAAAACACATACCACAATTTTTCACTAAATCAAAGTAAGAAAATGTTCACTAACCGGTCAAAAGGGTCGTGGTTAACAATTTCTCTAACAGAAATATGGTAACATATAAGAACGGAGGAAACAGCTTCTATTCCACAGGTATCCACACATCTAAATAGAGACCCGAAAGATTAAACAAGGTAACTAGATATAAAGACGGAAACACGGTCATGGTATGACAGAACTACTGACACCGAAACATCATCTCGGATTTCAGTCCGTCCAACTAAGGAGGTCAAGGTAAGAAGAAAGTGTTCTAACGAAACGGATAAGCTCCGAAAAATAGAAAGGTATGTTTAGAACTTTAATAAACAAGATCAAGACACTTTTTATGGCGTCCATCGAACTATCCCTAACGTAACTTAGACATCTAACGAAACCCATCATATGAGTAGAGGTGATATAACTAAGAAGACGAGGTACTTGTACCATATAAAGAGGTAGATAATCAAAGGAGAAACTAAAGAAAGTAGTCATAAAATATCAAAAGCTATATATCTAGAAATCAAAGAAATCCATCCATATAAGGATTCATAAAATAAGAAAAGCAACGTTACCACTTACCTTAACAAAGGAATTAAAGAAAAAGATGAAGGAGTAATAATCATATATCCTTACGTTCCCTAAAGACTCACGACTAGAATATAGGACGTTGAAATGATATAAGTAACTAATCGAGATCATCAAAAGACCACCTCAGAAATCCCAAAAGATACATCTCCTAGTACAGTAGACGTTTGTCACTATCAAAATGAAGAAGAAAAGGTTAAACCTAAGGAAAAGAAAGAAAAAGACGAGACTAACGACACCGGTTTTGAAGGTCTTGATACAACTTATCATCGCCACTTTCACCCGTGGGAACAGAACAAGGACTGAAATCCCCTTTACGAAAGTTAAAAAGTGGTAACTCCTATTACAAACGACACCCAAACAGTATCTATTGAAAATAATACAACTCCATATAAGGAAGATAAAGACGAAAGACCTCTCAAAAATAGTATTTACCTACCACTTAAAACAGTTTTCGGAAGAGACGTAGATAACTCTTTTAGTATACCGAAAATAAAAAGTTAAACAATTACACCACTTAATGTAACTAACTAAACATCTATAACTTCTTAGGAACATAGCGACCCTATTTCGGGTGAACCAGTACCACATACTAGAAAATTACACAACAACCTAAGACTAACGATCTTAAAACAACTCCTAAAAACGTACAAGTAGTCACTATAACCGGACATCAAAAGAAAAAAGAANTAGTCACTATAACCAAAAAAAAAAAAAAAAAAACGCCATAGGAACAGTCTAAAACCATAATTCCACTACCACCGGAGTATCTTACTCAAACCTTCAAATGGAAGGAGACGTTAAAAGACCTTCTCAAACTCATCCTCTCCACAATAGAGAAGAGTTTTAAAAACCATCTTAAGTCGATACTTCGGCAGACCTGGACCCGAAAACAAACGACCTTCTCAAGACTAAATGTCAAAGTTAAAGGTACGAACACTACCCAGACAATTCTAAAAGATAAAGAAGGACCAAGTCAAAACCTTTCAACATGAAAAGATTCTTAAACGGGTAAAGAAGGTACAACAGGTAAAATAACCGTATATTAACGACTATCATCAGAGAATACTACGAAACATAAAAACACAAAAGACAACACTAGAGAGGTAAAAGTAAAGATTAAAATAACTAAACTAAAAAGAGAGAAACAAAGAACTATTTCAGACCGATTACCAAACAATTAAAATAAATAGGAAAGTTTCTTGGTCGTAAAACGAAACAACTAAAAACGATACCAGAGAAAACAAAGAAAACGTAAATAAAGACAGGATTACAAATTCTAAAGAAAGGAAGACGATTGAGACCCCACGAGGTTGAGAAGGAAAAGATCAACGAAATCAACATCTCAATCCAATAAATAAACTGAAAAAAGGACAAAGAACTCCATACGGACATAACGATACTTGAAAGGACGAAAATATCACAGGGTGTGCAAACCCCAACAACACAAAAGTAAAAGTAAGCAAAGATACGTATAAAACTAATGAAAAAACTAAAGAAGACACTAAACAACCAATAAGTCTTCACAACAAACCGGAGGTATACAACCTTAAAAATTATCAAAAAGAGGATATTAACTCTAGATTAGAATTACGTAATACCAGTCTTTCCCACGAACCTTACTAAAGCTAAAAAAATTTAAATAGTTCCAATCTAAATACCGGGTCCTACACTAGATGGGACCTTTTCAAAGGTACTCGTGAACTCTTTTTCTACTTTAAGTAACAAAACCCCACTTTACAGGATATCTATAGTTAATCCAGATTGCCCAGATAACATAGTAAATTTCAAACGTAAAGAACCAATTAATAGACAAATCAACTAGACAGGTATCCACACTCACCCCATAATTTCAGAGGGTGATAATAACACAATAACAATTGAAAGGGGAAAAAATCGTAAACAGAATGTGTAACACCACAAGGAGACAACCCACGTATATATAAATATTAACAATATAGAAGAAGAACCTAACTAGGAAACTAGTAATACATCACCGGAAGAAACAGAGAAAAGTGTCGGCAACAAAATTTCAGATAAAATAGCCTATACTCATAACGATGAGGACGAAAGAAAACCAGAGATAAAGTACCTTATAGAAAGAGGTCCGGAAGTGAAAATCAGACATACACAGGAACAAAACTCCACCCAGAGAACATCCGTCGTATATATCCCTAGAACAAAAACATAGGTAAGTCGGTCAGAAACAGAAAACCAACCCCGTAAGTTGGGTAAATGTAAATTCCATTAATAACTATTCATACTAGGGCAACGGTAAATGAAATAACAAAACCCAAGTCCAAATATAGGGGAAAAACACAAAAGACAGATCTCTTCTAGGAAATCGTAAACAACCTCTCGACCAAACCACCACGACTTAAGAGAGTCGAAAACGAACAGATATTTCGAAAACTAAAGAGGAAGTATAAACTTACTCTAGGAACGACCTATGTCATTAGAACCGACATCCAATAAAAGAAAGTAGTGAAATTCATACAGAACGGTAAGGGAGGACCGGACTTCTCAAAGATAACTTTCTAGTCGACAATAGGATTACCCTTAGGGGAACACACAATAAACAACAAAAAGGGAACGACGAAAATTATAAACAAGAAACACAAACCAGAAACAATTAAACTAATTATATACAGAACCCCACAAAGTGGAACTCAAATAGGACAAACCTTGAGAGACCCAAAGAACCTGAACCTACTAATAAAGGAAGGGGTAAAATCCCTTCAAAAGTTGATAATAGAGGAGTTCATAAAAGAGTACCAGAAAGAAAAACAGAAGAAGAAGTCCCTGAGGATATTAAGCTTACAACGTCACAAAGTATAACTGGACCTCCAGAGACTCCAACAGGAGTAAAGAAAATTAAGCAAAAAGAAAAAAGGAGAGACTAAGTAAATAAAGATGGTAAGATAGAAGATAAAGTGATTAGGATATAAGTCGGAGGAAATAAGATGATAAACAACGGAGGTCTCACAAAGACTAGAGTAAATAACGTAATAAGTAATATATAACTGGGAAAAAAAAAAAAGAAGATCCAGGAACAATTTGGAAAGAACGTAGAAGAGTTAGGAACAGAGATCCGATAAATAGACACTAAGGTAAAACTATAATTCTAAAACCTAGTAAACGTGATAGTTATAAACCTTAAGAAAGGGTCTATCTAAGGGATAGAGAAGGAGAAAACAAACCAAACCACCCGTAAAGAGGACAAGGAAATGGACGACCCATAAGGAGACAGAGAAGTAGAACCAATATATCGACGCAAACCCCACCGGAAAGATATAAGACCCTTAAACACCTCAAGGGAAATAATATCTCAAAGGAGTGACACCCACCCCAACATAGTCACCGAACAGTTCCAAAGAACCAATCCCTCCGAACACAACCTCAAGAGCACCCACCTCGACCTAAAGAAGAGAGGTCTGACGATACTTCACAGGTCATTACCCAATACTCTGCAGTTACCAAAACCTCATCAGAACTCGACGGACACATAACTTCGAGTCACCACACAAGGACACAACGACCTCTTAAACGCACCATACAGAACGAGACCTTGAACAACCGGAAACCCACCACGAACCAAAGTCACATCCATACCTCCACAAACTACTCGAGGATAGTTTATTACAAGGGACCTAAGTCTTAAATAGACTACAAGAGTCCTAAACCTGATTTCGGAGGACAAAGACCAAAAGTCAAAATACAAATGTTATCCGAATTCTGAAGAGGTAGATATGTCGTGGCTGCTATTTTGTAGATCCAATTTCTACTTTCCAAAGAGGTGCAACTCCCAGTGGGTATCTCCAAGTGACAAAAACTTCGGCTTCTAGACGAAACGACCCACGGACTACAGGAGACTGTCTTAAGTCTTCATCAAAACACTTTAAATGAGTCACAACTTTACAAGAAAACTACTTAAACACTCCCTCTTTCACCAGAGGGGCAGGATAAGGAGACGGTAGAATCCTGGTGGGGGAGAGGAGATCAAAGTTGATAAATGAAAGAAAGAACAAACCTAATAGGTATTCAAAATTAGAAAAGGGTCGTCGAAATAAATACGGAAACTTAAGGTCGGAAATAGAATCATATAAAATTAAATTAAGTATTTACCAATAACGTTGTCGTAAACAATGTAAAAAATTTTGATGATAAAAGTAAAAATACATGTAGAGTTACATAAGGTTAGGACTAAACTAGAGAAGAAACTAAATAAAATTTTACCGGTAATTTTAACAACGTCAAAATTTGATAAAAAGTGATTCACAGTACAACAAAAAATTGAATTAATATAACCGTGTGTAATGGTCACAATACACCATTACAAACGAAACCCCGAAGGGTCCACCTTCATCACCATTTCTTGGGTGGACGTTGACCTCCTCTGAATTCTCTATACCCAGACTAAGGATTCAGACCTTCTAGGGGACCTTCTCCTGTAGTGTTCGGTGAAGTCATAAGAACGGACCTCTTAAGGTACCTGTCTCCTCGAACCATCCGATGTCAAGTATCCCAGAGTTTCGAAACCTGTACTGACTTCACTGAATCGTACGTGTGTGTTACAAACGAAATATTGTCTGACCGGTTGTCATGAGGTGTCTGTCTCAGGTTTGGGTCGTGACTGACTATTTTTTCAAAATAATCTTGGGTCAGTATAGATAACTATAAGTACAAAGGGTACCGACGAACATGTGACTTTGTCGTCTCAACTCAACAAAATTAGCTTTGGTGTACAGTCCGTTTCTTCTTTGATAAATGAGAGACCTTAAAATGTCTTCCCTTTAAAGACTGAAAACAATTTATTACAAAACTTTGGATTCTGAACGAATTACCTTATTATGTATCTTATACATCAACATAGATGGACAAGTCATAAAAACGACATTCCAAAAAAAAAAAAAGGGAATGAAAGAAAAGAAAAGAAAAAAAAAAAAGAATGACATTTGTAAAAACGACGTCGTAAAGGTGATGTTTTTAAAACGGTGACTTTCTATTTTGTTGACCAACTAGCAGAAACCAAACTGTCAAACGAAAGTTGACTAATTTTACGTAATCGTGTAGAAGGTCAATGACTGTATTGACTATCGAAATAGTTCAACTGTCTATTCCTACTAAATGGGGTTCTCAACCATAGAATAAAACTTGTATGATGTAATCTTCTTTTCTCTGGTTCCTCGTATCCACTTGACTGTAGAGGGTTACTTGAAACTTTACAGACAGTCACCTCCATACTGTTATACTCTTCTTTATTTGTTCTTGTATCTCCAAAAATGTTCCGTTAAGTTCCGAGTCAATGTTTATAATTAAATTCATACACCTTTGACTATAGAGAGAATTACTTCTTTCTTTAAAATCGTTCTTTCTTTTTCACACTACGACTTGTTTCCACTTAGTTGTTCGTTTTCTTGTTCTGTTTAATTTTGGTTTGTCTTATTGGTGGTTTTGGGGTTTATATGTTTTATAATACTTACTTTTAAAACCTTCTGTTCACAAGTCCAAATTATATGTTTTTTATTAGTTCAATAAACATGTCACAAAGGTACTCAGGTATGTGTAAAGTTTACATAAGTTAATAAAACATAAAACGTTCTCAGAAAAATCGAAACGATAAGTAAAGAGTACAAAGTAATATTGTAAAATTAATAGATAATATGAAAAACATTAAAATAGTAAATACTGTTTTGACGGAATACTGATCAATCAGTCCACCATTTTTACGGCGTCTTTATGAACGTAGTTTTTACCGTGGTGCATGACACTTTCATGCTCTTACAATAAACACAGAGGTACATACGAACTTTTACTCATACAATGTTGACAATATATAACAGAACATATAAAAGACTAACACCTACAAGAGTCAAAATGATACTTGATGTATTTTGGTGTGTGAATACTATCCACAATTGAAGAAATAGAATTAATAAAATTAATAAGAAAACTCTATAGTAAAATCTTCACACTCTCAACTTTTAATTTTAAAGACAGTGTGAAAGTTGTGACGGAATTTTAGAAAGGAAAAATTAAAGTCATCTCGATGTTGTAGAAGAAACAGAAATAATGGTTTAAAGTAGTATATATACATATATATAAGTGATATATATATGTATAAAGATATTTTATTCTATATGAAATCGATAATAAGTATATTTGTCCCATATCCACGTTAACACAAATTTGTTTAGACTTTTTTTTAGAAAATTTACTTCTTAAATAAATTAAACATAGATTAAACCAATGACTACATAAATATAGATTTAAAATTGATGAATAAAATAAGAGAGATGAAGTAATCCCCTAAAGGGAACACCAGGTCACCAACTCTGAAGTGTGACCGTTACGTCCATCGTACCCAAGTTAGGGACCAGTCCCATGATTCTGGGGGACAACACGTTACGACGGTTTTTTAAATTTTTTTTTTTTTCCTGAAGGGAACACCGAGTCGACCATCTCTTAGGTGAACGTTACACCCTCTGGACCCAAGTTAGGGACCCAACACTTATATGGGACCTCTTCTCTTTCCGATGTGTGAGGTCATAAGACCGGATCTCTTAAAGTACCTGACATGTCTGGTACCCCACCGTTTCTCAACCTGTCTTGACTCGTTGAAAGTGTGAGGTAATCTACACGGATTTACACACACACAGACAGAGGAATAACAAGTTGAAAGTAAATAAAACAAAAGATTTAGACTAATTAAAAAGAACTCATCAATATATGAGAAAGTTTGAAAGAATCATTAAAGGTATCTATACAATTAAAATATATTATATTACATTTATTATTAAAACGATATAAATTTTTCTATGTTGAAGTTTCTCTAGAGATTTAGACTACTATCAAAAAGGTTTACTGTACATTTATAACATTGTAGTAAATCGAAAGACAAAGGTCGGTGAACAACCTTTAAAAAAAAGGTAAAATTGTATAGTCTGGTAAGTTCAAGTAGATGATATTAAAGTTTAAGTAAAAATTTGCTTATGTTATATAAAGACAAAGATAAAAAAGTAGACTAAGGACAGGTGTCACCAAACAAAGAAATACACCAATAATCAACAAAGTACCACTGAGTTACAAGGAAATAAGCACGATTAAAAACTTCTGAATTGAGTTTTATAAAAAGAAATCATTACAGTAAGACATTGGAAGAACCATATTAATAGAGTCCTTGTGAAATTCAGTAGACTAACCTAATATCAAAATCCCTGATCATGTTTGATGGAGTGTTAACGTGAGTAGAGTGTACGATCATTTCGTTACGAGTTTTAAGAGCTTCGGTCCGAAGTCGTTATACACTTGGAACTTGAAGGTCTATAAGTTCGACCAAAATCTTTTCCGTCTTCTTGATATCTAGTTTAGCGGTTGTAGGCGACCTAGTAGTTTTTTTGTTCTCTCAAGGTCTTTTTGTAGATAAAGACGAAATAACTGATACTGTTTCGGAAACTGACACACCTAGTGTTTTTGGACACCTTTTAAGACTTTCTCTACCCTTATGGTCTGGTGGTCTGGACGGAGAACACTTTGGATATACGTCCAGTCCTTCGTTGTCAATATTGACCTGTACCTTGTTGTCTGACTAAGGTTTATTCTTTTCCTCATACAGTTCCGACATATAACAGTGGCACGCATAAATTGAATATACGTCTCATGTAGTACCCTTTGCGACCCGACCTTCTTCGTGTTCGACTTTAGTTCCAACGGTCCTCTTTATAGTTATTGGAGTCTATACGTCTACTGTGGTGGGAATACCGTCTTTCACTTCTCCTTGATTTTTCGGAGAACTACTTTCACTTTCTCCTCTCACTTTTTCAACCGAATTTCGAGTTGTAAGTCTTTTGATTCTAGTACCGTAAACCAGGGTAGTGAAGTACACTTTATCTACCCCTTTGTTATCTTTGTTACAGTCTGAAGTAAAAACCCCCGAGGTTTTAGTGAAGTCTACTACTGATGTCGGTACTTTAATTTTCTGCGATTGAGGAACCTTCCCCGAAGGGACCACCGAGTCTCCAATTTCGTAGACGGAGGTTACGACCTTTGGACCCAAGCTAGGGACCCAGTCCTTCTAGGGGACCTCTTCCTTTACCGTTGGCTGAGGTCATAAGAACGGACCTCTTAGGGTACCTGCCTCCTCGGACCACCCGATGTCAGGTACCCCAGCGTTTCTCAGCCTGTGCTGACTCGCTGAAGTGGAAGTGGAAGTGGATGAGGAACCTTCCTTCAATACTGGTTGGATCTATCGTATAAGTTTTCGTCTCTGTAATGAAACACTTGTTTCCAGGCAGATCAGTTCCGATACCAAAAAGGTCACCAGTACATACCTACACTCTTAACCTGACATTATTCTTTCGACTCACAACTTCTCAATTACGAAAACTTGACACCACAACCTCTTCTGAGAACGTTCAGGGAACCTGACGTTCCTCTAGGTCCGTCAGGTAAGATTTCCTCTAGTCGGGACGCACAAGAAACCTTCCTTACTACGATTTCGACTTTGCGGTCATGAAACCGGTGGAGTACGCTTCTCGACTGAGTAACCTTTTCTGAGACTACGACCCTCCCTAACCCCCGTCCTCCTCTTCCCCCCCCGTCCTCCTCTTCCCCTGCCGTCTCTTACTCTACCGACCTACCGTAGTGCCTGAGCTACCTGTACTCAAATTCACTTGAGGTCCTCAATCACTACTTGACCCTCCGGATCGTACGACACTTAGTAAACCAGTGTTTCTCAACTTGTGCTCAATCCCTGACTTGACTTGACTTGACTTGACTTGACTATTGTGTTACTTAAGTCTAGGACTAGAGACAAAAACATAAAAGACCTTTGTAAATGATAGAAAGGTTTCTCTTACTTTTTCCGACATATAACAGTGGGACGAATAAATTACATATACGTCTAATGTAGTACTCTTTGTAACCCAACCTATTTCGTGTTCGACCTTAGTTCTAACGACCCTCTTTACAGTTATTGGAGTCTATACGTTTACTGTGGTGGGACTACCGTCTTTCCCTTCTTTCTGAATTGTCGGAGAACTACTTTCGCTTTCTCCTCTCACTTTTGCAACAGAATTTAGAGTTGTAAGTCTTTTGATTCTAGTACCCTAGGCCAGTGTAGTGAAGTACCGTTTATCTACCCGTTTGAACTTTGTCACAGTCAGAAAAAAAAAACCCGAGGTTTTAGTGACGTCTACCACTGACGTCGGTACTTTAATTTTCTACGAAAGAGGAACCTTCCTTTCAAAACTAATTGGATCTGTCACATAATTTTTCGTTTCTGTTTTTTTTTTTCATTATTTTATTTTGTTTATTTATTTATTTTCTCTGTAATGAAACAGTTGTTTTCAGGTAGATCTGTTCGGATACCAAAAGTTTCATCAGTACATACCTACACTCTCCACCTGATATTTCCTTCGACTCGTAACTTCTTAACTACGAAAACTTGACACCAGAACCTCTTCTGAGAACCCTCAGAGAACCTGACGTTCCTCTAGGTGGGTCAGGTAGGATTTCCTCTAGTCAGGACTCACAAGTAACCTTCTTGACTACAACCTTGGTTATGAGGTTATAAAACCGGTGGACTACACTTCTCTACAGAGTAAACTTTTCTGTGACTACGACTCTCCCTAACTCCCGTCCTCCTCTTCCCCTGCTGTCTCCTACTCAACTAAACTACCGTAATGACTGAGCTACCTGTACCCAAACCCACTTGAGGTCCTCAACCACTACCTGTCCCTCCGGACCGTACGACGACAAGTATCCCAACGCGTCTCAACCTGTTCTGACTCACTGACTTTACTCTCTGACTAATACACATCATCTCTAACGGGTCAAAAATATATACCTTAGAGAAAGTTCTTAAGTTTAAAAGGACTTCTCAGACATTAAACTGTAAAATGGTACACATTTGAGAACCTAGACAAACAGTATGGGATATATATGTCTATTTAATTTTGGGTTCTATATTAAAGACCACTAATAATTTACAGGATGCCGTCTATAATTGAAGCCACAAATAAAAGAAGAAATTTAATTTCGAAATAGTATGAGTAGGTAAAGGGAGTGAAGAAAAGTATGATATTTTACACAACCCTTTTGCAAAAGTATAATAAAAAGGTCGTAAATATCAAAACATCGAGTCGATCATTTCTTAGACGGACGTTACGTCCTCTGGACCTAAAGTAGGGACCCAGCCCTTCTACGGGACCTCTTCCTTTACCGTTGGGTAAGGTCATAAGAACGGACCTCTTAGGGTATCAGTCTCTTCAGACCGTCCGATCTCAGGGTACCCCAACGTTCTCAACGTGTACTGAATCACTGATTTGGTGGTATGACACTACAAATGAGTATAACGAGTCTAATGGTTTAACGGTATCTGTATTCATGAGGTCAAAGATGTGTAAAAGACGTTTAATTTTAACGACTATTTTTAACAGACAATATGAGAATAGGGTACATAAAGGAGTTTATCGAAAGACACTAAAAACAAGATAGAAAAGAATATAAGTAATTACCTTTTTTAATTGTAAAACTATTAGTGTGAAAGAATTTGTCTTCAAGAGTATCGTATTGACTGTTTAAAGATTTAGATACTGAAAACACGTCGTGAGGTATATTCTAAGCCTTAAGTTAATAGACCTATAAGGATATATTCAGAAGGGAAATCCAAAACCCCCGTCTTAATCTTCGTTGATTATCTTCGTATTATTTAATGAAATTAATAACAAGGTTTTTCATTGTGAGTAAGATGTAATAAATTCCATTAAGTAGATAATAAAGTATAAAGTCAAAGGATTTCTAAATTGCTTTAATACGGTACTCTAGAGAAGATCTGTAAACTTGTTTACAAGTCAAGTCAAGTCAAGTCAGTGAGTCAGTATAGACTGTGAAACACTGGTGTACTTGACGTGGTGAGGTTCGGAGGGACAAGTAGTGGTTGAGGACCTCAAGTGGGTTTGGGCACAGGTAGCTCAACCATTACGGTAGTTTGGTAGAGTAGGAGACAGCAGGAGAAGAAAAGGAGGGTCGTAGTCCCAGAAAAGTTTACTCAGTCGGGAAGTGTAGTCCACCGGTCTGATAACCTGAAAGTTGAAATCGTAGTCAGGAAGGTTACTTGTGGGTCCTGACTACAGAAATCTTACCTGACTAACCTAGAGGAACGTCAGGTTCCCTGAGGGTTCTCAGAAGAGGTTGTGGTGTAAAGTTTTCGTACTTAAGAAACCGTGAGTCGAAAAAAATATCAGGTTGAAAGTTTAGGTACGTACTGGTGACCTTTTTAGTATCGAACTGATCTGGCTGGAAACAACCGTTTCATTACAGAGACTAAAAATTATACGACAGCTCAAACCAGATTTGAAAGGAAGGTTCCTCATTCGTAGAACACTAAAGTACCGACGTTAGTGGTAGACGTCACAAAAACCTCGAGTCTTTTTTATTTGAGACTGTGACAAAGGTGACAAAGGAGTAGATAAAGGGTACTTCACTACCCTGGTATACGGTACTAGAATCAAAAGACTTACAACTCGAAATTCGGTTGAAAAAGTGAGAGGAGAAAGTGAAAGTAGTTCTCCGAAAAATCAAGGAGAAGTGAAAGACGGTATTCCCACCACAGTAGACGTATAGACTTCAATAACTATAAAGAGGGTCGTTAGAACTAAAGTCGAACACGAAGAAGGTCGGGTCGCAAAGAGTACTACACGAGACGTATATTCAATTTATTCGTTCCACTGTTATATATCGGAACTCCATGAGGAAAAGGATAAACCTTGGTCAGACAACAAGGTACGGGTCAACACAACGAAGGACTGGAGGTATATCAAAGAGTTCTCCGTCCAGTCCACCAGACTATAAGGGTAGAGAAAGTCTTAAAAGGTGTCCTAAAACACTAGGTGTGTGAGTTTTCGAAACTGTATCAGTTATTTCGTCTTTATCTATAAAAAAAGACCTTGAGAGAACGAAAAAACTACTAGGTCGCCTACAACCGTTAAACTAGATACCAAGAAGACGGAAAAGATTTTGGTCGAACTTATAGACCATCAAGTGCCAAGTGTATGACGACTTCGGACAGAACGTCTTAAGACTCGTAATGAAATGATCGCACACTCTACTCACGTTAACGCACCATACGACTCGTAAGAAACCGTAACGGAAAGAAACCCTTATTTTACTTTTGACTGTAAAAGGTCAGGACATCGGTAACGACTCAAAAGGTTTAAACGACAGTATAACGCACGTCGTGAAAGTGTCGTAGTAGAAAGTCCTAAACTTTATCGAGTTGATCATAAGGTAGTGAAGGTAATCGAAACAAGCATCACTACGAAGAATTCCGGATGAACTGAAGTGTGAAGTCCTATAGACCGAGATCCACTCACTAGTGTGGTAGCACTAATAGACCCAGTATTTCTAGAAAAAGCATGTCAAAAAGACACATAAGAACGATGGAGAAGATTTATAGAAGACGAAGATAATCCAGGGATAGTAAAGACAGGATATAACAAGGGTAGAAACGTACTTTACAAGGGAACCTTAGAGATTAAAAGAACTGTTTTAGACATCAGAAAGGGTAAGACAACGAAAGGAGATAAAGAAACGTAACTAGTGACTCCATCCGAAAGAATAGAGAGGAACGATAAGAAAGCTTGAGACGTAAGTCTACGAATATAGAAAGGAAAAGGAGAAACGAAAAGTGAATGGAAGAAAAGTGTCGATAAACATTCCGGAGGAGTCTGTCGGTAAAAAGAGAAAAACGTACAGAAAAAGAACCCCAACTAGAACTAAGGACAGAGGACATTTCACAGTGCTTGGAGGTAGGTATCAAGTAGTCCGTAAGACAGATAGTATAGATCAGGGAATTTAGATAAAGGGTGAAGATGACACATCAGTATTCCCTAAACTTTATCCAGTATGGAATTATCAGGTCACCAAAAGAGGTGAAAGAAGTTAAAGTCACACTTAAACCATTATTCCTCAAGTACTAGACTCGGTGTCAGACGAGTACCAGAACAAAAACGACTGATATATCTCGAAGAGGTAGAAACCGAAGTTTCTTATATTAGTCAGACTAAAACCACAGTTGGTAGACCACTACAGGTACACATCTCGGAGAGAACACAACAATCTTTTCCCACAAACGATACTGGTCACGCAAGAGAACCGTCTTGAGATAATCGGAAACGGGACGAAGTAAGACATGAGGTTCCGGTTTAAACGGACAATGAGGTCCACAAAGAACTGAATACTTCCGTGTTAAATGGAAAAAGAGAGGAACTTCAAACTATTATTTACCTTGTTAAAATAAAGTTTTATGCTTATGTTGACTGTCTATATCTTTTACCTCGATTCCCTTTCGTTTAAACTAGTCCTTTTCAGTAATTAATTATAGAGACGGAACCTTCTACAATACTATTGATCTACTTTCGTCTTTCGATCTTTATTATACTGACATTAAGGTATTAGAGTTTTAATATGACTTTTATAGTTGATCATCACTATGAAGAGAAATTGTGATTTCATGTGATCTGTTATAATACAGTAAAAAAATGTAAATGTTTTCTTTTTCGTACTTAAAAATGGATTCCGTTAGCTACAGATTGTTTAGATTTTACTTTTTACCTTTTATTAAATTCCTTTTACTTCTGTATTAATGAAGGATACGTTTGTATACCTTACGACCACAACCAGGTTATACACCGTCTAGTAACGTAAAGTTTTAGAAGAGATTCGTTGACTTACACAGTTCACTTTGTTGTTTTGAATGTATCTGATTGATACATGATGTCTTTTTGTGTTTAATCCCTGATACACAGTCATTTAGTTCTTGGCGAAACTTCCGTTCATAGTGGAAGAATTAGCTGAGAGTTATTTACTATTACCTTTATTACTGAGTAGATAATTTCCATACTTTATATGTGGATACAAAAAGGTACTATTACGTTTTCCTGAGTATCCAAGTTTTTTAAAACGGGATAAAATACTAATCTCGGAGTCCAAGTTTCATAGTCAAAAATTGATATTTAGGTCATTCTCATAAAGTAACATATATATTCTCGTAATTTCTTTCCAATGGATACAAAGTACCAGTGTTTAACAAAACTGAAGAAACTCACTATTAAACTAAAAAAATTCACATACATAAATATATAGAAAATTAAATCAATTACAGTCTTAACTTTTTGTGTCATAGTAGGTTCATATTTTCTTATCAAAAGTTCACCAACTTGAATGTAGTTAAGGACTAAGAAACTTTCTTTTACGAAGACATTGTTACACTGTAAAACGTTTCGTTTTATTAGTCAAAACTTATAGTACAAAAGTAATAGTATACAGTCAAACATAGGTAACCGAGATTTCAAAAAAAATATCTCAATTCTCGGAGAAACCTTATTAAAATACTATCGTCTTTTAACTTAGTTATTGAAACTACTGAGGTAACACAGAACTAAACTGGCCACCTTCTAATATTTCTCTCCCCGTCAAACAGTAACAACAACTTGAGAATGTTCGATACTCGACAGGAAAAGGGGATTGTATAAAAATTTAAAAATAACCTCACAACTAAATGTTATAACACAATCAAAGTCTACATGACGTTTCACATAGTTTATATGTATAGAGTTTATAAAAAATCTAATTAAAGGTTATATCCAGTGATGTCTCATAATTCAAATCAAGGGACACGATATATCATCTAAGAATAAACAATAGTAAATATATTGATTACATATATACAGTTTGAAGGTTAAAAGGGGAGGTAAAGGAATACGCCATAGAGATTCTTTGTGTCACCGTTTCTTACAAGTTTATAAGTTTGATGACATGTTAACACGAGTAAAGTGTACGATCGTTTCAAACAAGTTTTAGGAAGATCGATCCGAAATCGTTATTTACTAGACTCTTGAAGGTCACATGTTCGACCCAAATCTTTTCCGTCTCCTTGGTCTCTAGTTTAACGGTTGTAAACAACCTAGTATCTCTTTCGTTCCCTTAAGGTTTTTTCGTTGACGAAGACTAAGTGACCAGACTCGGTGGTTCCGAGTCTACCGTTTCACAGACGGATATTACGTCCTCTGAGTTAAAACTAGGGACCCAGCCCTTCTAGGAGACCTCTTCCTTTACCGTTGGGTGAGGTCAAGAGAACGGACGTTTTAGGGTACCTGGCTCCTCGGACCATCCGATATCAGGTACCCCAGCGTTTCTCAGTCTGTTCTGACTCTCTGAAGTAAAAGACGAAGTAACTGATACTGATACTGAGATGTCTCGGAAACTGAGACATCAACAACAAGTCAGCACAGACTGAGAAAATTTGGGTTACCTGACGTCGTGTGGTCCGATGGGATGGGAACTGGTAGAGGACTTCGAACGATTTTGAGTACAGGTAACTTATCCACCACGTTAGGTCAGTGTAGTAGGAGAGTGGTCTCATCCTGGACTGACTCATTGACTTGACTTGACTAATGAGGTATGGGTCATGATTGGTAACGAAGAACTGGACGTACACCAAAGAATCCTCTACCCATTCCACTAGACCATAAGGGTAGATAAATTCTTAACAGGTACCAAACAACCCTACGTGTCTCAGTTCTTCGTCTTCCACTTTTTTTTCTCACCTTTTTCGATCAAATTTTGAGTCCTAAGTTTTTTTTTTTTTTTTTCTAGTATCGTAGGCCAACGTAGTCAAGTTAAGTCAGCGATTCAACACAGACTGAGAAACACTGGGGTATTTAACGTCGTACGGTCCGGAGGGATAGGTAGTGGTTGAGGACCTTGAGTGAGTCTGAGTGCAGGTAGCTCAGACACTACGGTAGGTCGGTAGAGTAGGAGACAGTAGGGAAAGAGGAGGACGGAGGGTCGTAGTGTCAGAAAAGGTTACTCAGTTGAGAAGCGTACTCCACCGGTTTCATGACCTCGAAGTCGAAATCGTAGTAAGGAAGGTTTCTTTAGGGTCCGGACTAGAGGAAGTCTTACCTGACCGACCTAGAAGAACGTCACGTTCCCTGAACGTTCTCAGAAGAGGTTGTGGTGTCAAGTTTTCGTAGTTAAGAAGTCACGAGTCGGAAGAAGTGTCAGGTTGAGAGTGTAGGTAAGTACTGGTGTCCTTTTTGGTATCGGAACTGATCTGCCTGGAAAGAACCGTTTCATTACAGAGACGAAAAGTTGTACGATAGATCCAACCAGTGTTAGAAAGAAGGTTCCTCATTCGCAGAAAATTAAAGTACCGAAGTCAGTAGTAGACGTCACTAAAACCTCGGGGTCTTTTATCAGACTGTGACAAAGGTGAAAAAGGGGTAGATAAACGGTACTTCACTATTCTGGTCTACGGTACTAGAAACAAAAGACTTACAACTCGAAAATCGGTTGAAAAAGTGAGAGGTGAAAGTGAAAGTAGTTTTCCGAAAAATCAAGGAGAAGTGAAAGACGGTATTCCCACCACAGTAGAGTATAGTTCCAATAACTATAAAGAGGGTCGTTAGAACTAAGGTGAACACGAAGAAGGTCGGGTCGCAAAGAGTAGTGAAGTACCGTTTATCTACACCTTTGTTACCTTTCGTAGTTATTACCTGACCGAATTTTAACCATTTCCTCACTTATGTCGTTCCGACATATGTTAGTTACACGAATAAATTGAATGTACGTCACATGGAGTTTCCTTTATAACCCGACCTATTTAGTGTTCGACCTTAGTTGTAACGGTCCTTTTTATAGTTGTTGGAGTCTATCCGTTTACTATGGTGCGATTACCGTCTTTCACTTCCCCTTCATGTTTCGGTGTATTTCTACTTTCTTCTCTTACTTTTTCGACCAATTTTTGAGTCGTAAGTTTTTTAACCACCCTCCACCCTCCCCCTAAGTCCTAACCCTCGAACATATGTGGGAACCACCTAAGTACAGTTACATACCGTTTTGGTTATGTCATAACATTTCATTTTATTTCATTTTTAATTTTTTTTTTACTTCTGATACCGTAGACCAGGGTAGAGAAGTACCGTTTATCTTACTCCTCTTCCTTACCTTTATCACTGTCTAACAAAAAGGAGGGAACCCGAGAATTTAGTGACACCTGTCACAGACGTTGTTTCTTTAATTCTCGATGAATTAAGAACCTTCCTTTCGATACTGTTGGATCTGTCGTATACTTTTTCGTCTCTGTAGTGAAAAGACTGTTACCAGGTATATCAGTTTTGATACTAAAAAAGGTTATCAGTATATACCTACATTCTCAACCTAGTATTTCTTACGACTCATGACTTCTTGCCTACCGAAGTTTGACACTACGACCTCATCTGAGAATTCTTAAGGAACTCGATGTCCCTCCAGTTTGATCAGTTAGGATTTCCTTTAGTTGTGCCTTACAAGTGACCTTCCTGACTACGACTTCGACCTCGAGGTCGTGAAACTGGAGAAGTACACTTTTCGATTGAGTAACTTTTTCTATGACTACGACCCTCTCTGACTTCCGTTTCCCTCTTCCCCTGTTATCTCCTACTCTAAAAATCTATTGTAGTCACTGAGTTACCTGTACTTAAACTCGTTTGAGACCCTCTATCACTTCCTGTCTCCACGGACAGAACGACTTTAAGTACCAAAAAGTTTCTCAGACTGACTTTTCTTTTATTAAATGAATGGGGAATTATTGGTACAAACAAAAGATGTAGACATTGAGATAAAGACTAGAGATTGATAAGTCAAGTCAAGTCAGCGAGTCAGCAAAGACTGAGACGCTAGGGTACCTAGCGTCGTGCGGTCCGGAGGGGCAGGTAGTGGTTGAAGACCTCAAGTGAGTCTAAGTACAGGTAGGTCAGTCACTACGGTAGGTCGGTAGAGTAGAAGACGGCAGGGGAAGAGGAGGACAGGGGTTTAGGGAGGGTCGTAGTCTCAGAAAAGGTTACTCAGTTGACAAGCGTACTCCACCGGTTTCATGACCTCAAAGTCGAAATCGTAGTAAGGGAGGTTTCTTTATGGTCCCGACTAGAGGAAGTCTTACCTGAGCAACCTAGAGGAACGTCAGGTTCCCTGGGAGTTCTCAGAAGAGATTGTGGTGTCAAGTTTTCGTAGTTAAGAAGCTGTGTGATTGATAATCTATTTATATTTAGTTATGATGTCACTCCATAGTCAAGGGTGGTGAGTCTTACAGGTAGCAATTTGTCAGACACTTCCAATTTAAGACCTCTCCTACACCTCTTTTCCCTTAGGAAATATGGTGACCACCATTACATTTAACCGTGCCGGTGAAACCTTTTGTCATGTCTCCAAGGAATCTTTTTATTTATCTCGATTGTATACTAAATCGTTAGGTTGAGGTCCGTGTATAGGTCTCTTTTGGTATTAAGTCTCCATGTAAGTGGGGTTACAAGTACCGTCATGATAAATGTTATCGGTATTGTAATTGAATCTGTATTAGTACGATTGAAAATTTAAATAAAATAAATAAAAAACCTGTTTGGTACTCCGGATACCCAAGAATCGAGGGACTGGTCCCCGGCTGGAGTGTAGGGGACGTAACATTTGAGTCTTAGAATTGGTAGTCTAGTTGTACCTTCTCAGTGATTGTAAATAAAATTTACATATAGACCCTACTGGGTCTCTCTACCATATACATCCCTCCACATTCCCTACAAGTCCCAATCCTTGTACACATGTGGGTACCACCTAAGTACAACTACATACCGTTTTGGTTATGTTATATCATTTCATTTTTTTATTTCATTTTAGATTTTTTTTTTTTCTTTCACTTTCCCCCTCGTTTTTAACTTAGAAACTGTACTGACTGTTCTCTTTTCCCTTTTCCCACATAAAGAAGGAATAGCGGGGTCGAAAAAAAGACCACCATGGGTCCGTTGTCTTAGGTTGTAGTACTTTTTTATTTTTATTTATTTATTTATTTATTTATTTACGTATAGTTTCCGAAAACTTTTTAACAACATTTCACTGTTTGTTCAGTTTTAAGACTATTTATAAACTGTACAGATATTTGAACACGAAAAACAAAAGTAACAGAAAAAAAAAAAAGAAAAACTTCGTGGTTCTACGTCTATACTCCGTGGAAGGGACTGTAATGTGATAGTACTCGTATAGTAAAGTTGAGTCCTAATTTTTGATGTTGAAACAGTTTTCACAGAAAAGTTGTGTTTAGGTCTTCAAGTTGGTCTGGTAATTTTATATAACTGTGAACATTATCTTGTGAAGAAAAAGAAGTAAAACACGTGATAAGTTAGTTATAAAGAGACAAAGTGATAAAGAGATAGTGTTTACATATTTAAGACATCAAAGTTATTATTAATTTACATCGATTAAATGTTTTTAATAAACTCCATATAAATAAGGTGTAAAAAATAATAGTTCTCAGTGATATCACTTGATATAATTTTACCCGTTCTTAAGTTTTCAAACTTACTAATGGTTAAGGATGTGGGGATGATTTCGTAATTTAATTATAACAAATTAGAAGGATTATAACGAAAAGAATCTCTCTTTCTACTGTTTTATAAAATTGTACTTTTCTTCTTACTCATAGTTTGACCGACAGGACTTATAGTACATGTCACCTTTGACGATTGCACATATTTAACATGAAATCACTGGTTTCGTTAAAATTACTGTAAATATATTTCTCGATCTAGTCGTCTTACTACCACCGATCCGTCGAAAAGTCACTATTAATAATCCAATATTTGAATGTCGTATAAAACTAAAAACTAGTAAAATCTCCTTAGTCTCGTATAATATTACCAGAACAACTATTGTTGAATCGACTGACGAGTTAAGAATAAAATTTACAGTGATTGATTTACCTTCGGATAAATCATCAGATTTAAAATATATCTTTTGATGAAAAATTAAGATATTGAGTGACGTTTACGTCGAGTTATATGTTTATGGTATAGATAGAGACAGATAGGTAGATAGATCGTAGATAGACAGATAGATGAAACAAAATTTCGCATAGGAACTCCTTAATCACTTTTCAATGTTATGGAAATAAACCCTTACGACTTTTACTTTGTTACATTCATTTACTGGAAAACTGCACTTGTGTCCATATCTCTAACCTACATTTTAATACTGAGTGAAACTTTCGATATAGGTAAAACTACGTAATCACGGGTAGGAATGTGGTTTAATTAAGTGAGGAATCCTGATATTGAGTTTCAAGACAGTTTTCGGAACGTTCGGATTGTAATGTACAAGGGTATTCGTAACGTGAAGAATGTATGGTAGACGTGGACACAGATACCACTTTAATGTGTTCCTTTTACATTCGTGTCACCCATTTTCTATCGGATGTTTCTGTCATATTTCGAGTTGAATCTCGTTAAACCGTAACGACGTATGTCGACCCTTCACTTTCGTCGTCTACCCAATACAACTGAAGGACTTTAGTCTTTACTCTACCAAATATAGATTGTTTTTAAACGTATTGGAGATTCGTTTCCGTAACGTCCGAAACGTTTACTATTGGTTTTTTTTATTATTCCACTGTAAGAACTTTCATATATGACTGTTATAATATTAACCGTTCTGTAAACATCTGTGTTAATTAATGTTAAATTAAAATTAAAAATTTCCCCCTTCCACGGTTATTAACTCTAGTTATGAGTAAAATACAGTGTTTCGAATGGAATGTTTACTTAAAAGAGTAGATCCATATTTCATATGTCCGATATTAATATATCTTATATATCCGATGTGATATTAACGATTTATATCGTTGATAAAGTGATTTTACCTTATAAATTAGTTCATTATTTTTGAGTTCTCGTCCTTATAAAGCGAACTAAACATACAAAACCAGAGATGAAAACAAAACTCGATATGACGACGACCTCACATTCCTGTCTGTTTTTTACCGACTATAGACCGTCTAACTTAAATGTTTGATACAAATTGTAACCGAACATTTTTCTGAAGTACTCTTGGGGTAAAAGACTATTCCCAAAATAGTTACTATCTTGTTTCAATTTCATGTACTAAATTTAAGAAGAACTTTATCTTATAGAGAGATAATATCTCACTTTTAATATATCAGAGAAGAGTCTCACGATATAGTTTAATTTAATTTATAAATTAAAACATTTAAAACCTTTGGCCACATAGTAAAAAAAGACACTCAATATAAGTCCTTGATATTAGTCGGATTGACGACACTAGTTTTAAATATATCGATTCGTTATAGGAAATAAAAACTATTCCTAAAGTTGAACTAAAATCAACGTCATATCGAACATTTGTAAAGGATTAAGAAAGGACGAAACCCACAATAAACCGAAACACAGTGGAGGACTACAGAGACTCTCCTAGTCTCTCCGGTCCTAGCTTACGATTCACAAAAGGACGTAAATAGTAAAGGAGGTGGATTTGGTAAAACCATAAGGACCAAAAATAGAATCAGTGAACTTTTAGATATATTTACACTAAGGGAGAAATTGACAGGAAACTAGAGATACCGTTTTTATTGAAAAGGTCCATAGTTCTTCCTTTACAATCTCCCATATACTGAGAACATATTATTTTTTACAGTTTTATGTGTAAAGAGTTTAATCAAAGTATAAGGTGTTGGCGGGCAGAGACAAAATTACCAGTAAACCGACAGACCTTAGTCATAGAGTCGGGTAAACTTTGACAAATCAGGAACCCTTTTAACGAGACGACAAGAAAGAGTTTACCAAGTTTACCTCGTTAGTAAAAGTTCCACTAGAACTCCAAAAACTTTCTCTTTTTTTTTTTTTGTCTGTTTTGAATATGAAAGACTTCTTCGATATTCTTTCATTTTGTGTAAATTGCTTATGGTTTATACTGAAGAGGTACTGTCCACGTATTTTGAAGAAGATCCCTAGAATGTTTCAAGAGTAAAGTTACAATTGTTTTTAGGTCTATGAGTAACAGTTAAAATTTTAGTGTAAACGAAAATTTAATTCTCATCCATTAATTGGTGTATCGAGTTCTCTCCGACTTTACGTGAGAACGATGTTTATAAAGAAGTTTTTAAAATCATAAAAAACAAAATAACACAGTAACTGTATCTTAGTAATTTATCAAAACATTATTTTCTGTTCATTTGTTCCTACCTAAATTCTAATTTTACATATGGAATTTAAATCGATCTCTTATCTTATTTACCCCTGAAGGGTCCATCGGTATTTCTTGGGTGGACGGTTACGTCCTCTACATTCTCTGTACCCAAACTAGGGACCCAAACTTTCTAGAAAACCTTGTCCCTTACCGTTGGGTGAGGTCCTAAGAACGGACTTCTTAGGGTCCCTGTCTCCTTTGACCTCCCGATGTCAGAAATTCCAGTGTTTCTCAAACTATACTGTCTTGGATAAATCGTGTAAGAGTGGGTATCTGATTTACTAGGAAAAGGACATTTACTATCAATTTACTATTTTTTTTTTTAGGTTTTAATCTTGAAACTACTTAATACAACTTTTATCTTTCCATTAAGAATTGTTGTGAAAGAAAAATGTGGAGTTTGGGTCCATCCAACTTATCCAGGACTTTATCCTTCGAAAGAACTTACAATTTCTTTATTCTAATTACCTGTTACTCTGTACTTGTGTTTCTTCCTTTTTCTTGTATTTTTTATGGAATAGTTAAACCGTTTAAACGACTATCAAAAGGCATTCTAATATGACCTGTTTCCTGTCTGTTACACAAAAAAAAAAAAAAAAAAAATTATACATTTATGACTGGATGACCATTCCGAGGTTTTCTGAAACGTTACTCAAAACTTCAATTCATGTTTTCGCATCACTAAATAAGTTTACTAGTCGTCACCCAAATCCTTTCTTATCGACGTCGTCCCGTAGTCACTTACACAGAAGGAAAATAGATGGAATGAATGAGGGGGTTTAAACGAACAGTGAGTAGTAAGATAAAAACAGTGTCTCTATAAAATAAGAAAGATTGATTCAATACAGTCTATATTAAATCGATTTAAAAAATCCGATGTTGGATACAGTTATATAAAAATATATACATTAATAGGTATGTTACCAAAAGATTAGACAGTTTAAAGAAATTAGTACACACAAATAATCAACGAAGTAGTACACCATGAGAGACATTAGGGTACCTGTCATCGGGTGGTCCGAGGAGACAGGTACCCTAAGAGGTCCATTCTTGTGGTCTCACCCATTGGAAAGGGTAGAGGTTTCCTAGAAGGACTGGGTCCCTAGTACGTGTCCAAAGGACGTAACTTCCGTCGAAGAAATGGTAGACTCGGTGGTCCCTTTGGAGAAGAAATTGGTGTATCAAGTACTTTTTAGACAATAGGTTCATAATTTGCAGATGGTTTGATATGAGATTTAAAAAGGTATAAAATTGTAAGTAAAATCTGAATTAACTTGGTCAGTAAAGTAAAAGTCTAATTTATAAATAAAAAAAGATATAAAATATAGTAGTGTCTAAATATAATTACTCTCATAGGATTTTCAATAGATCTGAATGAAAAAGTGAATCTTTTACACCATTGACACAGGATCTTATAACCTCTGAATAAGTCTCTTTATTAATTTCCGTCTTAATTTAAGCCTCGGTTCTAGTATCTTTAATAAAAGATTTTGAAAAGTTCTAGTAGAGACTTAAAAGAATCATGATACGTGGAAGACTCCGTTAGAACGGAATTACAGAATGAACAGTCTGAAAGTCATATAACTTACCATTGTCTAATCAACAACTCACAGTTACACATACATGTGTGTGAGTCCTTGTCTGTGATTTGCACCCAAAAGAGTGACCTTAGCTATTAATCAATAAAACTATCTCTCAATGGATCTAAAGACCCGAAGTTATTATTCGGAGTTGGAGGAGATCTAAAGTTGATCCACGGGATATGTTTCATAATGATTTCTATTTTATTGAGTAACATTCGTTCTATCTGAAGTCATAATGTCTCGTGATCCAAACTTAAACAAAGGTGAATAGTCACTTATGACCTAAAAGAATTATGGTGAGTCTAAGTCAAAGGAGTTCTGAAAATGAAGACATATAAACAAAATCCACTTCCATCGAATAGATAACGGATTATGAGTAATTGATGTTACAGAGTTTTTTTTTTTTTTTGAGTTCATTGTAAAGTCCCAAAACGAAGTAAATTAATATATGAGAGTTTAATGGAGAAATACTACAGGAATTATAAGTAACCTTCCTGACTACAACTTCGACTTTGAGGTTGTGAAACAGGTGGACTACTCTTCTTGACTGAGTAAACTTTTCGGGGACTACGACCCTTTCTGACTTCCGTCCTCCTCTTTCCCTGCTGTCTCCTACTCTACCAACCTACCGTAGTGGTTGAGTTACCTGTGTTCAAACTCATTTGAGGCCCACAACCACTACCTGTCCCTTCGGACAGTAGGACGTGTGGCACCCCAGCGTTTCTCAACCTGTTCTGACTCACTGACTTGACTTGACTAGATAACGGATTATGAGTAATTGATGTTAAGGAGTTTTTTTTTTTTTTAGAGTTTATTGTAAAGTCCAAAAAAAAAGTAAATTAATATATGAGAGTTTAATGGTGAAACACTACAGGTCCATCGAAAATCGAAAAAGAGGTTTGTCAAAGACTGAGAGTATTATTCAGAAACTACGACTGATCTTATTCGAAAGAAAAAAGAATTAGAGAGAAACGTTGGGGACCTGACGTCGTGTCGTCCGAAGGGACAGGTAGTGGCTGAGGGCCTGAAATGAGTTTGAGTAGAGGTAACTCAACCACTACGGTAGGTTGGTGGAATAGGAGACAACAGGGGAAGAGGAGGACGGAAGTTAGAGAGGGTCGTAGTCCCAGAAATCCGGTTCTGTTATTTTTTAATTCTCTGACTTAATAGTGGAACTATATTACTTGAACTTTTTTTATATATTTCCTCTCTTACATTCTACAGAAGAACAAAAGAATAAACAAATCGACCCACATAGAATTCACAGTAGGTGGTCCTATGTTTAATCTGTAATTTCTACCTAAACCCGATCCTTCTACATTTTGCATTCCACAAACATCGGATGAACTTTTACAGGTTATGTGGGGCTGTACTTCAAGAACTCTAATATGTTAAAACAACCGACCCTCATATTTAAAACCTTAATAGTAACGTAACCATCAGTGACTTCCTTTTATTAAGGATCTCTGTGTCGACATGACTTAACAGGAGATAGGACTTACCTTCAACGTAATCTTAATTAAATCAAACATATATGATTACAACCTTAGTTCTGATGACCCTCTTTATAGTTATTAGAGTCTATACGATTAGTGTGATGGGAATACCGTCTTACTTTTATCCTTGATTTTTCGGAGAACTACTTTCACTTTCTTTTCTCACTTTTTTTAACCGAATTTTGAGTTGTAAGTTTCTTTGCGTATAGTACCGTAGGTCACGGTAGTGAAGTACCGTTCATCTACCCCTTTGTTACCTTTATTCCTCTCTAATATAAAAGAACCGGAGGTTTTAGTGACTTCTACCACTGATGTCGGTACTTTAATTTTTGTTTTGTTTTGTTTTTTTTTTTTTTACGAACGAAAAACCTTCTGTTTGACACTGGTTAGATTTATCGTATAATTTTTCGTCTCCGTAATGAAATAACTGTTTCGATACCAAAAAGGTCATCAGTACATACCTACACTCTCAACCTGGTATTTCTTTCGACTCGTGACTTCTTGACTACGGAAACTAGACAATACAACCTCTTCAGAGAACTCTCAGAGAACCTATCGTTCCTCTATTTGGTCAGTTAGGATTTCCTTTAGTCAGAAGTAATAAGTAACCTTCCCGACTACGACTTCAACTTCGAGGTTATGAAACCGGTGGACTACGTTTTTTCGATTAAGAAACCTTTTCTAAGACTTCAACCCTTTCTAACTTCCGTCCTCCTCTTACCCTCGTCTCCCCTACTTTACCAACCTACCGTAGTGGGTGAACTGTCTGTACTCGAACTCTTTCGAAACCGACTACCTGTTCCTTCGGACCGCACGACGTCAGGTACTCCAGCGTTTCGTAACTTTTGTTGACCCACTAAATTAACTTGACTAGGTGATTACGTACGTTCTATAAACCTTTAGACATTACAATGAATTTTCAGTTAAAAAATGCGTATACTGTCTATATAAACATTTTTACATGAAGTGTCAATTGTCATTTTAATTCTTTTGTTGACATTGTAATTTTATTTATGGAATAAACTCCTCCGTCAAGTTCTATGACCGTATTCTTACGGGATTTGCGTGTAGAAGGGTACCTGTGCCGTTTACATGTTCATATATACCTTCTTTAAGGAGACTTTTCTCGACTTCTTGATCACCTTATGAACGAGGTGTTATTTCCTATTTTCCTGGTGTAGTTCCGTCCAACCTTTCTCTCTTTCTGTGAGAAGTTTTGGGACGGAGGTCGTACCACCGGGTGTCAGACCTCCATAGATTTATTATTTATCTATTCATTTATTTATTTTGAGGAGATACTCCTCTACTGTTAGTATACAAGTTATATCCCAATCGTAAATTTAATATATTTCCATATATCTTTGAGTATGTTGTGTAATATTTTGTATCCTTCCCTTGGACTTGTCACAAAAACAAAAACAGAAACAAAAGTAAAAAGGGCTTCTTCTGTATATGTACCGGTTGTCCGTGTACAAGTTGTATAGATTAGTAGTCCCTTTACGGATAGTTTTAGTATTACTCTACAATGGAGTGTGGACAGTCTTACCGATAGTAGTTTTTCTATTCTTTGTTATTCACAACCGTTCTTCCAGATTTTACCCTTAGGAGTACGTGACAACTATCCTTACGTTTAAACAGGTCAGTAATATCTTTTGCGATACCTACAAGGAGATTTATAATTTTTACTTCAATAGTATATTAAGTCGTAAAGGTTAAGATCAATAAATAATTCTTTTACTTGTTTGTGTAAAATCACAAGTTACTTGGGGTTACAAGTATCGTCGTAATAAATATTATCGGTTCTGTACCTTCGTCCGATTCGAAGGTAGTTGTCTATTTATTCTACACCGGGTGTGTGTATGTGTGTGTGTGTGTGTGTGTGTGTATGTATATATAAATGTATGTATTACTTTATATTGTCGGTAATCTTCTTACTTTAAAATGATTATAAATACCTGGAATTCTAATAATACGATTCATTTTATTTAGTCTACCTCTTTCTGTTTATCGGATACTCAAGTGAATATATTTTTACTTTTGTTTTGTTTTGGTGTGAGTTTCTATATCTCTGACTTGAGCACCCTGGTCTTCCCTCGTGTCAACCCTCCACACGTTTTACCCACTTCTCCTAGTTCTCTAAGTCAACGCTAGAAGGTCAATATTTATTTAGTACCCCAACATTAAATGTTGTACATGTTATGTTATTTATTATAACATGATTGAAAGGTACCATCTCTACCATTGATTAATAGAACGTTACGTATATTTACACCTTAATGATACAACATGTAAACTTTGATTATATTATAACATCCTGTCAATATGGAATTAAATTTTCTGTTAACCTATTTGAAATTAGTCTTGTCAGGACATTCATAACACTATAACATATGTGTTTGTTTTTTTTCTTTCACTTCAGCGAGTAAGTACGGGTTGAGAAGTACTGGGGTACCTGACATGGGACGGTCTGAGGAGGTAGGTACCCTAAAAGGTCCGTTCTTATGACTTCACTTGACGGTGAAAAAAGAGATCCCCTTCAAAAACTGGGTCCCTACCTTGGACCCATAGGGTATGACGTCCGTTTGAAATGGTAGACTCGGCGGTTCTTTCAGGTTTCACTTTCAACGAGTCAGTGTAAACTGAGAAGCACTGAGGTACCTGATATGTCAGGTACTTTAAGAGGTCCGGTCTTATGACCTCACCCGTCGACAAGAAAAGAGGTCCCCTAAAAAGGTTGGTTCCCTAACTTACGTACAGAGGGGGTAACGTCCGTCTAAGAAATGGTCGAGTCGGTGATCCTTTTGGGTTCTTATGACCTCACCCATCGGATGAGGAAGAGGTCGCCTAGAAAGGTTGGGTCCTTAGTTTGACCATAGAGGACGTAACGTCTAAGAAATAGTCGACTCGATGGTCCCTTCGGGAACATATGTATCATGTTTATTTATATATATACATAAAATATAAGTACATATATTAAAAATTAAAAGAAACTTTAAGTGTGGTAAAAGGGGTAGATAAAATAAATGGTACTTATTAACAGTCCTCTATAGAGAGACTCATATAATTTAATAACCTTAATAGTTATAATTAGAAATTTTATATTAATCAAATGTTCTAGTACTGTAGACCAGGGTAGTGAAGTACCCTTTAACTACCCCTTTGTCATCTTTGTCACAGTCTGAACTAAAACCCCCGAGGTTTTAGTGACGTCTACCACTAACGTCGGTACTTTAATTTTCTGGAATGAGGAACCTTCTTTTCAATACTGGTTGGATCTATCGTATAAGTTTTCGTCTCTGTAATGAAACGGTTGTTTCCAGGTAGATCAGTTCCGATATCAAAAAGATCGTCAGTATATACCTACACTCTCAACCTGACACTTCTGTCGACTCGTGGTTTCTTAACTACGAAAACTTGACATCACAACCTTTTCTGAGAACTCTCAGGGAACCTGACGTTCCTCTAGGTTGGTTAGGTAAGACTTCCTCTAGTCGGGACCCACAAGAAACCTTCCTTATTACGATTTCCACTTTGAGGTCATGAAACCGGTGGAGTACACTTCTCAACTGAGTAACCTTTTCTGGGACTACGACCCTCCCTAACCCCCGTCCTCCTCTTCCCCTGCTGTCTCCTACTCTACCGACCTACCGTAGTGGCTGGGTTACCTACACTCAAACTCACTTGAGGCTCACAACCACTACCTGTCCCTCCGAACCACACGACGTTAAGTACTCCAACGTCTCAGCCTGTGTTGACACACTGACTTGACTTGTTATCTCTTTTAACATAGGACTTTTATAAATATACAACAAGAGAAAGTACAAAGTGAAATAAAGTAGTCACTGAGATCAGGTCCCGAAATACTTTCGTTTAAAGTTTAAACAATGACGAGTAAGATTTAAGATTTTTATATTGACCCGAACTCTTTTACTCTTGAAAACGAGAATCTGAGTAATAACTTATGACCGTGTAAATTATTATTATCAGTATTCTCACAGATAAAGGTATAATTTTTTTTCCTATTGGTAAGACATGAATAAGTATAAATGGATTACATCTGACTTTATGAACGTATAAATTTATAATATAATAATATCATTATTTCACTATTTAGTCTTTATATTACACACATTGTATAAAAGATCTAGTATATTAATGTACACGAATATATAAAGGATCACAACTAGTGAACCGCCTTGACCCTCAGTTTGAAAGTTCCATACCAATCTCTATTTTATTAGGTAAAATATTACATTCTTTTGTTTGACATATATTTGGTTATTATTAATAATCGTCAACAATTGAAGTTTCGAAATCAAAAAGTTCATCAGTATATACCTACACTCTCAACCTGATATTTCTTTCGACTCGTGGTTTCTTAACTACGAAAACTTGACACCACAATCTCTTCTGAGAACTCTCAGGGAACCTGACGTTCCTCTAGGTTGGTCAGGTATGATTTCCTCTAGTCAGGAGTTATAAGTAACTTTCCTGACTACGACTTCGACTTCAAGGTTATGACACCGGTGGACTACACTTCTTGACTGAGTGACCTTTTCTTGGACTACAACCGTTTCTAACTTCCACCCTCTTCCCCTACTGTTCTACTCTACTAACCTACTATCGTGACTGAGTTACCTGTTCTCAAACTCATTTGAGTCACTCTATCACTTCCTGTCCCTTCGTACTACCCGACGTCAGGTACCCCATTGTTTCTCAGTCTGTACTGACTCGCTGACTTGACTTGAGTTGAAGTTTAGAATCCTTTACGAGATAACTTTTGTCATTGACTGTAAAGGAAAATGCGGATGAGAAGTGACTGTTCGACATACAAAAACTTTCGACTAAAGAAAAGGAAAAGGAGAATGAGGAGTAGAAATGAGAAATAGGAACAAAATGAAGAGGAGAAGAATTAAAAATGTAAAAACAAACTTTCTCTATTCTTTCTCATTCAAAAAAGCGACTTCAGAAGACCTGAACTGAGACGATTAGGTTGACGGTTTTTTACTTTCACAATCAGTAAGTCGGTACAGACTGAGAAACAATGGGATACATCGGGTAATCCGAGGAGATAGGTTCTTTAAGAAATCCGTTATTATGACCTCATCCATCGGTAAAGGAAGAAGTCCCGTAGAAGGACTGGGTCCCTAGTTTAGGTTCAGAGGACGTGAAGTCCGTCTAAGAAATCGTAGACTCGGTGGTCCATTCGGGAACCGTGACATGTGTGATAGTAAAAAACTACGGTTATTAAATAAAAGTCAAAAATATGTTATTATTAAAGTTAAAAATTATTTTTTAAAGATCTTCAAAAAAAAAAAAAATTAGAATAAATAAAACAGTGTAGAGAGGAGGTACCATTAAATTGTTGTGAAACCCAACAAAAGAAAAAAGAGAGAGAGAAGTCACAAAAAAGAAAGTCAAAAAAGTTCAAAAGAAAAGTTTGAAGACCCAAATCAAAGGATCAACTATGGTGGTACAAAACATGGATAGTAACAAAGGGAGGTGTTTCAGAAGGAGTTCTCCAAATTAAATCAATTTAAACGAACACATGATCCCGAAAGGTGTACCGAGTCACAATTTCTTAGGTGGACGGTTACGTCCTCTGTATTCACTGATGTCCAAACTAGGGACCCAACCCTTCTACGGACCTCCTATGTAACCTCATCCTTTACCGTTAGGTGAGGTCATAAGAACGGACCTCTTAGGGTACCCGTCTCCTCGTACTGTCGGATGTCAAAAATCCCCAAAGGTTTCTTAGTCTGTGTTGACTCGTACGTACACGTATATACTTACGAACTTATGATTATATATACATGTTTATACAATATATATATATATATATATATATATGTTTGTAAAAAGAGATAACAGTCTATTACGACGTAACATGAAACCTATAGTTAACAACCTTAGATAGTTTAATATTCATATTTACAAAAAGACGATTTTGGGGGAGTTTTCTTGGGAAGTGAGATACATTCTATAAGTTTTCATGTTAGTATTGTCTTATTAATTTTGTGTTCGTCAGTATATAACTATAATTACCATAACAATATAAGTATATGAATTATTTATATAATTAAATACTCTTTTATATTGTCTATTAATATTGTGCTAAATTTACTAAAACGATTATAATTAGTTTATAAGAAACAATTTTCTGATTGCCTGATTCATAACGAATCATTCACTTACGTTGACTATTTAAAAGGTACGATTTTTGGTGATGTTTCTATAGTACTAAAAAGGAAGACCTTTATATAATTTTCACCAAAAATCCGAATCATGCTTGTGCTCGACTCCGTATTATATGAAATGTAAATAATTTGGAATGAACGAAGTCGGTACTTGAGACTGTTACACTTATAAAAGACCCACTGGAGTTAAGGAAAAGAATTCGTATCAAAGGGGTTTTAAGAATAATAATATTTACGACAAATACTATTTCGTAAACTATCCGACGAAAGATAAGAAGATTAGATCTTTGAATAAAGATTATCGTCACCCCCCTTTACATTAATTTGACCTTTGTTAATTTATAAAATAAAATGGAGATAGGTGACAATAAATACCTGAAGGGACCACCAAGTTTACCATGATTTAGACGGGTGTTACGACCTCTGGTCACAGACTAGGGACCCAACCCTTATATGGATGTCTTCCCTTGCCGATGGGTGAGGTCATAAGAACGGACCTCTTAAGGTACCTGTCTCTTTATACCTCCCAATGTTAGGTACCCCAGAGTTTCTTAACCTGTACTGACTTACTAATTGTGACGTAAATGTCCCGAAGGGTCCTCCACGATCACCATTTCTTAGGAGAACGGTTACGTCCTCTACGTCCAAGTTAGGGACCGAACCCCTCTAACGGACCTCCCCCGTACCAGTGAGGTGAGGTTCCGTTGGTGAGGTCATGAAACTAACCTCTTAGGGTACCTGTTTCCTCGGACCACCCGATATCACCCTAACGTTTCTCAACCTGTGATGACTTTGTTGTCATACTTACGTCTGTGATAATAAATCCGTTACAGAATCCAGTCCTTTGTCGTTATACTTAGTATGTAAATGTACGGTTCACCGTGTCAGAATTTAATAACTCTAACGTTCAACTTCATTCGTATACGATAGAGATTAATTTGGATATCTGAAGTCTCTCGTGTACACAGAGATACAGTTTTAATGTAGTTCTTAGTTTGTCTTGAAGGGTTGTTTAAACGAAATGAATTCTGGATATCTTGAGTCTAGAGATTTTATTTCTTTATTTTTTACTTTTATTACCTTAAAGATGGTACGGTCGTTTCTCTCTATCTGTCTCTCTTTCTCTCTCTCTTTCTCCTTTTCCCTCTCTCCCATATATTTTAATGTACGTAACTTGTCTATTAAAAACCTGTCTTTATAACTGGACGAAGTCTTTAAAGATTGTCTTGTATTTTAATGTCAGATAGTAGTCCGTTTTAACGAGTATTAAACTATATTAGACGGGAAAAAGGACCGTGTAATCACCTTCTCTGTTCTCAAGTTAATTATTATTTTTACGTTTCTTTAGGTTATAAGAGGAAGTGTATGTTTGTGGTATTTTTTATGTATTTCTTAGATGTCTTAGTAAACGTCGGAATCCCTATAAAAAAACCTTTATAATTAGTTAGTGGGGGTGTGTGTAAATGGAGTGTAAACCATATATAAGACCGAAGAAGGTCAATAAAATGAGGGAGTTTTTTTAATTTCAGTAAACAATCTGATTTATGACTATTAAGTCGGTTATAAGAGAGGTACTCTCTCTTTTGATTGATCTCTAGTCACGACTTATACATTCCCCTTTTTGTCCTTTGTCTCTGTGTAGTTAACCGGTAGTTTTGTTATTTTAAGTCCTATAAAGTCAATTCAAAATAAAATCCCAAGTGATCCTTTATCGTTCAGTGAAGTCAGCACAAGCTGAGATAAACTAGGGTGTTTCCCGTCGGGTGGTCCTAGGGGGCAGGGACCCTAAGAGGTCCGTTCTTGTGACCTCTCCCAACGGTAAAGGAAGAGGTTACACACTTTCACTTTTCACTTTCACTTCATCGAGTCAGCACAGACTGAAAAGCGCAGGGGAACCTGACGCCGGATGGTCCGAGGCGGTAGGTGCACTAAGAGGTCCGTTCTCATGACCTCACCCCACGGTAACGGAAGAGACAAGAACGGACTTCTTAGGGTACTTGTGTCCTCGGTCCACCCGATATCAGGTATTCCAGTGTCTCAGTCTGAATTGATTTCACTCAATCGTACGTATGTCGAAACAAATTAAAAGAAAAAATTGTTACGTGGTAGACCCTACGGTTCTCTTCTTTTAAAAGAATATATAGGTGTAATATTGTCTCAAATAAAGACAAGGAACTACTTTACAAGAGTTTTCAAATGATGATTTACTTAAAAAAGGGTCAGTGAAGAAGTGTCCACATTTTTAAAAGTTCCTTTCATTTGTTCACTGTGGATTAAATAGTGTCAGGACAGTTACAGGAAACGGTCATCTGAGACAATACTTTGAGACACTTGATTTTTTACGAGAAAAAATTTTTTTATATTTAAATAAATAAAATTAACCTCCAAACAATGAAATGTTATAACATAACCAAAACGGTATGTAGTTGTACTTAGACGGTGTCCATATGTGCACAAGGGGTATAACTTTGGGGGAGGGAGGAGGGAGGGGTAAGGTAGGGGGACCCAGAAAATTCTACTGTTGTTTAAGTTTTTCTTAGAGTTTCTTATCACAACGAATTATCACAAATATAATAAGAGGTAACTTTAAAGTAATTTCTGTTTCTTGTTAATTTACATTTTCTTTTAAAAGACGTAAACAATAACGTACTATATCGTCAGTCATCGTTTTATTCGTACCCACATTCACTACTGGCACTCTCAGGTCCTCTTATTACCCCACCCCCGAATGTAGGACAGTCAAGGTTACACACTTCACTCATAATAAGGTAAAGTAGACCAGTGTAGGAACATTATAGTCTTCGTCTTGTAAACTACTATTCGTATTCGAGACGAGACTGGGAGTGTTCGACCCATGTAAGGAACCTTTACGGAGGTAGAAAGTGGTTATGAGTACTTTTTACTTATCGTCTTTCCCTATCTCAATACTGATGTTTTGTACGTCGTTGTAGGATGTAAAGTGTTTGGAATAATTATAAAATTACTTTATTGGAGATACTAGACGACTGGTTCCGATTATGTTTCCAAAAATTAGATGGAGTGTTAATAGTCCTGACACTCATCTATGGATACTGGGACTGGAACTCTTTATCTTACAACTCGGTAGGACTTTCCGTAACCGTTCCCTGTTTTAAGTACAGATTTGCTAGTCAAGTACCAGTGGACTTTAAACTGCTTTGACCAAGTTTAAATGAGACCTCGATTCATGTAACATTTTCGGAACCGAGAGATAGTTTCTACACTATAAATTTGTCGTATCAATTATTATGACATCACGTACAGACTTCCAACGATTCTCTTATCTGGAAGTTTAGAGAGTCGTGTTCTGTTTATGACACACCGTTACGTACAATTGGTCTGACTAACAACACTAGTAAAGTGTCATATAGATTAATTCGACATATGGACTTTGATTATATTATAACACGATGATTATAGGGTGAGAAAAAAAAAAAAATTATACACTTCAAACTCTTTCAATTCTTTTTTTCCTTTAATTCCCTATCAGAGGTTTAGTAATTCATCTTATATTGAATGTGGGTTCCCCGATAACAGGTAGTGTACGGGTACAATTCTAAATATTAATGGACCCTCCTCCTTTTACAGGACTTACCGGGTGTTCTGAACACCACTTATAATCATTTTACAAAAACAAACAAAAAGTAATTTTTTTTTTCTGTTGTAAATAAAGGGTCACTAACCTAAGACGAGATCTCTTATATATAAAAGTCAAGTTAAGTCAGCAAGTCAACACAAACTCAAACGTTGGGATATCTTACGTCGTGTGGTCCAAAGGGACAGGTAGTGGTCGAGGGCCTCGAACGAGTTTAAGTACAGGTAACTCACCCACTACGGCAAATTGGTAGAGTAGAAGACAGTAGGGGAATACGAGAACGGAAGTTGGAAAGGTTCGTAGTCCCAGAAAAGATTACTCAGTCAAGAAACGTAGTCCACCGGTTTAATAATCTCGAAGTCGTAGTCCGGAGGATTACTTATAAGTCCTCACTAAAGGAAATTCTAAGTGACCAACCTAGACGAACGTCAGGTTCCCTAAGAGATCTCAGAAGAGGTTGTAGTGTCAAGTTTTTGTAGACAAGAATTCGTGAGTCGAAAGAAATATCAGACTGTGAGTGTAGGTATGTGTTGATGACCGTTTTGGTATCGAAACTGATCTGTCTGAAAACAGTCGTTTCATTACAGAGACGAAAATTTATACGACAAATCCAATCAGTATCTAAAAGAAGGTTCCTCGTTCGTAAGAAATAAAGTACCGATGTCATTGGAAGACGTCACTAAAACCTCGGGTCCTTTTATTTCAGAAGGTGACAAAGGTAACAAAGGGGTAACTAAATGTTACTTCACTACCCTGGTCTACGGTACTAGAAGTAAAATCTTACGACTCAAAATTTGGTGGAAAAGGTAAACTAAGTGTCGTAATATTTTGAACCATATTTCCAATCCATCTGTTTATCTTACCTCTTCCGTTACCTTTTGGTGAGGTCATGAAAACGGACCTTTTAGGGGGTCGTCTTCTCGAACCATCCGACGTCAGGTACCCCAGTGATTCTCAGCCTGTGCTGACTCGCTGAAGTCAAAGTGAAAAGTGAAAGTACGTGTCCTCTTCCCTTACCGTTGGGTGAGGTCATAAGAACGGACCTCTTAGGGTCCCTGCCCCTTCGGACCACCCGTCGGTAGATACACCAGTGTGTCTCAGCCTGTGCTGACTTCGCTGAATCGTCGTCGTCGTCGTTTGTTTATCTGTTAGTTAATATCCATCGTTGAGGTTTAAAGGTCGATCATTTAGTTCGACAATAATTATTTTATGGTTCTCTTATTATAATTTAAATTTTCTACGTGTACACCACAAAGGGACCACCGAGTCACCATTGCTTAGCCGGACGGTCACGCCCTCTGTGACCAGTTAGGGACCAGGCGCCACTGAGGTGTACGTCGCCTTATTGGCTCGGGCACACTGTCTTTTCTCAACTGAGTAACCTTTTCTGAGACTACGACCCTCTCTAACCCCCGTCCTCCTCTTCCCCTCCTGTCTCCTACTCTACCGATCTACCGTAGTGCCTGAGCTACCTGCACTTAGACTCACTTGAGGCCCTCTACCACTACCTGTCTCTCCGGACCGCACGACCGGAGTATAATTCTCTAATTTTTATTGTAAATGTTTTTGTAATTGTAGGAGAGGTCCTTAGAAATGAACGACATACTATATGTTATAAAGTCAGTCAAGTCAAGTCAGCAAGTCACCACAGGTTGTGAAACGCTGGGGTACTTAGCGTCGTGCGGTCCGGAGAGACACTCAACACACAGTCTGTGCTGACTCACTGACTTAACTTGACTTGAGATCAAAGGGTCCTCGGTGTTGATGACTTCGGACACGTGGGATCTCGGACACGAGGTATTGTACTCTTCGGTGGTGTTATTCTTCGGGTGTGTGGTGGTGTTCTCTCATCGTACGTTCCGAGGAGACAGGTACCCCAAAGGGTCCGTTCTAATGATCCCACCCAACAGTGAAGGAAGAGGTGTCCTAGAAGGGTTGTCACCCTAGGTTAGGTTCAGAGGACGTAACTTCCGTCTAAGAAGTGACGACTCGGTAGTCCCTTCGAGGGACCTTAACTTTCTACATAAATTCCAAAGACGTAAGACTTTAAATATAAACCACTGTCTAAAGAACCCTTAAATCTGTAAGAAACAAATGACTACCATCATTTTAGACTAACAAGTATAAGTCTTCTTATACTTGGTATCGAGATAGTGTCTAAACTCTAGACTGTGGACATGATGGTCCCTAACGTTAATCACTTTTTTTAGGTCGGACAAATTCTTGTAGTCTTTATTAAAATTCAAAGAGTAGTTATGACTTTCCGTTATAGTTCGTTCAATTTATACGTTCCTTTTTTAGATTAAAAACGGAAAGAGTCACACATTACTATTAACTCGAGTTTTAACAGTGTACGTTAAAAATCAAGTTTAAGGGAATACCTTTATCAAGGTGTTACTCAGGGTTCCACTGTTTATTAAGAGAACTAGAAAATAATAGTATGTTGTTAGTTTAAGTCAATTTCGTGATTCCTTAAAGTTCCCCTTTTATTTCCAACAAGACACGGTATTAGTGACGAAAATTGTAAGATTCATCTAGTTAATTCACTGGTATATCCTGTATAGTTGAGTGACACTTGGTGACCGTATATCCAGTCCATAAGTATTATAATGTTTGGGTATAATCGGTAATAATATTGAACTTTTTCGGTATTGGAGTCTGTATTCGTCCGAGATGTGTCACCACTTAAATCGTTTACGTAGTAAAAGTGATGGCTACGTGGACCATATTTTCGGGTTCAAAATAACCATAGTATCACTATCGTTAGGGGGAAGAAACAGAATTTAGTTTGAGAATAATGTTGAGACAGAGACACGATATTAAATATACCTTCCTTAGGTTTGACCTGGTGACTAATTTAAGATGATCAACGGTTGGACTACAGAATTTAGTTACTATATAATAATTAGTCCAATTGACCTATAACTTTACTTATGAGATCTAAAGAAAAGCAGTACATATACCTCGTTCATACTCAATATTTGTGTATATTTAGGTATTGTACGTTGGTCACTGTTTAAGTAATCCTGGGTTATATATTCTTTCACTTTTCACTTTCACTTTAACGAGTCAGAACAGACTGAGAAACGCTGATGTACTTGATATTGGACGGTCCGAGGAGGAAGGTACCCTAAAAGGTCCGTTTTCATGACCTCACCCAACGGTAAAGGAAGAGGTCCCCTAGAAGGGTTGGGTCCCTAACTTGGGCCCAGAGGGTGTTAACGTCCGTCTACGAAATGGTAGACTCGGTGGTCCTTTCGAATATATACTCTTTATACAAATTTCTAGACTGGTATATGGATCGGGGTTGACGGAGAAACGTATTCCATTTGTCTAGGACATAGGTTTCTGAGAATAAATATACTAATATAACCATGTGTTCGTTACGTTTAATTATATCACCTTGTCTCTTGTGTCTATTAAAGTCGTATTCCAGTTAAACTTCAACCCTTATATAAAGAGTCTCACAGGTTCATCTACCCGTATGGTTACACAGTTCAGAGACCTTCTTGGTATTCTCTCAATTTTTGTTATGAAAGATTTTAATCTCCACCTTTCTTACCAGTACAACTAGTTAAAATACATAGACAGTGAATCTATGTATTTGTATCTAAGGTATTTCATCGTCGTTGATCCCGTCGGGAGATTCTTTACCTACCATATATTGTGATTTTAATTGGTGTTATTCTGTTCGACTTATCGTGTGTTACCATTTGACCCTTTATATACAGAGTATGTCCCGAGGTGAACCCCAGTGAAAACAATTTCAAGAAACAGTCAATTAACGTATCTCATTCTTATACATGATCGGACCAGAGAAGGTCGTAAAAACTTCCCTCTAACGATCATTGATAATTTAAAGTCATAATGGAGTAGAAACAGGTATTATTTGTTTACCCTCGATTAATTTGAATTTTTGAAAATTTGTCATTTGTTTTGGTTATCGTTTGTTTTTCTGTTGGACGATTCACCCCGTTTTGTAAACCGTTAAATATACTATAAATATAGTGACTATTTCCCAATTGTAATTTTTACATGTTTGTTAAGTGTGTTGAGTCGTGTCGAATTTTTGTTGTTGTTGTTGATTTTTACTCACCTTCTGGACTTGTCTATAAGAAGGTTTCTCCTTTACGTCTACTGGTTGTCAGTGTACTTTTCTACGAATCGTAATGATTATTGGTCCCTTGACTGTTAGTGTTCTTGTACTCTATAGTGAAGAGTAGGTAGTCTTATCGATAATAACTTTTCTTGTGTTCATTATTTACAACCACTCCTACATATCTTTTCCCTTGAGAACGCGTGACAAGCACTCTTACATTGAACCGTATCCGTGTCACCCTTTGTAACACCTCAAAAGAGTTTTTTGATTATTATCTTGATGGCTACTGAGTCGTCAAAGTGAGGAACCATGTATAGACCTTTTTCGTTTGGTGATTAAGTCTTTCTATGTACATAGGGTTACCACTATCGGTGTAATAAATGTTAACGATTCTGTATCTTCGTTGGATTCACAGGTAGTCGTCTTCTTACCAATTTCTTGTGTGTGTGTGTGTGTGTGTGTGTGTGTTATGATAAGTCGGTATTATTTCCTACTTTACATCGGTAAACATTGTTGTACCTACGTGAACCCCTATGATACAATTCACTTTATTCAGTATTTCTTTTTATGACATACTATAGTGAATGTACACTTTAGATTTTTGTGTTGTTTGATCACTCATATTGTCTTTTCTTCGTCTGAGTGTCTTTTGTTTTTTCATCAATGGTAACATCTCTCACTTCACCCCTCCCCGTTATACCTCTATCCACTAATTCTTCATGTATGATAATATATATTCTATTTAATATTCCTATGTGAAATATTGTGTCCCCTATATCGGTTATAAACTACTGATATTTACCTCATATATAAAAAATTTAACACTTAGTGACTTGACATGTAGACATTTTATTATAATATCTATTTGATTATGAGATATGAAGTTAAAAATCTTTGTACAATTTTTTGAGAAATCCTAATGGATTACTAACAACTTTTCTAACCTGTAATAAGTAACTACCTAATAAGTAATAATTAAATCTCTAAAAGATTTTCACGTTTTTAATTTTATTAAACATAGACATTACTTATAATATTATCAGTTCTGTTCCTCCCTTACAATCCCGGATATAATTGTTACTTACGACGTTAAAATAAATACACTCATTCATAGTGAATTCGATCTTCTAACTTCTGTAAAAATTTGGACATGGGTGTGAGGAGTCGAGTGAAGATGAGTTAGAAGAAGTCATAAGAATTAGTATGTCGTAAGACGAAAGATATTTTGTACTAATATTTTCTTATGTTATTAAGCATCACCTCCCCGTTTAGGGACCATTCCACGTCGGGTCAGATGTCTTCTCTCCATACAACTATGTGGAACGAACCCACTAAAAAGGGACACGAGTTCAATTCACCTGAAGTACTGTAAACTCTCAACAAGTCCTACAATGATAATGGGTTTTATTTTTCTTGTCAATAGACCATTCTTCGGACCCTAGGGTTAATGACTAATGATTCGATAACACTCAGGAAATCCGACTGAATTTACCAACCAATCCGGTCCTAAAAAGAAGAACCTTCCTATCAACGATCTTGATGACGATAACGAGGTCGTAGTCGGTGGTCTAGTTCCAAATCTTACCTACGGTAATAATATCCTGGAATCTTCATCGTTTGTAACTTTTGACTTCGAAAATTTTCGAAACTCATCTTATTTTGAACTGTCTACGGAAATTCGATAAGACTATAGAGGTGATATTATCGGTTAACTGAAACGTCCGTTAACTTACATACTCGATTAGAAGGTTACATCCTATTTTATGGGTACCCAGACTAAAACAAAATACAACACACGAGGGTTTTTCGAGTGTATACAACTATTCTCTTGTCTTACCGTCATCAAACCTCTACCGTTGTTTCATCTTCTGTGATTCAACACGAGAGGTAATGACTCGTGTTCCAGGTACAATCACCCTCCTTCTTTGTTGTGTTGTCGATTAACCTCTTCGTTTTTCCTTCATAACAAGAGTCTCCTGTTGACTGTAATGCCGTCTCTCTCTTTCTCTACCTCTTTTCGTGAATCAGACATTAGTTGTCTTCTTTTTTTTCAGAAAATCACTAAAATCAGTCACTTTCAGAAGTACTCATCCTCTCAACCTATAGACCCGATCTATAGACCCAATCTTTAAATTATGTTCCGTCCCTTATACGTATACACCTTGGTCACTAAGAGTGTGAAATTCGTCGAATGTCAGTGGACCCTTCGGACGAATTCACCTGTATGACCAAGACCCTTAGACCTCGTCGAGGTTCTAAAAGATAAAGGATATTTGGTGAGTGTACTACGGTTACGACGACCAAACACCCTTTACTAAAACCAAAGTTCCGATGGTCGGTTTACTACATATCCGAATATGACACCCCCTTTTCCGTCTTTACTCCTCCTACAAGATTCAGGGAAATCAGTATAGGTTGAGAAACACTGGTTCGAGGAGACAGGTACCCCAAGAGGTCCATTCTTGTGACACCACCCAACGGTACGGGAAGAGGTCCCCTAGAAGGGTTGGGTTCCTAGGTTGGACGTAGAGAACACACAGGACCTAAGAAATGGTGATCGTGGTTCTTACCAGTTTTCTGATTAGAGTCCGACGGTCCTTTCTACGTCCTAAATGTAATAGTGTGAGAGATTTACTAACCACTTGCCGAATTTCCCTCTTTAGTACTTCTTGAAATTTTGAAAAATAATTGAAGTTCTTACAGACGAACTAAGTTACTTCCAAGGTTTATTTATGAAGAAGAAACTAATTAAGTATTCAGACACGAAAAATAGATTTCTCTTTTACATAAACAAGTACCACCTAACGTGATTTATTATTCGATTTATTATTTCGTCAGTGACGTAAAAATTTGTTCACATTGAATAAGTAATGAGACTTAATTATAATACGGTGAAAATCACTAAAACAAAGTAAAAATATAAACAATATCGGTGAATATTGTTAAAATTAATATTGGTTAAATTAAATTAATTAAAAGGTTTATGTGAAGTAATATTACGTCGTGTCTTTCTCCGGAGTTCTATTTAACATGTACCTTTGTCAAATTATATATTGAAGTATAAAGTTTTATATAAATAAACACATCAATAGTACTTAGTTAGACATATTTTGTTAACGAAGATAATATATTTAAGTATATTGTCCAAAAAATATATGACACGATCAACGAGTGAGTACGGACTAAGAAACGTTTGGAAACCTGATATCGGGAGGTCCGAGGAGACAGGTACCTTAAGAGGTCCGTTCTTATGACCTTCACCCTCGGTCGTACCGGTCCAGGACCACTCCCAGAAGAAAGACCAACATCTAGGGACTGAGGAGGTACATAGGATGTCCAACCCTTCTACTTCTTTCTCGTGAGACCCCAGGGAAATTATTCCTGTGATTAGGGTAAATATAGTAAGTAGAGTAATTACTCCCAAGGTGAGAGTAATGGATTAATGAAAGGTTTCAAGGGTGGAGGTCTCTGTATCTAACCCCAATCTTAAAATTGTATACTCAGAAACCCCCCACATTTGTTAGTCATGTATTGTTATTCTTTCTGATTTCTTTACCTTTTCATTACGTCCTTCATATGATCTGTTCGTCGTACCACCTTGACTTCGTCCCGATCTTCTCCATCTATCTTTACTTTAAACCCTCGGCTCACTGTGTATCTCGGTTATAGTCATACAGAAGACTTTTCTACTATTTACATAGAACAAACACAATCATTATTTGTTTCAGTCTCAATAATGTGACCTGTAATAAGAAAGTAATATTAATAATAATTTAAAAACAAGACGATAAAGGTACATTAATATTATAGGTGTTGGTGTACTTAAACTTTTATAGTCCGTCTTGACTCTAACTTGACCTCTGACTCTACAGTATATTTTATCAGGAATAAACGAACTATGATATAAGTAAGCCTCTTCCGTTACCGTGGGGTGAGGTCATGAGAACGGACCTTTTAGGGTACCTGCCTCCTCGGACCACCCGACGTCAGATACCCCAGCGCTTCTCAGCCTGTGCTGACTCTCTGAAGTGAAAGTGAAAAGTGAAAGTACGTAACCTCTTCCTTTACCGTTGGGTGAGGTCACAAGAACGGACCTCTTAGGGTCCCTACCGTCTCAGACACCCCAGCGTGTTTCAGCCTGTGCTGACTTCGCTGAATCGTCATCGTTGAATCGTGGCACGAGTAAGTTGGTGTCCTTTCCGAATAATAACCACCTAAAAAAAAAAAAAAAATTATAACATCTTAGTAATATAGTAGAATCCTCTACCTTGTCATGACCTACAAAGGTAAATCAGTTAACGTCACTACTTTTACTTTCGTAACTTAAAACCACACAAGACTAAGACTAGTAATCGTCCCATTCTCTACCTCGTCCACCAGTAAAGTCCCGACCCAGATCATTTCTCTCACTGTACCACAGTCTCGGGTGAACTATGTTTTCTCATAAGTTCTAAGTTTTAACATAACAAATATACCTTGTATGTCGAGATATACGACTTTCCCATATTTCCTTTTCAACTTGTTCAAATACTCGAAGTAATGAGTGATTCTTATCAAAGAGTTTCCTTTTAAATTTTCACAGTAACCGTTCCCGACTGATCTTTCGGTCCTAGGACTTTTCGGTCCGTTATAGTATCTAAGACCCTCTTCCACTACCACCTTATCCTCTTTTAACCCTGAACCTTATAGAACCGATTATTGAATCGAACCCCGACTTAAAAAGACGTGAACTAAAAAGACGTAATTAAAAAGAAGTCGTATTATTCACTTCCTAGACAGATGTCACTTATATCTCTACTAGTTGATTCTCGAGTGTAACTTTAGTAGACCCTTTTGTAGATCCGTCGTAATTACGGGGACGGGATGACGTCTAGTTAACTTGGTTTCAGAGTCTTCTCCTGTACAATAAAAAATTTTCGGAGGGTCTACTAAGAGTATATGCCGTCCCACTCTGAGATGACTACGTTACCTAATTCTTTCACTTGCGTCCGGTTTTTAAGAGTCTTCAAAATCAATTCTTTAAGTAGAGATAGGTATCTAAGTTATACTACGAGGATTTCTGACTAATGAGACACCATTTCACTTTCACCATTAGAAAAAGACCTTTTTTATTGCTTGAGATTAATTAGTCAGTCTTGTCTTTACGTTACATTATCTCGTGACCTACTACCTATACTGTCTGATAAGTCTTAACTTCTTTTTTCGTAGGTTACTTTAATAATTTTTACGAGTCAGAGTGACCATTAGTTCCTTTACCGTAAAATGTAATTTTATAAAGTAAAAGTATCTACACCGTATAAAAACTCTCAAATTTCTCAAATTGAGATGGAATCATTCTTATACCCCTTTTACTTATGTAAATATGAAAACCAAGTTTGTGTCCAACAATTTTTAACCATCTTTAAAACTAAATAATATAACTTAATTTATACATTTACGGTATTTTCTCTCACTAAGATAAGGACCTTTTTATGAGACATCTTTATAAATTGTGTAAGTGAGTTCTACAAGTTATATTCTTATACACAGGATCTCTTTTAGATCTATTGGATTTAAGAGTATTTTATTCTATAATCCATATATAACACAATATACGTATGTTTACTTAATTTATTTACTTGTTACTGATGTATACAGTCATATCTATATAGAATATATGTTCATCCTCACAAACTCACACACATGGGATCCACTTGTTGAAACCCTCAGAAGTATGTATATATACTTTCACTTTCACAATCAGTGTATCAACACAGGTTGAGAAATTGGGACACTTGCCATCGGACGGTCCGAGAAAACAAGTACCTTAAGTGGTCCGTTCTTATGACCTCACCCAACGGTAAGGGAAGAGGTCCTTACGTACACACACACACACACACACACACACACACACACACACATACACACACACACACACATTTCAATATATGTAATCGAGTACTTTTTCCATATGGGTCCATGGTGTCTCACAAACTAAATAGTTCCACATATTACTACCATAGTTCTTTCTCATTACCTTCTAATTCATATTGAATTATGAAATAAAAAACTTTTTTTTAACTTCGTTCACAACTTTTTACAATTCTAAAGAAAATTGTTCACTTAAAACGATAATAAAAGACACAAACCCTACAAGTATTAGTTTATGTTAAAATTTTTCGTCAAAACCTGTCAAGGATCACCTTTAATTTTTAGGTATGATAAGGGGAATAACGTCGTCACACGACGCCCAAGTCGTATTGTTTATACACACTCTCCTCTGGTCGTTGTAGTTACAATCAAATGTCTCTACGGTGTCTTGAAACCCTAAAAAACGAAGAGAATTTAAATTCACTAGAAACGACTTTAAAATAAGGGTGATTCTTAATTCGAAGAACCCCACTCCTAAAAACAGACAAAACAAATAGTATTCATTACACAATTGTAAAGGACTGAGTATTAATAAGGAATTGATAACAGACTTATTATTATGACGTAAAACAAACGTAACTTTCAGAGGTTAAAGAATATGAATTTACTTTTAAAGACCATCATCTTTCCGTACGTGTAAAAATTTTTGTTATAACATCCAGATGACAGTACACTGTAAATTTTCATTGTTCATCGAACAAGGTTAAACATTAGTTACTTAAGGTACTTGTCGAGACATTAATAAACATCAAGTCAACGAGTCAGTACAGGTTAATAAACGATGGGGTGCCTGAGGTCGTGTGGTCCGAAGGGACAGGAAGTGGTAGAGGACCTCGAACGAGTTTGAGTACAGGTAACTCAGTCACTAAGGTAGGTTGGTAGAGTAGGAGACGGTAGGGGAAGAGGAGGGCGAAAATTAGAACGGGTGGTAGTTCCAGAAAAGATTACTCAGTCAAGAAGAGTAGTCCACCGGTTTCATGACCTCAAAGTCGAATTCGTAGTCAGGAAGGTCACTTATAAGTTCTGACTAAAAGAAATCGTAACTGACCAAACTAGAACGTCAGGTTCCCTGAGAGTTCTCAGAAGAGGTTGTGGTGTTAAGTTTTCGTAGTTAAGAAGTCGTGAGTCGAAAGAAATATCAGGTTGAGAGTGTATGTATGTACTGATGACCTTTTTGATGTCGAAACTGATATACCTAGAAACATCCGTTTCAATACAGAGACGAAAAATTATACAACAGATTCAACCAGTATCGAAAAGAAGGTTCCTCGTTCGTAGAAAATTAAAATACGGACGTCAGTAGTAGACGTAACTTAAATCTCGGGTTCTTTTATTTTTGACAGTTACAAATGTAACAAAGGGGTAGATAAACGGTACTTCACTACCCTGGTCTACGGTACTAGAATCAAAAAACTTACAACTCAAAATTCGGTCGAAAAAGTGAGAGGAGAAAGTGGAAGTGGTTCTCTGATCAAGGAGAAGTGAAAGACGGTATTTCCTTCACAATAGAAACATACACTTCAATTACTATAAATAGGACCGTTATAACTAAGATCGAACACGAAGTAGGTCAGACCGTAAAGTGTACTACACGAGACGTATATTCAATTTATTCGTCCCACTGTTATATGTCAGAACTGTATGAGGAAAGGGTTTAACCTTGGTCAGACAACAAGGTACAGACCGAGATTGACAACGAGAAACTGGACGTATATCCAAAGGGTCCTCCGTTCATTCCACCAGACCATAAGGGTAGAGAAATTCTTAACAAGTGTCAAACAACACTAGGTGTGTTAGTTTCCTAAACCACATCAGTTATTTCGTCTTCATCTACAAAAAGACCTTAAGAGAACGAAAAGGATACTAGGTCACCTACAACCGTTAAACTAGAGACCAAGGATACGGAAAAGATTTAGATCGAACTTGTAGTTCTTTAAGAGGAAAGTTCATCAAAACTCCGGAGTCAATCTCTTAAAACTCGTAATGAAACGATCATACACTTTAATCACATTAACACGTCATCAACACGTGTCAACACGTTGACACGTACGATATCAGGTACCCCACGTTTCTCAACAAGTGGTGAAAGTCTGACTTGTTGTTGTTGTAGTACGTCCTAACAGATATTAATTGATAGCGGAGCATAAAAAGTTTTTCTCCTTTCATATAAAAGATTTTAGTGAAAGATTATACCAGTCACAATCTTAAAAGGACATACCAAGTCCCATTCTTAAACGATACTCTTCCTTTAAACCTTCTACCTTCTTTTCTTCTTTTATAAACAAAGAGCTCTGACGACACAATTCCCTGTTACCGTAGACCGAGTGAAAAATGGTGAAACGTAAGGGAAAGAAGAACCTTTCTGAAAGATCTGAAGAGGGATTTGCAGAAAATTTTCAGAACCACATTAAACGGGTTCAAATAAAGGAGAAACACGGGGTCGCGAGTTTACGAGATAAGATGACCGACGGAGTAAGAGGGTCCAGGAGGGGTAGATACCTATGGGAATAAGGATTGCAAATGGGACATAAGGGGAGTAAAAACGTCACCGACAAAAGGACTTTCTTGGGTCTTACTGGTATACAATTACCACGGAGACCGACATTCACCCGAACTTAGGAGAAATAAGATTCTTAGGGCTTCCGAATCGTTGTAAACCTAAAGACAACCATTTTTGATAGTTGTCGTTAAGTACACAAGAAGGAAGAGTTTCTTCTGGACTTATTGATTAATTATGTTTGAGATAGTTTCTCCAAAGTTATTTATCTACTTTCGCTTCACTTTCAGAGGGTCAATACAGGTTAAGAAACGTTGGAGTACATGATATCGGACGGTCCGATGAGACAGGTACCTTAAGAAGTCCGTCCTTATAACCTCACCCATCGACAAGGGAAGAGGTCCTCTGGAAGGGTCGGGTCCCTAGTTTGTGTCTATCTATAGGACGTAACGTCCATCTAAGAAATGGTAGACTCGGTGGTCCCTTCGGGTTCTTATGACCTCACCCATCAGATAGGAAAGAGGTCCCCTAGAAGGGTTGAGTCCTTATCGTGTCTGAAGAGGTCGTAACGTTCTCCTAAGAAGTAGTCAACTCGATACTCACTTCGTTATTGATCTATGATATTACGAATTAAAGACAGTATATAATGGTGGGTGACCTATACTTGCAGAAATTTACCTACAAATAGTTTTGTTATAATCAGGGAGGAATTTTATACTTGACACTTATTGAAAATTTATAGTTTGAGATAGTCTAAGATTGACGTTATTAAGACTAAAAGAAGATGTGTCTCTCGAAATAAAATTGTGTAAATAATTCCAAATATACACACAACCCCGTCTCACAATCATAATATCGTTTAATCATAGTCATATTTTATGTACTAACAAAAAAATAAGAAATTCTACTGGGTAATTAACTCACTTTATTAAACACTTATTCACTAGTATAAAGTTTTTCTACGGAATAGTCTCATCTCTAAAAGAAAAAGTAATAAACATGTACCCACACACATGTATACATTCAGTGAGTGGTTTTCTTATACTAAGTTCGACTGGTATGGTTCGGGGAGATCACACGATAAAGAAGTGTGAGACCGGGATTTAACTATCTTTTTTATGACTTAACTATTCTACATATAAAAAACCGTAAAATTTCACACTTATACTTTTAACAAAAGAATCTCATGTCATTAGGATTTATTTACGAACACTTTATTTTTCGAGAATTGTCAATTGTAATAGTCTTATTTCTAGTAAAAAGTATTTATAACATTAATTTAACGACTCATATTTATAAGATAAAAAGTAAACATAGAGAATTTCTGCACTGATTTTACATTACAAAATATTAAATGAGATAACGATCCCCATGAACTGGTTATTTAAGTGGATTACAATCATACCTGAAAGCCAACTTCAAATAACGAAAGAACTAGTTTAGGCCAAACCTTCCCTTTATTTATTATCGTTATCGTGATTGACCTATTGACGATTAATAATACTTTTTACTTTTAATGTGTCAGAAGAGAATTGAAACCTTCTAAACACTATAGTTTAATGGGATTTCTCGTGTAGATTTACCCTTTAAAGTTCTCTTACGTGAAAGGTTAACGAGTTTCAAAAGGTTTTCAGAACCACACGATTAATAGATTAATTGACCCTATCTGTCAGGTTAATATTAAGACTTCAAGTGACACCTTCATATTAATAAAAACATTAGTAATTGATCCGAATTAGTGGAAATTGTGATCAAAACATCCAGGAGTTGATTAACCAAAATGATCGATTAATGACTTATGTCTCTTTACAATAAAAGTAATTCTAGACTATTATAGATAATAGTAGACCCATCCTTACATTCCTGTAACACATGTACTGTGATCTATTTCCAGTGATTTCCAGTCGAAAACAACTTGAGTCTTTAAGATATTACATTAACTAAATATCCCTGTGTATATCTACGTTACTTCGTCAGATAGTAATCGAAGATTACCTTAGAAACTAAAACAGACGAACGTTTGAGGGAAAGGTATATTTAATTCATTACAACTTTTCCAGTTAAAGTCAACGTCGAAAGTGGTTTTATTTAAACTTCAATTTGAGAATACCTTTTTTTACTATTTATTTTTTTACGTTACGGAACAAACCTTCAGTTATATCGAAAAGGTTAGGGTACAAACGAAAATGAATAAATTCCAAAAATAAAATAAAAAAAAAGTGAAGTCAGGAAATATATAGAAAAAGGATTTAAATAATAAGAAATAAAAGGTAAAATTTCGTTTGTATTTTGCAGAAATTTAAAATTGTGGTCAACATTATCAAATACAATAAGTAAAGCTTTTCAGTCTAGGACTTTCAGTAAATACAATCGTTTAATATAAGTAATATTTAAGACCTTGGTTCTAGTTATCTATAAACAAGGGAAACCTAATAATAAAATAATAGACTTACATTATGTGACTAAAACAGGGGTTTCTACTTTGTTTTATAAGTGTATAAATACTTTTTATTCATCTACAGGGACTATCATACGTATAATTATGGGTTTCCGTGTATGTGATGTTAAATTTAATTATAACAATTTTATAAAGGTAGCATTTTTGTAGTTAAAAAAGATCGGTTTTTAAAAGATTACACTAAGTGTATAATTTAAAATAAAACATATAATTTTATATTTTATTAAATATATTTCACTAGTTTGTTTAACCTTTATTTTTTGATATATTAGATAGGGAAATGGTGAAGACAAAATTGTTCTTTTTTTCAACACAAACAACTCCTTTCAAATTCTTTATAACATACATACATGATTATAGTTTGCCGTTTTTCAGTCTTATTAAGTTTTAGTTGTTGAACACCATATCTTATGTTTCTTCTTGATTTTTATACATTTGATGATAACGAAGAGTAAGAGTCGTTGTTGTGTTTCCTGTCTTCTTTTGTATGACAGAGAAAGAAATTCTTCTCAACAGTAAAATAAACGTTTTGATTTATATCCTTTTTAATAGATTTATTAGTTAACTCTTTCAAGTGTTCTGTATAAGTAATTGATTTCATAATCTGTATGGTTTAACAACGTCAAGTACATTTAATGTACTTTACATGTATAAAACTCTTTAGAAAGATTAGATATATCATGTAAATAGAATTAAGTCTTACTTTATTAAACTTCTAACCTTTTGTATAACCACTATACCATGTACACATGTATTATTGATTAAGGATGAACCTTAATCAATAATGTGTCAACGGGAAAATAATTAATTACATTTTATGTTTTTATCAGTAATTGAATAATACATTTGTTTACCGATTATTTACTTTTTCCAATATATACGGATACCGTGTCTTAAAACTCTTCTGTTTTTCCATGGAACACGTATCATTCCAATGTTTTTGAAGTCAACGATTTGAGAGAAGAAGGAGATGTTACAGGTGGTAGGTATGTATCAATCGTGAATTAATGACAAGAAAGTCTGTAAAGATTTGTATAAAATGACTCAATTTTATATCATAGTATATGATGAGACAAAACATATAACAAAAAAATGAATTTTCGTAAAAAAAGTACATTTATTAAAAGTCATGGATGTCTATAAGGAAATCTTACAAACATCGATAAATTGTACGGGGAATGACTACGTACTATGAAAAATACGATCTGTATGGAACATATACAATCAGTGAGTCAGTACACACTGAGAAACCCTGGGGTTCCTGATATCTATATGACATACATAAATGTATGTATGTATGTACATAACTTTACATGAATGTAAATTTATGTATAGTGACATCTGAGGAGACAGGTACTTTAAGAGGTCCGTTCTTATGGTCTCTCCAAACGGTAAGGAAAGGAGTCCCCTAGAAGGGTTGGGTCCCTAACTTGGACCCAGAGGACGGAACGTCCGTCTAAGACATGGATGACTTGGTGGTCCCTTCGGGTCTGTATGGAACCAAAAGATGAAATTGTTATAAAGTCATTTATAACAATATGGATCTAATACAGGGTGTACATGTTCATGTATAGATTCAAAAGACGAAATTTCTTATAAAACGATTCAAAATAATCTGGATCTAGTAGAGGGTGTCTAGGTTCATGTAGACATCCTTTTTAAGTACATATACTTACGGACGTAGTTCCTCACACCATCTAATTAAAGTAACACACAAAATCCATGAGCCAGTACAGGTTGAGAAACACTGGGGTACCTAACATCGGGTGGTCCGAACAGACGGGTACCCTAAAAGATCCGTTCTTATGACCTCACCTAACGGTAAGGAAAGAGGTCCCCTAGAATGGTTGGGTTCTTAGCTTAGGTCCAGGCGACGTAACGTCCGTCTAAGAAATGGATGACTCCGTGGTCCCTTCGGGTCTAATTAACGAAATTTCAACACCTATGAAATGTAAGAGACCGTAGGTATGAAAAACTGTCCACCAAAAGTTCAATTACAACTATTTACTAACCGCTAATAAAGGGAGGGGGAACTAAGACTCAAGTCTGTACATTGTCCAAACACCTGGTCACGTTACAAACTCTCATCCAACATTTACATCCAGACTTTCTGTGAAAGTTCTGACCCGAACGAACGTCACCATGGAGACGGAAGTGGTGTGATCAGATATCATCATTGTACCCTCTGTGGACTTTGTCTCTTCATTGGGGTCGGTCGTATAAGGTCTATCGTCGTTACGTTACCTCTGGTCTGTTTTGGTCTTCTTGATTGGACGGATTTAGTGACTAGTTGTCAAGACACTCTCAAGTTTTAATGACACAAATTCAGTAACTTAAACCCTACCACACAATATGTTGTAACAATAACATTATCTATCGACTATATTTACGTACACACTATAATTGATTATCAATGACACAATCATTATTCTTGTTATGATCTAAAATGATATTGGTCATTACATTCTCTCTGGTTTCGTGATACGGTAATTAAACAACAAGAAACTGTTATTGATTATCTATCATCGAGTCAGTCATTCTTAGAAGGACGTTACTTCCTCTAGAACCAAGTTAAGGACACAGTCCTTTTAGGGGACCTCTTCCTTTACCTTTGGGTAAGGTCATAAGAACGAACCTCTTAACGTACCTGTCCCTTCGGACCGCACGACGTCAGGTACCCTAGCGTCTCAGTCTGTACTGACTCGTTGATTTGACTCGACGGAAGAAAATTAACATAAATAAAGGAGGAGACCGAAGACTATGTCCAATCTTATCCATCTATTAAATATGCGACCGTGAATTACTATTCAACACGATCAAGACCCTCTATGATATACTTTTTACTTAGATTCTTTCTTACACTATGATGGACCACCCTCTCACCTTATCAACTCTCGTCAATCTATCCCGTGTCGCCACCCCTAAAGGTCTCCATCTATCACTCGTAAAGATTCTAAATCACAGACGGAGAAATAGGAAGGTAGTACTTAGAAAATTTTATTATGCACGTTCAGAAGTTATGTACTATCGGTAGTAAAGTCACACACGAGTTAACGAGTAAGTACAGGTTGAAAACACTAGGGTATCTGTCCTCTGACGGTCCAGGGAAACAGGTACCTTAAAAGGTCCGTTCTTGTGACCTCACCCAACGGTAAAGGATGAGGTCTGAAGAAGGGTTGGACCCCTAGTTTGGACACAGAGAACGTAAAGGAAGTAACTGTCCGTCTAAGAAATGGTGGTGAGGTGGACCTTTTAGGTCCATAAATCAAATCTAATCTGGTATCTGAAGTCTCAGTTTATATGGATATAATTTCGAAACACGTCTTTGAATGGAAGACCCACTTAAAACCCTGAGAATGAACAAAAAAGTAACCTTGTAGGTTTGAACTAAAACGTAGAATTGTCGTTATCCACAACCTTCTACTGTTCACGGTTTCTATACACACATCTGTACATTAACTAAATTTAATAAAAGACATTCGTTACCAAAATATTTGAATTTTAAAAGGTCTTTCCGTTCTCATTGACCTAGACATATCTTCTTTACCATAAAGTGATTGATCATTTCATTCTAAAAATTGTTCGAAGACTATACTCTATTTTAAAGTACATATATCATTTAACATAACGTTGGATAACAACTATTTCTTACTTCATTAAACGTTATAGAAATTATTTTCATTTACTTTGTTAGTTAAGTCCAGGAGTACATTATTCGGATCAAGTTTAATTCATCAAAGATCATCGAAAGTAGTACAATATCGAAAGGGGGGTTAGAAAGAGATGTAAACGTTTAAAAATGTAAACCTAATTTAATTTTGTAAGTAGATTTGAAAATAAAGGAAAATTCACAATTAATTATAACGAAACACGAGAGACCTGATAAAAGACCGAGTTTTCTAAGAGTATTGGAAAATAACTAAAATACGTGAGATATCGCAAAGGATTACAAAAGATGAAGTATTTATCGTTTTGTTCAAATATCGTGTATAATACTCAGTATATACGAAAACTTTACGTTCCTTTAGAAAGTTTTGGCTTATTCAAACAAGTTATACTTCCTTATCTTTACTATATGCGTTTTTTCCCGGTGACGTAAAAAGTCAAAATCACATCGAAAAAATTTTTTTTATATAGAGATCGATGAAGGAGATCTCTTTAACGTTTTATAGGTTGATAGACCTTGGGTGAGTCAGATGACTTAGTATTGACGTCTCCTATCTTGATCCATTAAACTTAATAATTTTTTAAGAAGAGTAGACTAGTAAGTTATACGATTGTGAACTCTTCGTGATATTCTTATTCATCAGTCGTAATCTTCCTTATTATTTAGTTATTATGTGTTTCAACTGAAAAGTTTATTATATAATATTATGAAATACAGTTAGGTGATTGTGTAAACTTTTATATAGTAGTTTTTCGAGTAATATACACAAAATCACATAATTATCACCGTTATTGTTAAATGTAAGTAATTCGATTCACGATTCTTTCAACATTAATAACAGGAGTAAATAACTATTCTAACTTCGGTTCCCCTAATTTATTAATCTGTTTCGTACTATTTTTACCAATGACCGACTCAATGTTAGTTCCTTACCAGTACCACAATTAGGGTTATTCTCAAACATATATGTAAACACGAAATATAAGGGGACTGAGAAACATAATGTAACGTGGTCCTTTACAAACATTATGTTTCGTTTTCCGTGACGAATACCTCTATAATCATGTCTCTAATCGTATAGTGTTTACTAGTTTTTCATTTTGTTTTACTTATTATCATATATACAGTTGTTCTTTTAACTCGTTTCGTGTCAATGCAACCTTTTTTTTTATCCTTGATATGTCTCTTTTCATAATGTATAACAACTCTCGGAATGACTGTAAAGGACACATAAAAGTTGAAAGGAGAACCTTTCACCATCTTAACATGAAGTGACAAGGGAAACCTCGTTCCACGTTTATCCTAAATAAACGTAAAACTTTACATTGACCTTCCATATACACTAAATACCACCCTTTGAAATTCTCGGTCATTCTATAAAATCTCAAAAAAGACGAGTGAAGTTACTCGACTTTCACACAAAGGTCTAATTATTGACACTATTCTCTACGGGGGGTGGAGGTGAGTTTTATACAATTGGTGTAACTTGTATACCTTTAGGTCCCTTATAAAAATAGAACAAATAATTTAAAGTTTCTCATTCTCTTTACGTACCAATAGATTTTTTTACATTTTCTTTTTTTGATGCAAATTTCTTCCTTCTTTATAAGTATCTGTTTATTAAAGTAACGATGTGGAACTAAACTATGAGTTTTTATTATTTTATAATAATTGACGTAGGAGTTGGTGTAAATAATGAACAAAAGCTATTATCGACAATTCTACCTATACTTCACTGTAGAGTAACACGATTAGACAATTGTATAATTAAAAGATAAATTTACATGTGATCTCGTGTAAACGTATTTAGTCACAATACCTTAATGATCATACCTAAATAGTGATAAAAAACATAAACTCACGAATAAGGACTAGTGTTTTTGATATATGACTAATCAAGTGTCATTTCTAATCTAGTATATAGCTATTAGAATTTTTACACTATAAAGTACAATGTCAGTTAGTACCTTTATATACTTCTCCTTTTCTATGTAGTCAATCTTCGTATACACGATTCAACGAAGTCACCACAGACTACGACACGTTGGGACACCTGCCATCAGGCGGTCCGAGGAGTCAGGTACCTTAAGAGGTCCTTTCTTATTACCTCACCCAGTGGTAAATAAAGAGGTCCCCTAGAAGGGGTGGATCGTTGACTTGGGCGCAGAGAAGTCAAGTCAAGTCAGCGAGTCAGCACAGGTTGAGAAACGCTGGGGTACTTAGTGTCGTACGGTCCGGAGGGACAGGTAGTGGTAGAGGGCCTCAACTGAGTTTGAGTACAGGTAACTCAGGCATTACGGTAGGTAGAGTAGGAGACAACAGGGGAAGAGGAGGACGGGGGTTAGAGAGGGTCGTAGTCCCAGAAAAGGTTACTCAGTTGAGAAGGATACTCCATCGGTTTCATAACCTCAAAGTCGAAGTCGTAGTCAGGAAGTTTACTTTTGGGTCCTGACTAGAGGAAATCCTACCTGACCCACCTAGAGGAACGTCAGGTTCCCTAAGAGTTCTCAGAAAAGGTTGTGGTGTCAAGTCTTCGTAGTCAAGAAGCCGTGAGTCGAAAGAAGTGTCGGGTTGAGAGTGTAGGTATGTACTGGTGGCCTTTTTGGTATCGGAACTGATCTACCTGGAAACAACTGTTTCATTATAAAGACGAAAAGTTATATGACAGATCCAACCAGTATTGAAAGGAAGGTTCCTCATACGCAGAAAATTAAAGTACCGACGTTAGTGGTTGACGTCACTAAAACCTCGGGGGGTTTTATTTCATAGGACTTAACCGTCCACCCAAGAAATAGTGACCAATGACCGTTCGGGGAATCTTTACATACAATTGTATTATAAGGTAATATTGATGTCTACGTAAAAAATTAGTTAAAATTACAAATGACTTATTACGGAGGTGATACCATTTATTATTTACTACGTTCGATGGTTCTTATATATTTAAGAAGATAGAACGATCTATAAAAAGAGACATTTATACCCCTATTTTAAAATGTTTAGTGTTGTTTTGAGTCATACACGTATTAAATAACATTTATCAACTACAAAGTGTCTTATTTTGTCAAAAACAAAAGTATTTAATAAGGTCAGGTGTCATTGACACTTTGTTTTGATGTACTTAATACTAAGTACATTATTGACAAGACTTTTTCTTCTCTTTGTGCTAAAATTCTTTATTATCTCTTCCGATGGAAACCAACTTCTTTATAAACTTAGATTTTTAATATTTTCAAATGACTCTTTTATCGTTGGAACTTCCCTTTTTTCCTCGATAAGTGGATATGTATCTGATCATTTAACAGACTTAAGATTCTTAAATGTCCTTTCCCTTGTTTTAGAAAATTCGAAGGACTGACTTTTCAGTGAATCTTTCATTTTATAAGTTTACATAATTTGAACAGTAGAGATTGTGGTCTTCAAGCTCCTTCTATACTTTTTTGAGAGATGGGTCCTTAGTATATAGTACAATTCTTTCATAATGAAAAATTTTCTATAAAGTGGAAAAGACACAACCCCCACCCTCCCCTTTCTTTTTTTTTGAATATCTTACGTTCATAAGTTTCAGATGTGACTATACGTTGAGTGAACGTCTTTTACGAACTGTTTCCTGAGATTGTGTTTTATTTTAAATACTCCTTTTTTTCTGTATATATTTTTTCTTTTACTTCTCCTTCAAAACTCCGCTGGAATATTGTTATTAATTTTTTTTAATATAACAGTTATGATCGATCCATATCTTTTTTAGATGTTTGCAAATTACGAACATTATTACTAATTTTACAAATTAAAAAATTTTACAAAATTTTACAAATTAAAAATTTCATAAATTTTACAAATTTATGATGAATGTCTTTTCGTTTATTTTTTTACCTTTCACTACGAAGTGTTTTACTTAGGTTTAATAAATATACTGAAACTGATCCCAAATTGTAAATAGAGTACGTAAACTTAAATTGAAAGGAAAGAGAAACCAGTACCCCTAATCAATGATTCACTCTTATACGGTTAGACCCTTTACTTATCGTTTGATTAGTTGGACTTCTCCAAATGTTTGTACACTCCCAAAAGAAAACAATACTCTTTCTTAATTTTTATCTAAAAATTTTATATAAAAAGTCATTTTCTTTGGAAAGTCTTTTTTTTTTAGTATTCAATTATATTCAATTTTAGTTTTAATGGGAGGTATGGATTTGATTCAAGGGAACGAAAAGATAAGCCAAAGGGTCCACCACGTAATCATTTCTTAGACGGACGTTTACGTCCTCTGTCTCTGTGTTCAAGATAGGGACCCAGCCCTTCTAGGGGACCTCCTCCTTTACCGTTGGGTGAAGTCACAGGAACAAACCTTTTAGGGTACCTGTCTCCTCGGAGAGACCGATGTCAGGTACCACAACGTTTCTCTACGTGGGTAGATTCGTGTGTACGTGTGTACTAAAAGATCATATGAACGAAGAATTTTGGCATAAATACCTCGTCAATCAGTGTTTCGGAAAAAGAAACAAAAGAAGTGTGGAAGGTAAAACCCGCAAAATATAGTATATCAAGAATATATCCATCCAGAAGAAGGAAGAAATCTCAAACAGTATGAGCGAGAGTCACGGACCAATATGAGAGTTCGTGAGACTTAGTGTATTTTGTAAAAAGAATGATGGTTTCCTATAAAATTTTGATGGATACAGAAAAGTAAAAGGGGGTTGAAGATCAAAAAGAAAATAAAAAAAATAAAAATTTTACAACGAAAGGAAGTCTCAATCCTCTTAATCCTCCTCTTCTTCCTTTTCCTCTCCTTCTTCTCTCCTTTTTTCTTTCCTTTTTTCTTCCCTTTCTCCTCTTATTTTTGTTTTTATTTTTGAGTTCTTAAAACCCTTGATTTACGAAAACTTAAGGTCTTAAAGTCAAAATAGAAATAAATAAATGAATGAAAAAATTTTACCCTTTCGTGACTTGGTGGACCCATCCCAATTCAAAACCTATCCCACACGTAAGCACGATTCAACGAAGTCAGGACAGCTGATAAACGATGGGATACCTGAGCCTATCCCACTCCAGATCCTAAAAACAAAGGAGAAGGAAGAGGTAAATGGTGTACGCTAGTCAATAGTTTCCGACAATTATAGTTAAGGTGACATTGGTGAATAAACTTTTCTTCCATAGTGGATTTTGTAACAATCGAACAAGAATAGAGATCCAATAAAGATCCTTTTTGAAAAGATATTGGTAAGTATATAGAATTTATATCTAAACTAAAAGATTTTAACAAAGGATGAATTTTAGAGGGTATTCGAAACTATTGTATACGGTATTTGACGTTTTAGGAACCGCGAGGTAAGATTCTAAAAGTAACTTAAAGTAAAAGTAACTTATAGACAAAAAGAATTCCTATAACTAATAAATAAAAAAAAGATAAAAAGTCCTCATTAACAAAAAAAAAAAAAATTAAAATGAAATAAAATGAAATGTTATGACATAGTCAAAACGGTATGTAGTTGTACTTAGGTGGTGTCCACATGTACTCAAGGGTTGGGACTTGGGGGGGAGGGTGGAGGGAGAGATATAGTAGATAGACCCAGTAGGGTCACGTGGTCGGGGTTCGTAGGACATAGGACGTAGTTTGGATCTGACCTCTAAGTAAAGAATGTGCTATAATATGTACAAAGTTACGGTAAGAGGGTTTAGTAGGGTGGGAGAGGGAGAGGGTGTCTTAGGTCTTCAGACAAGATATGTAGACACATAGAAAACGACAGAGCGTGTGTCCCAATAGTAATGGTAGAAAAATTTAAGGTATATATACAGAAACATATGACATAACTACAAAAAGAAAGACCGAATAAAGTGAGACATATTGGCCGAGGTCAAAGTAGGTGGAGTAATCTTGACTAAGTTTACATAAGAAAAACTACCGACTCATTATAAGGTAACACATATACATGGTGTCGAAAGAATAGGTAAGTAGGTGACTACCTGTAGATCCAACGAAGGTACAGAACCGATAATATTTGTCTCGACGTTACCTGTAATCCCATGTACACAGAGAAAGTTAAGACCAAAAGAGTCACACATAGGGGTCTTCACCCTAATGACCAAGTATTCCGTCAAGATAAAGTTCAAAGATTCCTTAAAGGTGTGACAAGAGGTATCACCGACATGATGAAACGTAAGGGTGGTTGACACATTCTCCCAAGGGAAAAGAGGTGTGGGAGAGGTCGTAAAAAACGAAGATCTGAAAACCTAGCGTCGGTAAGACTGACTACTCTTATAAAGTTTAAAAAACAAAAATGTATAAATGTCGTAAAGAAATGTTTTACTGACCGTCGACGACGACGATTCAGTGAAGTCAGCACAGACTGAGACTCGTTGGGGGTATCTGTCGTCGGATGATCCGAGACGGTAGAAACCCTAAGAGGTCCGTTCTTGTGACCTCACCCAACGGTAGAAGAAGAGGTCAAGTACTTTCACTTTTCACTTTCACTTCAGAGAATAAGTACAGACTGAGAAGTGTTGGTGTACTTGACGTCGGATGGTCCGAAAAGGTAGGTACCCTTAAAAGTCCGTTTTCATGACCTCACCTAACGACAACGGAAGAGGTGTTTTACTGACCTTACTATATATAAGAGTGTCCAAATTGTGTGAGTTACACTCAATCATATTTGAGCTCAATGATAATTCAAATAGTGTACCAAATTATACAACTTTCTTAATGGCTTAAAAGGAAGGTATGGTAAAAGGAGATGTGATATTAAACATTGAAATTAAGTAGTTTTCACTTTATAATACAACGTATATATCATTTCTTTTCAGGATCAGAGGAAAATAAAACTCCTGATTATAAAATTATAGAATTTATATTTCAACTACAGTGACGGTAAACATTTTTAATATATATATATTTTCTTATATTGTATTTTATTTACGAATAAAGGGGAAAAATTATAATAGATGGATAGATACCGAGTTATTTCCTGTCTATATAGTATACCTGGATTGTCTTCATCTTGTATTATTCTTCTCAACCGTTCATATGTGTCTTCTTGACATCCTTTTTCTCGAAGTGTTGAGTATTAGTGTTACCTCACTAGTGAGTGGATCTCGGTCTGTAGGACCTTACACTTCAGTTCACCCAGAATCTTTCGTAGTGATACTTGTTTCTATCACCTCCACTACCTTAAGGTCAACTGGATAAAGTTTAAGACTTTCTACTACCATACTTTCACGACGTGAGTTATACGGTTTTTAAACCTTTTGAGTCGTCACCGGTGTCCTGACCTTTTCCAGTCAAAAGTAAGGTTAGGGTTTCTTTCCGTTACGGTTTATTAGGAGCCTGATGGTGTGTTAACGTGAGTAGAGTGTACGATCATTTCATTACGAGTTTTAAGAGGTTCAGTCCGAAGTCGTCATACACTTGACACTTTAAGGTCTACAAGTTCGACCAAAATCATTTCCGTCTCGTTGGTCTCTGGTTTAACGGTTGTAATTGACCTAGTACCTTTTTATTTCTCAGGGTCTTTATAGATAAAGACAAAATAACTGATACTGTTTCGGAAACTGACACACCTAGTGTTATTTTACGTCTTTTAAGAAGTTCTCCACCCTTATGGTCTGATGGACTGGACAGAACACTCTTTGGATATACGTCCAGTCCTTCGTCGTCAATTTTGACCTGTACCTTGTTGTCCGACCAAGGTTTATCCTTTTCCTCATGCAATTCCGACATATAACAGTGGGACGAATAAATTGAATATATGTCTTATGTAGTATTCTTTGTGACCCAACCTTCTTCGTGTTCCACCTTAGTTCTAACGACCCTCTTTATAGTTATTGGAGCATATACGTCCACTGTGGTGGGAATACCGTCTTTCACTTCTCCTTGATTTTTCGGAGAACTACTTTCATTTTCTCCTCTCACTCTTTCAACCGAATTTCGAGTTGTAAGTCTTTTGCTTCTAGTACTGTAGATCAAGGTAGTGAAGTACCCTTTATCTACCCCTTTGTCACAGTCTGAAATAAAAATACCCGAGATTTTAGTGATGTCTTCCACTAACGTCGGTACTTTAATTTTCTGCGAATGAGGAACCTTCTTTTCAATATTGGATGGACCCATCGTATAACTTTTCGTCTCTATAAGTCAAGTCAAGTCAAGTCATCCAGTCAGTACAGGTTGAGAAACGCTGGGGTACTTAGTGTCGTCCGGTCCGGAGGGACAGGTAGTGGTTGAGGGCCTCAAGTGAGTGTGAGTGCAGGTAGCTCAGCCACTGCGGTAGGTCGTTAGAGTAGGAGACAGCAGGGGAAGAGGAGGACGGGGGTTAGGGAGGGTCGTAGTTTCATAAAAGGTTATTCAGTTTAGAAATGTACTCCACCGGTTTCATGACCTCAAGGTCGAAATCGTAGTAAGGAAGGTTTCTTTAGGGTCTCACCTAGAGGAAGTCTTACCTGACCAACCTAGAGGAACGTCAGGTTCCCTGAGAGCTCTGAGAAGAGGTTGTGGTGTCAAGTTTTCGTAGTGAAGAAGTTACGAGTCGAAAGAAGTGTCAGGTTGAGAGTGTAGGTATGCACTGGTGAGCTTTTAGGTATCGGAACTGATCTGCCTGGAAACAACCGTTTCATTATAGAGACTAAAACTTATACGATAGATCCAACCAGTATCGAAAAGAAGGTTCCCCATTCGCAGAAAATTAAAGTAACGACGTCAGTGGTAGACTTCACTAAAACCTCGGGTATTTTTATTTGGATTGTGACAAAGGGCAAAGGGGTAAATAAAGGGTACTTCACTATCCTGACCTACGGTACTAGAAACAAAAGACTTACAACTCGAAATTCGGTTGAAAGAGTGAGAGGGGAAAGTTAAAGTAGTTTCCGAAAAATCAAAGAGAAGTGAAAGACGGTATTCCCACCACAGTAGACGTACAGACTCCAATAACTATAAAGAGGACCGTTAGAACTAAGGTCGAACACAAAGGAGGTCAGGTCGCAAAGAGTACTACATGAGACGTATATTCAATTTATTCGTCCCACTGTTACATGTCCGTCTCTATAATAAACGGTTGTTTCTAGGCAGATCAGTTCCGATACCAAAAAGGTCATCAGTACATACCTACACTCTCAACCTAATATTTCTTTCGACTTTTAGTTCCTTAGTTACGAAAACTTGACACAACAAACTCTTCTGAGAACTTTCAGGGAACCTGACGTTCCTCTAGGTTGGTCAGGTACGATTTCCTCTAGTCACGACCCACAAGTGACCTTCCTGACTACGACTTCGACTTTGAGATATGAAACTGGTGGAGTACCCTTCTCAACTGAGTAACCTTTTCTGACCGTGAGCCTCTCTAACCCCCGTCCTCCTCTTCCCTTGTTCTCTCCTACTCTACCGACCTACCGTAGTGGCTGAACTACCTGTAATCAAACTCACTTGAAACCCTCAACCATTACCTGTTCCTACACACGACACTAAGTACCCCAGCGTTTCTTAGTCTGTACTGACTCAACGACTTGACTTGACTTGTATAGATATATACAGATAATAAACAACTTAAAAAGGAAGTTCTTTCAACGAAACTTCGGAATTAGAAGTAAAGGAGTTTTTCACTGGAAAAACTTACCGCCAAATATGTCTCTATCATTCAATTTTAATTCAATAATTCCACCGGGATTAGGTTAAAATAGATATAGAAATAATTTTTTTTATTTTTATACCTGTATCTGTCTGTAGTATCTCCCTCAGTTGAACTTCTCTATGTCCCTCTTATGGTACATTTCCGCTTTCTAACCTCACTTTACGGATATTTGATTCCTTGTCTTTTCCAATGAGGATTTGGTGGTCTTCGATTCTCTCACAGTACCTTACGTAATAGGGAGTGTATGAAATTTTTTGGTTGTGACTGTTGAAAACTAAAGTCTTTAGTTCGGAGGTAATTAACATTCGTTTATTACGAGACAATAAAATTCAGTAGATCCAACATCATGAAACAATGTAATTGGAGTTCTTTAATTAGTAGATAAAGAGATAGAAGATCGTAGAGTCAATATAAGGACGTAATGTCTATATCGTCTAAATAAAAATAGATTTTCATCCCTATGTTTTTTGAACGGACTCTGGTATGGACAACAATTTAGGAGATATACATTCAATAGAGTACCTGTGAAGTCAAAAGTCGTTACTAAAAGGTACTGGTCCAACGATTTATCCGGTAATTCAACCGATACATAAACTCAAAGATTAACATACGGAGAACAAATTGGATTAACAATAGGGTTTATTGTAGGAAAACTTAACGCGTTTACTCCTACCCAAAAGTTGGGGTAGGTTCGACAAAGTCTTGGTCTGGAATGATAGACAAGAAACCCCGGACTCTACAGTCTATTATAACAGGGAAGACAGTTCCATACTCCTTAATATATAGGAAACAACGGGGACTTAGAACTAGTCTCGGTAGGACGAGATGTTATTGTAAATAATTAATTCTTAAGACACCGAATCTCTGACCTCTAAAGTCAAGGTCAAGTCGAGTCAAGTCAGTGAGTCAGTACAGACTGAGACGTTTGGGTACCTGACGTCGTACGGTCCGGAGGGACAGGTAGTGTTTGAGGGCCTCAAATGAGTTTGAGTACAGGTAACTCAGTCACTACAGTAGGTTGGTAGAGTCAGTAAGGGAAGAGGAGACGGAAGTTAGAAAGGGTCATAGTCCCAGAAAAAATTACCCAACCAAGAAGTGTAGTCCAACCGGTTTCATAACCTCAAAGTCGAAGTTGTAGTCAGGAAGGTTACTTGTAATTCCTGATCAGAGGAAATCCTAACTGATCAACCTAGAAAAACGTCAGGTTCTCTGAGCGTACTCAGAACAGGTTGTAGTGTCAAGTTTTCGTACTTAAGAAGTTAAGAGTCGAAAGAAATATCAGGTTGAAAGTTTAGGTATGTACTAGTGACCTTGTTGTTATCGGAACTGATCTACCTGGAAAAAGCCGTTTCATACAGAGACGAAAAATTATACGATAAATCCAATCAATATGAGAAGAAGGTTCCTCATTCACAGAATTAAATGACAGAATTAAAGTACCGACGTCAGTGGTAGACGTCTCTAAAACCTTGGGGTTTTCTCCTATAAAGTCAATGAGTAACACACACATAAAAAAAATTACTTAGATTATACATTTAATAAACTGGATAAGGAATCACTACACACGACCCATTATTTCACGAAACGTTATAAACCAACAATTGTATTTCTTATATTTAGAGACATGGGAGTGTAAGGTTCTGTTACTCACAGATGAGTATCCAGTAACTGTATTGATTTTACAGAGATACCTACACATGTATATGTATTTCCGAGTGTGTGTATATGTATTCGGGTTTGTATTCTAAAACTTTGCTCCTATTATACCATAAATAATCTTATTATACGCTTCTCAACTGAGTAACCTTTTCTGAGACTACGACCCTACCTAACCCCCGTTCTCCTCTTCCCCTGCTGGCTCCTACTCTACCGACCTACCGTAGTGAACTGAGCTACCTGGACTAAGACTCACTTGAGGCCCTCTACCATTGCCTGTCCCTCCGGACCGCACGACGCTAAGGACCCCAGTGTTTATCAACTTGTGCTGACTCACTGACTTGACTTGACTTGACTTGACCTACTATAAACACCTTCAGTAATAAAAGTTTTTGACAGTCAATGGTATCTACTGTAAAAAAGTATAGTTCCGTAAGTCAGAGGTTATTTGAGGATTCGTTACAAGCAAAACAAGTCGTATTGTTGAGACCTCTTTGTTTTTGTTTTTGTTCAATGACGGTTACCATAGTTAACTTGTCTCTTTCAAAAGAGAACCTTATATTTTGACCCATTGTAATTAGACGACTTATTTAAACACTAACGAAGGATTAACAAAAATAGGGAGAGGGACATCACATCTGGAAACGGTGGTCATATTTTATAAATGTTTAGGAGCTTCAGTCTCTGGTCTTTTTAGTAGATATAATTCTTACAATTATAACCATCTTTTCAATTACATTGTATTGTCTACTAGTTTTATACATAAAAGTTTCATCTTTCGACGACCAATTTTATAAGGGTAATGAAGGTACATCGATAATCCGTTTGTCTTTCTCAATGAAACTATTTCATGTCTAAAGAGAGTCGTGAAATGAAGTTTTACAGATTAATGGTTTTCTTTACATGATCTCAAAACTTCTTATATTTCATCCTATAATATTAGAAGAAGTAATTTTGTATTAAGTTAATAAAGATTTTCAAGTTTAAATAAGACGGTTAGATAAAGGATCATATCTATCCTAATGTCCATAAAAAGTGTTACCTTTTAAATATTTATAGAATTACCTACTCATAATTATCACTTTATATAAAAGATCAAAATTATTCTTTATTAAACGTATGTAATCATATATTGAAATTTCATATGTCTTATTACTAAATTAAATAAATATAACACTTAACTAATGGTGTTATTTAAGTTACCTGTAGGTGAAAGAGTATCTCCATACTATTTTCCTTTTTTTCTTTTTTTACACAAAAGGAACCCCACTTTTGAGAATCGTAAATGAGATTGTCGTTAAAAGAATATATAGTATGTAATTATAATAGTAGTTTTTTTGTTCTCTCAGGGTCTTTTTTTGTAGATAAAGACGAAATAACTGATACAGTTTCGGAAACTTACACGCCAGTGTTATTTGACACCTTTTAAGACTTTCCCTACCCTTATGGTCTGGTAGACTGGACGGAGAACTCTTTGGATGTACGTCCAGTCCTTCGTTGTCAATCTTGACCTGTACCTTGTTGTCCGACCAAGGTTTATCCTTTTCCTCACGTAGTTCCGACATATAACAGTGGCACGAATAAATTGAATATACGTCTTATTTAGTACCCTTTGGGACCCGACCTTCTTCGTGTTCGACCTTAGTTCTAACGGCCCTCTTTATAGTTATTAGAGTCTATAAGTCCTCTGTGGTGGGAATACCGTCTTTCACTTCTCCTTGATTTTTCGGAGAACTACTTTTACTTTCACCTCTCACTTTTTCAACCGAATTTTGAGTTGTGAGTCTTTTACTTCTAGTACCGTAGACCAGGGTAGGGAAGTACCCTTTATCTACCCCTTTGTCACAGTCTAAAATAAAACCCCCCGAGGTTTTAGTGACGTCTACCACTGACGTCGGTCCTTTAATTTTCTGCGAATGAGGAACCTTCTTTTCAATACTGGTTGACTCTATCGTATAAGTTTTTGTCTCTGTAATGAAACGGTTTTTTATAGGCAGACCAGTTCCGACACCAAAAAGGTCATCAGTACATACCTACACTCTCAACCTGACACTTCTTTCGACTCCCGACTTCTTCACTACGAAAACTTGACACCACAACCTCTTCTGAGAACTCTCAGGGAACCTGACGTTCCTTTAGGTGGGTCAGGTAAGATTTCCTCTAGTCAGGACCCACAAGAAACCTTCCTTACTACGATTTCGACTTTGAGGTCATGAAACCGGTGGAGTACGTTTCTCAACTGAGTAACCTTTCTGAGACTACGACCCTCCCTAATCCCCGTCCTCCTCTTCCCCTGCTGGTTTCTACTCTACCGACCTACCGCAGTGACTGAGCTACCTACACTCAAACTCACTTAAGGCCCTATACCACTACCTGTCCCTCCGGACCGCACGACGCTAAGTATCCCAACGTTTCTCTATCTGTTCTGACTCGCTGACTTGACTTGACTCATAATAGTAATTTTTCAAATATACAAAACTGGTGGAAGAAGATCAAATGGGAAAGGGATGGGAGTCACGGACCATTGGTTTTTAGACTCACAGTAGATAAAACGATACTGAAAAAAAGTAGACAAACAACCAAACAGTCTCTCTAAATTTAATGAAACATAAAAACTTATATATTTAAACACAATAAAATGAAGGTGAGTCACTTAAAGTAAGTCGTAAAGAATATTCCGTCTCAGACCACCATTACTTGAGGGAGTCGAAAAGAAACAAGTCCTTTCAGAAATGAAAGACTTCCAGTGGAAATGACCAAAACCTTAAGAACTAACTCCAAGTAAAAGAAAGTTTTAAAAAGTCTGATACAGTAGAGTAAGAGAAGACCGGGTCAACGACGATTCTTCAGGAGGGTATCAGAACGTCCAAAGGGAAAATACATAGAAGAGAATAAAAAGAAAGAATAAAATTTTAATGAAAAACAGAAATCTTTTAAACTAATATAACACAGAACGACACCGGGATAAAGTCGAGTTTGATAAACTCTAGAAAACCTGGGATAACTAGACCCACAAGGAAAGAGAGGGGTCCAAACTTTTCAAAAGTCGGTCATAACGAAATTTATATGAAATACAGGGAAACAGAAAAAGAAGACTTAAAGGTATTTACGTTTATAACACCCCAAAAAAAGGATTAAAAGACATTAAGGGTATCCTAAAGAAGTGAGAAAAAGTAAGAAAAACGAGGACTGATCTATTAACGTTTTTAGGACAGAAGTTCCAGTAGTCAAGAAGACGTACTAGTTCCAAGAAAACTTCGTCATGACTTAATAAGTCAAGTCAGTAACGTATAAAGTTTAAATCCTATGAAAATACCAATAATAAAGAACCTGTCTGAAGGACAAAACCAGTATTTAATAAAAGGAGACAGTAGGGAAGAGGAGAACGAAGTTAGAAAGGGTCGTAGTCCCATAAAAGGTCACTCACTGGTTTCATGACCTCGAAGTCGAAGTCGTAGTCAGGAAGGTTACTCATAAGTCCCAATTAAAGGAAATCCTAATTGACCAAAATATAGGACGTCAGGTTCGCTGTTAGTTCTCAAGAGAGGTGTCATCCACCAGTTATTAAGTCGAGGAATAGACCCGTTTTCGTTTGGTTCAAAACGTTTTGAGAAGTAGACTTCTGAACTTAGTCCGTATAGACGTGGGACGACTCAAGGGACCAGTCTTACACGAAGACTCGACCAAGACGTCTACTCATTTCGGTGAATACCCTAATGATGGACCCGCACCATTCACTTAAACTAAACGTTTCTAACTAAACGACCTACAACGTTCTTGGAGGGGTGAAGAAGTAGTTCAGTCTAAGAGTAACCACTCGGAGACGTCTAAGAGGACAGTAGAGATACCACATTCCAGTTTCATCTCAGAGGGTATTTAACTGGTTCTTACAGACCCCCTCAACCACTAGTAAGGACCCAAGAGAAAGTGGTGATCTCCTTGGGACCTCCGAGTGTCCTCTGGAGAGCTCACCACAACGTAGTCAGATCCCCCTACCCGTTATACCATCAACGGAGAGAATGGGAATATTACTTCAGACAGAGATACCCCGTCCCCCACGAAGTCGGAGTACGAACACAAGAGAGTCACCAAAGAGAGTCACTACAGACCAATGACTTACCAACATTAAAAAAAAAAAAAAAAAAAACCACTCCCCACCACTACAGTCCTTATTGGACGAGTTCTATAATCACTCCTTTGACGATTACCTACTTAGAATTAACCACTTACAATCTTATTTCAGACTGTTAGTTTCTTACACGTAATACACTCGAAGACAGTAAGTATTATAATAAAATTCGTGGTGTAATTCGTGTATGGTTTATGAGGATTACGACAATTTTTGTTATGTTGTAACATTTCATTTTTTATTTATTTATGTTATTTTTATTTCTATTTATTGTTTCATTCTGGTCACTCAAAATGTATAGTTTTTATGAAGGTATATATGTACATACAAGAATTATTAATCTACTACAGGTTTATTCGTAATTCGTAGTAAAGTTACAAGATTAAAAAAGGAAAACTTAAGTCGTATGATAGTATATATCCGGTTTAAGACAGGTGAACGTAATAGTGTATAAAAGTTACCTACGGACCTCAAGATTGGTAACCTGACGATCTCTTAAGGGTCCAACTAATAAGACTCTTTTAGTTTCATAGTTATACTATTGACAATGGACAGAAAAACAAAAGTAAAAACAATAAACCCGTCTACTAGTTTTTCATAATTCGGTTTTTTTACTTCCTTTCTTTACTAATATCTTAAAACACTTTCTTAATTTACTATCAAAATTTTGAAGATAAAAAGACGTTGAAAAAAACAATTAACGATTGAAAATTTTAAAACATTAATCTTAAGAGTAACATATTTTCGTACAAATAATGGATTAAAACAGAAACGTACAATATGATGAGAAAAAAAAAAAAAAAAGTATCACCAGGGGTGTTTAACATATCGATAGTCCGGACGTTAGTACTTTAAGTGTTAAATATTCCTGTAACAGTTTCTATACTGGAGTACCTCCTGATCCAGAAATATAAGAAGTTGGACTTCCAGATACTGGATCAGAAGGTGATATACTGGTGTAGATTGGATGACGGGACATGAAATTGAAGACAAAGACTTAAACAATGTAAGGAAGACGGGTAATGTGTTACTAGTCCCCTCGATACTAACGACAAAAACGAAAGTATTGATACGAGTACCGTTCGTCAAATAAGATATAGTTAAAGATCTATATAGTTTTACATAATAACATCCCAAGTTTCTAGTACCGTAGGCCAGGATTGTGAAGTACCGTTTATCTACCCCTTTGTTACCTTTATGACTGTCTGAAAGGAAAGAACCCGAGGAAAAGAACGTCATTAATTTTAGTGACGTCTACAATTGACGTCGGTACTTTAATTTTATACCAACGAGGAACCTTCTTTTCGATATTGTTTGGATCTGTCGTATAAGTTTTCTCTCTGTAATGAAACGGTTGTTTCCAGGTAGATCAGTTTTGATAACAAAAAGGTCATCAGTATATACCTACACTCTCAACCTGGTATTTTTTCCAACTCACGGTTTCTTAACTACAACAACTTGATGTTCCTCTAGTTTGGTCAGTTAGGATTTTCTTTAGTCAGGACTTATTAGTAACCTTCCTGACTACGATTTCGACTTTGAGGTTATGAAAACGGTGGACTACGTTTCTTGACTGAGTAATCTTTTCTGGAACTACCAGCCTTTAAATCTTCCGTCCCCCTCTTCCACCACTGTCTCCTACTCAACCAACGTACCGTAGTGACTGAGTTACCTGTACTCAAACTCATTCGAGGTCTTTAACCATTACCTGTCCCTTGGAACCACACGACGTCAGGTACCCCAACGTTTCTCAACCTGTGATGACTCCCTGACTTGATTTGACTTGCCTTGACTCCCGTTATATTTTATAAGTTAGAGCGTAATTCTTCCTATCGAATAAAAATTCTTTTGTATTATAGTACCTGATAGAAGAACATAGTTTGATACCGTTTAAGGAAAATAATTAAGAAAAGTTTAGATGTATTGTTAATATAACAATTCCTCGGAACTTTTTACAATTGTAATTTAAGACGTATTAAAATATAAAAAATTTCTATAAATACTTCTACTATAATAGTTCCTAAGTTTTTATAAAGAAAAAAAACGGAGAATTTTTTATCGAAGGTATTTCAAAATATGATTATAAAAAACAAACGAATCGACTACAGGAGTATATGACGATGATAAACTATGGTAATTTAGGGACCAAAGTCATCAAAAACCAGTGAAGATATATTTGATTATATTTATACATAAAATAATAGTGATTCTTACTTTATTATAATTCTTGATAATTCGATGAAAGAACTGTTCTTTTCGTAATTGTAATACTGTTCCATAATTAAAAAAAATCTTATGATCATTGACTTTAATTATTTCTTTATGTCAGTAAAATTACTAAAGAGTATTCAGTAGTCACAAAATAAGGCTTTATAAAATAGAACGGAGGACACTTTTGACTAAAGGCTCATAATACTCTTTACCTATAGGTACACATATGATAGGTACGACCCGGTAATTTTACTGATTCAAAGAAAGACCGTACTGTAGGATTTATTTCGATATATGTGATAATCGACCCTTTACCACCAAAGGAACGTCTAACTGGGTCCAAAATTCCGACAGAAAGTGACACGGTATAAAAACTGAATTTTACAAATATTACATACTTGAAGGTACCTTCGTCCTTAGACAACAGAAGTGAAAATATCAAATGTGAACCTCGTGATAGAGTACAAAGGGTGGACTTGGTAAACGTTATGGGGTGGACGAGTCAAACTTGGTCTCCCACATACAGTGATAGCCCTCTTAAGACATAAATAGTAAAATAATAGTTGAGAGATGGGTCTTTATAAGACACTTACGAACTAGGAATTTAGTATTAAATTTTATACTGACGGATAACCTTTACAGAGATAGTGAAGACGACCAGTTACCTTAGACCTTCGACGTCTTTTTCTTTTAAATTGGTGTCGTCACAAAAATTCCTGAGTTCTTTGTAGACTACTCCTTCATTTTACCTCCTGTGTCCCTCTACTACGTTTAACGGGTCTTTTGAAAAGATTTGTCTACTTACACAAACGAGAAGGACGGTGTTTTAGGGTGAACTTAGGCACTTATTTAGGACTTCTTGAAGAGGATTCGACAAGGCTCCTTTTACATGACAGAATACGAGAATCGAATTAAGTTTTACTTCTTTGTAGGATGTGTCAGGACCACGATTCCCGATTTTATTTAGATGTATTATTCGACATAGTCCATGAAACATAGTGTTATGAATATGGTTTTCGATTCCGGTTAATTTACCTACAGTAGATTTAATTCAACACTGTTATAGACTATAATATTTCAGATTACTGTTGTCATATACACACGATTCAGAGAAGTCAGCACAAACTGAGACACGCTGGGACACCTGACACCGGGTGGTCTGAGGAGACAGGTACCCTAAGAGATTCGTTATTATTGTATCACCCAACGGTACGGGGTGAGGTCCCCTGGAAGGGTTGGGTCCCTAGTTTGGACTAAGAGGACGTAACGTCCACCTAATAAATGGTGATTCGGTGACCCCTTCGGGTTACTGTTGTCTGTTTTACTTTTATTAATTTATATTAGTAACGTTCATATAAACAACTTTTAAAAAACTTTGTTTTTAACTTCTTTTAAATTGGTTCATACATTACCTTTTTTTATATATATACCCATAGTCAAATAGTAATAAACATTCTTTCTACAGAGACTTCTCCACTGAGTCATACATACAAAGTCATCATTTTGCTAGTTACATAAAAAGTCAAAAGATAAACACCATAGTTGGAATTTTTGACATATACACGAATACCCTTAATTTAATATAAAATTTCCATAATAAAGACTTGGAATGACTTCTTTCGGTCACGGTTTCTTCCGATTTTGATGACGTGTCACCGTGATTAGAGTGTACGATCATTTCATTACGAGTTTTAAGAGGTTCGGTCCGAAGTCGTTATTCTCTTGGCACTAGCAGGTCTACAAGTTCGACCAAAATCTTTTCCGTCTTCTTGGTCTCTAGTTTAACGGTTGTAGGCGACCTAGTAGTTTTTTCGTTCTCTCAAGGTCTTTGTGTACGTAAATACGAAATAACTGATACGATTTCGGAAACTGACACATCTAGTGTTATTTGACACCTTTTGAGACTTTGTCTACCCTTATAGTCTGGTGGACTGGACGGAGAACTCTTTGGATATACACCCAGTCCTTCGTCGTCAATCTTGACGTGTACCTTGTTGTCTGACTAAAGTTTATCCTTTTCCTCATTCAGTTCCGACATATAACAGTGGGACGAATAAATTGAATATACGTCTCATGTAGTACTCTTTACGACCCGACGTTCCTCGTGTTCGACCTTAGCTCTAACGACCCCTCTTTATAGTTATTGGAGTCTATACGTCTATTATGGTGAGACTAAAGTCTTTCACTTCTTCTTTATTTCTCGGAGGACTACTTTCACTTTCTTCTCTCACTTTTTCAACCGAATTTCGAGTTGTAAGTCTTTTGATTCTAGTACCGTAGACCAGGGTAGTGAATTACCGTTTATCTACCTCTTTCTCATCGACTGAAATAAAAAATACCTTACGTTTTTAGTGACGTCTACCACTAACATCGGTACTTTAATTTTCTGTGGACGAGGAACCTTCTTTTCGATACTGGTTGGATCTATCGTATAATTTTTCGTCTCTGTAATGAAACGGTCGTTTACAGGCAGATCAGTTCCGATACCAAAAGGTCACCAGTGCATATCTACACTCTCAACCTGATATTTCTTTCCACTCGTGGTTTCTTAACTACGACAACTTGATACCACAATCTCTTCTGAGAACTCTCAGGGAACCTGACGTTCCTCTAGGTTGGCCAAGTAACATTTCCTCTAGTCACGACCCAGAAGTTACCTTCATGACTACGACACCGACTTTGAGGTTGTAAACCTGGTGGACTATGCTTCTCAACTGAGTAAACTTTTCTGAGACTACGACCCTTTCTAACTCCCGTCCTCTTCTTCCACTGTTGTCTCCTACTCTACCGACCTACCGTAGCGGCTGAGTTACCTGTACTCAAACACATTTGAGGTCCTCAACCACTACCTGTCCTTCCACACGACGTCAAGTACCCCAACGGTTCTCAGCCTGTGTTGACTCACTGACTTGACGTGACTTCAAAATGGAAGTCACCATATGAAAAGTTCGATTGTTTAAAGATACACTAATATTAAACTCTTTTTTTTTTTTTTCGATGAAGTTTTTTGTACTCACTAAAGAAGGTCAATTTTACAAAACTGTCTCTGTTATGAACTCGTTCTCTTTGAACTGAGTCTGTATTAAAAATAAAGTGTATTCGATTTCTTTAGGGTAACAAGAAAAGTTAGAGATCCTTTCTTCAACCAGTTATAAGTTTATGTGTCTGGAGTTTATGAAATGAACTGTTTATATGAACAAAGTTAATGAAACAGATTCCAAAGAATACAGAAAGACATTTTTTCAGCCACAAAGAAAAGAGTTTTTTATATCATACCGACGGATAAAGTGTCAGATTAATATAAGTAAAAGTGATATATTTGTGTTAAACGTACATTTGTCTTTACTGTTCAAGAACCATTTCGATTTCTTATCCTAATTTATGATGACACTATTATTATGACTTAGGTAAAATCCATAACACCAATTTGATCTTAATATGTTAATTTTACCTTTATTTAACTTTAATATCGTAAAATATATAGTTTAAGACAAAAGTAAACCATCATAACGGGTATATACTAAAGTTCGTAAGATCAAAAATAGTGAGTTTAAACAAAATGTGTAAAAATTAATTAAATAAAAATAACTACCTATTAACGAAATGTCTTAAAACGACAAAAGACAGTTTGGAGTTGTACTTAGTCGGTATCCATACGTATAAATTTCTGTACGATGATACAACCTTTACGTTACGTTAACACTTAAAACTCGTGTTTATTTTCTTGAGGAAAATAAATAAATAAAAATACTTATGAAAGACCTTTACTTGTCTTCATTCTCAACGTTTTGTTACACTTACATGAATTACGGTGACTTACCATGTGAATTTTAATAATTTTGTTATTTAGATCAATAGACATCAAATTGTGTTATTTCGTTGTTGTGAAATGGATGATACTCTTACTTTGTTCGTCGAATTACTAATTTTACACTCGAGACTACGGTCTAAAGACGACGACAACGACAATTCAGAGAAGTCAGCACAGGTTGAGACACGTTGGGGTATCTGCCGTCGGGTGGTCAGAGGGGACAGGGACCCTAAGAGGTCTGTTCTTGTGACCTCACCCGACGGTAAAGGGAGAGGTTACGTACTTTCACTTTTCACTTTCACTTCAGCGAGTCAGTACAGACTGAGAAGTGTTGGGTTACCTGACGCCGGGTGGTCCGAGGAGACAGGGACCCTAAAAGGTCCGTTTTCACGACCTCACCCCACGGTAAATTTAGGAACGAAGTCTCAACTAACAGATTATTTTAGTCAGTTCAATGAATTAGAAAGACTGTAAAAAAAAAAAAAAGTTGAGACCTCCCTAGAAATACACTTATAGATTAAGTCAAACTCTTATTTTTACAAGAATCAAGTATCATTCCTGGTGTATACCTTGTTAAGTTTTGGGATTGAACGTTGAGATTAAAGATATTAGGTCTGAAACAATACCTCTTCCGTTACTGTGAGGTGAGGTCATGAGAACGGACCTTTTAGGGTACCTGTCTCCTCGGACCATCCGATGTCAGGTACCCCAGCGATTCTCAGCCTCTGCTGACTCACTGAAGTGAAAGTGAAAGTACCTTACCTCTTCCTTTACCGTTGGGTGAGGTCACAAGAACGGACCTCTTAGGGTCCCTTCCTCCTCGGACCACCCGACGGCAGACACCCCAGCGTGTCTCAGCCTGTGTCGACTTCGCTGAATCGTCGTCATCGTCGTCGTCTGAAACAATTAATTGAGATATTGAACTTTTATATGAGACATCGAAAATAAAAATAAAACGTCATTAATTAGTAAAAATACTCGTAGTCATTGTCGACATTGGAAGGTCACTACCAGATTTCTAATGGATGAGGAGTGTCTCTGGGTAATGTGTCATTATTTTAATCTTCTCCACGACCTAATATCTTTCAGAGAATCGTTACGTTAGAACACAGTTCTTGCATAATTTTTGTGTGTCTATACTTTATAAGTTATATAGTACCGAGATCCAGGACCTAATAATTAGACTTTCTAATGTATGTGTGTCGCTGTTGTGAATTCAGGGTGTCCATACAATTTCACATAAACATATATGAAAACAAGGGACTATACGGGTATCTTCAGTCATTCTGGTAACAAGAGATAAATACAAATTACCATTGTACATCTTGACGTGATCTTCTGACAGTATTTTTCATACGAGATGTCATGAGTACAGATGGTTAAAGTTATAGTCAGAAGACTTCTTAGAAGACATTCTTTGTACTTATGATTTGAAAAACATGTAAAAATGTGAAACAAATACTATAGGTAAAACGACGATATTCCTTGTATGGGTAATCAGTTATTAATTCTTGTTTATTATACTACAAACTGTTATGGTGTAAAACTTTTGACGTTTATTTTCATAATTGAGTATTATACATATATATTTCATACTTAATAATATGTTACATATTAAAATACTACTAACCATTTAAACTTTCGTTTTATTTTAACGACACTAAATTTATTCAACACTATAGTGAAATTTATTACTTTTTACTTATGTAACCTGATACAACGTTTATATAAAAGTTATAACTATTTGATAAAGATATACTTACGATAACAAAGTTCAAACGAAAAAAATACAAAACAAAATAAAACAGAACATTTTAAGGGATTTAAATTTTCTTATAAATTAGGAATTTTTAGATGTCAATCTTTTTATCTAAAATATATTATTTATCAATATGTACACATATGCAAACACACATGTACGCATACATGTGTTAATACATGAATATCTCCTCTAAGAAAGACCACCGAGTGAATATTTCTTAGACGAACGATTACACCCTCTACGTCCAAGATAGGGGTCCAGTCCTTCTAGGGGACTTCTTGCTTTGCAGTTGGGTGAGATCGTAAAAACGGACCCCTCAGAGTACCTGTCTCTTCGGACCGTCTGATGTTAGGTACTCCAACCTTTTCTTAGTTCATTCTCAATCACTGATTTGTTGTTGTTTATGGATATATCAGTTTAGGACTATAAACGTCATCAATACAAGATATTATAGTTGTATTTGTGACTAAATCGTATATGACTTAGAGACAAAGATCCCTTTTATGTTCAAAACTGTAGACTAGAGTTTTAAAAATAGTTAAGTAGTTATGTATCAGAATAAATTACACACAAAGACAAATTTCTGTAGTATATAACATGTAAGTTATTGTCTCGTCTACTGTCGTGAAATTAAATACGGAGTCACTTTGTAGTTTATATATATATAAAAGAATCATTCCGAGTAGTGTAGGAGGAACACAAATTCTCGTGTGATATGTTGTGAAGTCTTGATAAGTATCACAAGTAAAATTTAACACCTTAATAATTGTTGTTGTTCTTTTGAGAATTTTTACTTTTATTTTCATCGTGATGTATCTGGTTATTTACTACTTCGCCCATGAACATACTTGACGTCTCGTCTCGTAACGGAATTGACCCTTGTGAATACGGGTACTTACTGACTTTCAAAAGTGGAGTGATGGACACAGATGTTTACTTACTTGTACTTTCATTGTGTTTATAAAACCTCGATGTTTATTCACGTAAAAAAACTCATCGTTTTTAGTGTTAACCCTTTAGACGTTTTACTATTCGTATCTGATGTGAGTGTGTGTATGTCTGCACATACACACACACCGTCCGCTCCCAGACACACATACGTCTTTAGAACATAGTGCACCGATTCTGTTAAACTGTGTCAATAGTTATACGTTGCGATATCATGTAAAACCTCTTTTATATTATGTGAAGTTATTGATGATATAAAAAAACGATCTCGATTACAGTAGTCACTGTATTTTCCAATCCCCTTAAATTCTAAAAAAAGTTGATGGTTCAGAGGTCTGTAAATCATTGGTTCTTTTTCAGAACCGAAATACAAAGATATTAAGTAAAATTAACGAAAAAAGATTTCAAAATAAAATTTTCTGATCAGAATAATTATAAATACGACGGTCCACCTTTTGAAACTTATCTTCCAGTAAATCAAATTGTAAGTAAAGTAAAGGGTGCTTACCTTCTGAGTGGTGAATCACTTTTTCTTCAAAACTATAGATCACAGTCCATGTGAACTTTTCCTTCTTTAGAGTTTAATTTAAATTCTTATGTAAGGTCCTTGCAAATAATAAAAATCATTGTTTTTATTATGTTAAGTAGGACTGGGCAATCGATTGTTTTAATTATTTGTAGTAACTAATGGTACTGGGTTAGATTAAAGTCACAGAGTGAACAGAAAAGTAATTGTGTAAATTGACACACTTCTTTTTTATATACAGATTATTTGTTGTGAAGTTATTAACGTTTTGTGAACGGAGTATATTCGCACAGATCACATTTTGAATTATTCCTTTTAACAATCTTTTAAAGAACCGTTCTTAAGATTAATGTAATTTCGTACGTCGATAATTTTGTTTACACCTTTATACTTTGTTAATAAATATACGAAGGTGTATTTTATACGTCTATGTAATCGTTTATTAGACTTATTCAGATTGAACATGACAAAAACTTTTATCCAATATATTTATGTGTTTCCCATTTTTGTGAAACTGTATAGACTTATTATTGAGTTGTAATTGATTCTGTCGATTTATAATTATATGACTTATTCATTAAGTCTAGTCCTCTGTTCTTAGTCTTACATGTAAACTAGAATGGACACGTAGTGAAAAAACCACACGTAGTGAAAATTCGTATATTGAAAAATTAATCTTTATAGTATATATAAATATTAATATCTGTAACCGTTTTTCCTCTATATTTATTTAACATCTTTCTTATTTTCAAAAATTTTCAGATTATGTAATTGAATTACTATCACTTTGGGATACTGATCATTTGTTTCGTTTTCATTTGTTTTGTTTAAGTACATCTCACTTCAAATGACGTTAGGTTTAAGGTATGGGTTCAGATTACAGTATTGTAAAAAATGAGTGTATCTTAATTTTGTGGGTACAAACAAAGATCATTAGATCATAAGTACTTTTTTGAAAAGAAAAGAGAGAGAGAGATATATATATGTGTGTGTGTTCTTTTCATAAACAGTAAAGTGTCATGTAGAAAGTAAATATCGGAAAAAACCATTCTTCGGTGATATAGTTCGTCAAACTGTTGACTAAAGTACGTGACCAGTACCATTTTAGTCGTGTAAAGTGTCAAAGCACCAACTCAGTGATTCAGCACAAGTTGAGAACGTTGGGACACCTGTCATCGGACGGTCCAAGGAGACAGGTACCCTAAGAGGTCCGTTCTTATGACCTCACCCAACGGTAAAGGAAGAGGTGCCCTAGAAAGGTTGAATCTTTAGTTTGGGACCAGAGGACGTAACGGTCGACTAAGAAATGGTTGACTCGATGTTCCTTTCGGGTCAAACCATACTTAATTACTTTTGTCGACGTTTTTATGTTTATTACAGTTTACGGAAAATCTACAAGGATTACTTGTTTTACTTATTTTTAATTTCACATGGATTTACACTTGAACTGTAAAGAAAGAATAAAGTGTTCCAGTATATCTTGATGTCATTCATACAAAGTTAGTTAATAAACTGGTATGTGATTTAAAAAACTTATGACAAAAAAAGACTATATTTGTCAAATAAGAACTAAAAAAGAATATAAATACGAAAGATTTTTACTATACGTAAACAACCAAAAGCAAAACAAAGTTATATAAATCATGTTCGAAAGAAACCGTAATACGTAAATAAAGGTAAGAAATTTTGTGTTTCGTTAAAACTTTTAGTTTTTAACTTTTGTTATTTTTACGAACAATTACGTATAAATGTACGTGTCATTAATGTTTTGTTTCCTGTACTGAAATTATTTATTCGCTTACTTGTGTATTTTATAAACAAGACGATTCATTAATTGTTACCTTGGGTATTTTGTCTCATCGACCAAGTTTAAGTCCATATTTTTCCTTACTTCATGACTATCGATGTAGTCTTCTACTTGGTTCTTTTACGACATGATTCACTTTCTTCACTCAAATTTTTTATCTGTATGAAATACTGAAGAAAGTGAACTTTAGAGATCTTATCCATTTAGATATTTCTTTATTACATCTGAGACAGATCCTGACCCCCTTACTGTCTACCTTACATTTAAATTTTACAATTTCACATGTCACAAAGATAACCCCTATTTTTTGTAAAATTTTAACGTTACTAAAATTTTGAGAGACCTAAACGACATTTTGTAACTCAATATATTTTATTCACTGACTAAAGTTACATGTTCTTAATGTAGAGTTTTTTCAAAAATAAATTATTTACTGAGATTACATGTCTCAAAATTTATCAGACTTTTTCCTTACGACTTTACTTAAACGATCATTTATTTTGACTTCCCGTTGTGTAAAATCAGAGACCTTAAGTAAAAAGTTGAGTTTTCTTTAAATGTTTAAATATACATTAAACTTTCACACACCCGAGATTAATTTGTAATTTTTCGTTTAAGTTTACATCCAAAAAAAAACTTGAGTCCTTAGTATTTCATATGAATAATTAGTCAAAGAGTCATTCTATACGTTCTCGGAGGAACATGATATATGGATTCAAAAGTTATTGTTGAAAAGGAATTTTTGACATTTTCTTTTAAACAGTTGGTATCTATGATCATTTTTTTTTACAATACATCTTCGTTTAAAGAACATAATGAAGATCAATATGAAGACGTGTAAAGACCGAAAAATAAAGTTTCAAACCCTTTAAAAAAAGAATTGGCAAAGAAACGGGGAAACATTGATGTATATTAGAACTTTCTAACAAGAACCAATACATGTATGTGTGAGTGAGGTGACCAGAGTAAAGTCAAACATGTACTAGTAAATGTGTCCACGTTGTTTTCACTACCTGAAGGGACCACCGAGTCTGCCATTTTCGTAGACGAATGTTACGCCCTCTGGACCCAAGTTAGGGACCCAACCCTTCTAGGGGACCTCTTCCTTTACCGTTGGGTGAGGTCATAAGAACGGACCTTTTAGGGTACCCGTCTCCTCGGACCCTCCGACGTCAGGTACCCCACCGTTTCTCAGCCTGTGCTTACTCGTTGAAGTGAAGTGAAGTTGTTTTTCACTATTTATTGTGTATTTCTGACAATTTGTGTTGTTCGACTTGTATTATTTTCGCAAGAGAATCCATGTCTTTAAAAATATTCCTTAGACTAACCTGTAAATTTTCTGAACATCCTACAAAAAGATAGGACTACGAATATTAGTTTGTTCTTAGAGAGATAAGTGTCTAAGACGTCGGTATAATTATGTATTTCTCTCAACTCCCTTAGAGAAGGAGTCCAACTTCTGTGGTAAAATAAACCGTTTACGTGTTTATAACGGACTTCGAATATCCTCTCGAAAGTCCGTTTAACAGTTTATTTCTTAAGTAGATAACTTATTATGTTGATCTTTTATTACTAATCAAATAATATCTTTGTTTGTGATAGTTTTACACTTACTTTCTTTTTAATAGAAAACCCCATATTATTTTTATAAAGTGTTCCTGAACTAGTTATAAAAAGGATTTTTATTATGTGTTAATTTTCGTAAGTGTTCCTGTTTAATGGTTCGAAAATTTTAAATTAAATATAATATTTATTCAGGTAATTTTCATATATTTAAGACATTGATAAAATTGTGTAAGGTAAAGAAAAGTTGAAGTTTATAATATTTAAGTCCCGTTGTTTAGACGGAGGAGGTTTACCAAATGTAAAACGATACCTACGAGATCATAATAAACAGTGATGAAAAAGTATAATACCTCCTTTACCGTAAATTAAAATCCACTTCTGATAATGGCACAAACAACTTTTCGTTTTGTGTAGGATAATTGTATCTATGTGTGTCATAAATGGATAACATAACAAGTGACATAGAGGAGTTGGTACTTATGATTAACATTGTGTTATGATTAATGTCGTGTAAGTTTCAATAAAAGTTTCATCACGACTTTACTTAAACGAATGAAAATGTTTTGACCAATTATAGAAAGTGCCCTGACTGTAGTCCGAAACCTCTCTCCCCACAAACCAATAGTAAAAACAGTTTCTTTTTCGGTTTTTGATTGTAAACCCACTATTAGTTTATTATGTAGTGTTTCAGTTTGTCAAGTCAAGTCAAGTCAAGTCAGAGAGTCATCACAGGTTGAGAAACACTGGGGTACTTAGTGTCGTGAGGTCCGGAGGGACAAGTAGTGGTAGAGGTCCTCAAGTGAGTCTGAGTGCAAGTAGCACAGGCACTACGGTAGGTTGGTAGAGTAGGAGACAGCAGGGGAAGAGGAGGACGGGGGTTAGGGAGGGTCGTAGTCTCAGAAAAGGTTACTTAGTTGAGAAGAGTACTCCACCGGTTTCATGACCTCAAAGTCGAAATCGTAGTAAGGAAGGTTTCTTTAGGGTCCCAACTAGAGGAAGTCTTACCTGACCAACCTAGAGGAGCGTCAGGTTCCCTGAGAGTTCTCAGAAGAGGTTGTGGTGTCAAGTTTTCGTAGTTAAGAAACCACGAGTCGGAAGAAGTGTCAGGTTGAGAGTGTAGGTATGTACTGATAACCTTTTTGGTATCGGAACTGATCTGTCTGGAATCAGCCGTTTCATTACAGAAACGAAAACTTATACGATAGATCCAACCAGTATTGAAAGGAAGGTTCCTCATTCACAGAAAATTAAAGTACCGACGTCAGTGGTAGACGTCATTAAAACCTCGGGGTTTTTTAGTTCAGACTGTGACAAAGGTGACAAAGGGGTAGATAAACGGTACTTCATTACCCTGGCCTACGGTACTAGAAGTAAAAGACTTACAACTTCGGTTGAAAAAGTGAGAGGAGAAAGTGAAAGTAGTTCTCCGAAAGATCAAGGAGAAGTGAAAGACGGTATTCCCACCACAGTAGACGTACAGACTCCAATAACTATAAAGAGGGCCGTTAGAACTAAGGTCGAACACGAGGAACGTCGGGTCGTAAAGAGTACTACATGAGACATATATTCAATTTATTCGTCCCACTTTTATATGTCGGAACTGCATGAGGAAAAGGATAAACCTTTGTCGGATAACAATGTACAGATCAAGATTGACAACGATGGACTGGACGTATGTCTAAAGAGTTCTCCGTCCAGTCCACCAGACCATAAGGGCAGAGAAAGTCTTAAAAGGTGTCAAATAACACTAGGTGTGTCAGTTTCCGAAACCGTGTCAGTTATTTCGTTTTTATTGATAAAAAGACCTTGAGAGAACGAAAAAGGTACTAGGTCGTCTACAACCGTTAAACTAGAGACCAAGGAGACGGAAAAGATTTTGGTCGAACTTGTAGTCCCTCAAGTGCCAAGTATATAACGAATTCGGACCGAACCTCTTAAAACTCGTAATGAAATGATCGCACACTCTACTCACGTTAACACGCCATCAAACTCGTACGAAATCGTAACGGATAGAAAACCCAACCTTACTTTTGACTCGAAAAGGTCAGGACACCGGTGACGACTCAAAAGGTTTAAACGACCGTATAACTCACGTCATGAAAGTGACGTAGTAGAAGGTCCTAAACTTTATCGAGGTGACCTTAAGGTAGTGGAGGTGATCGAAACAAGTATCACTACGATAGGTTCCGGGTGAACTGAAGTGAAAGGTTCCACAGACCGAGATATAATCATTAGTGTAGTAGTACTAATAGATCCAACACTTCTAGGTAAAACATATCAAGAAGGAACATAGGAACGGTTGAGAAGAATTATAGAAGACGAAGACAATTCAGGTATGGTAAAGACAGGAAATAGTTCCTTCTACGATCCACAACGTTCTCCCGTAGTCTCCCATCTGTGTGACTTTGGTATGAGTGTCTTTTGATCAGTTAGATTGGTGTGATCCTGCTGTCGGAACAGATTGAGTTACTTTGGTTCGGTACCGACGCCCCGGTGGGTTCTGCCCACCCAGTACCACCTCTCCAGACTGTCTCGGACCAGCTGACCTCTTCCTTTACAGTTTGGTGAAGTCATAAGAACGGAACTCTTGGGGTACTTGTCATACTTTTCCGTTTTACTATCCTATGACTTTCTCCTTGAGGGGTCCAGTAATCCACGTGTCATACGATGACCGTTAGTCACCTCTTTATTGAGGTCTTTCTTACTTGTCTACCTCGGTTTCGTTTTTGTTATGGGTGAACACCTACACTGACCACTATCTTTGTTCTAGACTACGACATTTCTCGTTATAACGTATCCTTGGACCTTATAGTCCAGGTACTTAGTTCCGTTTAACCTTCACCAGTTTGTTCTCTACCGTCCCTACTTACAGCTGTAAGATCCTTAGTCTCTTGATTTTACCTGACCTTACCCACTTAAATTGAGTCTACTGGTAATATAGATGATGACGCCCGTCCTTAGGAAGTCTTCTTTACCTCATCGGTAGTACCAATTGTTTTCTCAACGTTTACGTCTCGAACGTATGTTAGAGTTTTTGCTGTCTTACTAGAGACAAGCAGAGGTTCCGTTTGGTAAGTTATAGTGTCAATAGGTTCAGATACAGGGTTGGTCATTGCCACTTCTTTGACTTCAAATTACCAAAATACTTCTGGATGTTCTGGAAAATCTTGATTGTGGGGTTTTTCTACAGGGAAAGTAATATCCCCTGACCTTACGTTTTCATCCTTCTGTTCTTTGTGGACCTCATTGTCCGTTTAAACCGGAACCTTACGTCTTACTTCGTCCCGTTTCTGATTCTCTCAAAACGGTTCTCTTAAGTGACCAGTATCGTTTGTGGGAGAAGGTTGTTGTGTTCTCTTCTGAGATGTGTACCTGTAGTGGTCTACCAGTTGTGGCTTTAGTCTAAGTAATATAAGGAACGTCGGTTTCTACCTCTTCGAGATGTGTCAGTAGTTTTTGTTCTGGCCCTCGACTGACACCGAGTCTAGTACTTGCGGAATAACAGTTTAAGTCTGAATTTAACTTCTTTCATCCCTTTTGGTGATCTGGTAAGTCCATACTGGATTTAGTTTAGAGAATACTAAAATGTCACCTTCACTCTTTATCTAAATTCCTGGATCAAGACTATCTACTCACGGACTACTTGATACCTGACTCCAAGTACTGTAACATGTCCTCTGTCCCTAGTTCTGGTAGGGGTACCTTTTCTTTACGTTTTTTCGTTTAACCGAGAGACCCCTCCGGAATGTTTATCGAGACTTTTCTTCTCTCCACTTTTCGTTTCCTCTTTTCTTTCTATATTCGTAGGCTTACGTCTCAAAGTTTCTTATCGTTCTTCTCTATTCTTTCGGAAGAAGTCACTAGTTACGTTTCTTTATCTCCTTTTGTTATCTTACCCTTTCTGATCTCTAGAGAAGTTCTTTTAATCTCTCTTGTTCCCTTGTAAAGTACGTTTCAAGCCGAGTTATTTCCTGTTTCAGTCTCTGTTTATAGGGATATCCGAATTTATAAGAAATCCTTTAAAATAATTTAATCCCTACTCACATAAGTAGAACTAAAGATTCAAACTTATTAATTTTCAATATTTTATTTTTATGAAATTAGTTTCCTATCCACTAAATATGTTAATTTTAAAATATGGTAAAGACCTAACTTATAAAGAACTGTGTAGGGTATTATCAGAAGAATAAATTTTCTTCCTTCAAACTTTCTATATTCCTCCTTTCATTAACATTCTTACAGTGACATTTAATTAATTCTTGTCAGTTTTAAATCTAGTCAAGACTTCTAAGAATATAAGTACTAGGACAACTCACTAAAAGTCTATTTCCTTCGAGTCAAGTCAAGGGATGAGGTCATAAGAACGGATCTCTTAGGACACCTGTCTCCTCGGACCACCCGACGGCAGATAGACCAGAGTGTCTCAGTCCGTGCTGACTTCACTGAATCGTCATCGTCGTCGTCGTCAAGTCAAGTCACGGAGTCAGTGTAGGTTGAGAAACACTGGGGTACCTCACGTCGTAAGGTCCGGAGGGACAGCTAGTGGTTGAGGGCCTCGAATGAGTTTGGGTACAGGTAGCTCGGCCACTATTGTAGGTTGGTAGAGTAGGAGACAGTAGGGGAAGAAGAGAACGCAAGTTAGAAAGGGTCGTAGTCCCCGAAAACGTTACTCAGAGACTAGATGTAAAACTGATAATAGTTATTTAAATGTCATGGTGAAAATATTAATAACAAAAGAAATATAGAAAGTGTTAAAAGGAAGAAAATTTATTCTTCTGATAATACCCTACACAGTTCTTTATAAGTTAGGTCTTTACCATATTTTTAAATTAACATATATAGTGGATAGAAAACTAATCTAATCTACTTACAAAAAATAAAATATTTGAAATACTTTTAATAAGTTTAAATCCTTAGTTCAACTTATATGTGTAGGGAGTACATTATTTGACAGGATTTTTTATAAATTCGGATATCCCTATAAACAGAGACAAACTGAGACACTACATAATAAATTAACAGTGGGTTTAGAACGAAAAAAAATTTCCTTCTCTTTTCTTTTTCACAGTTCTTTGTTTTTTTTTTCTAATTTTACTCATTAGGTAAAGTACAGGACAGTGTACACTTTGACTTACTATTTTGTTTAAAGTAACCTTTCCTGACGTCGTGATGACATGCCGTATGTCAAAGTCAACCCACCGTGTCCATTTCCCTTCTGAGTGTTTCTTTTGTTCTACTCTTATCTCTCCATAAACCCTTAGTAGAACGTGATTTTTCTATCTTTCCACTCCATCCTTTCGACTCAAAACTACGAAAGCACCTACATCTTACCTACCAAGTTATACACCAAAAATTACAAGAGAAGGGTTAGTTCAATTACTATAACCCTTACTCGTATAAGAAAGTACACTCTAGTTAAATACAAATTAGGTACTTCTTTAATACAGATTGTCATCTTTTTCTCACTACGAAAGTGTTTAACAGGAAAGACCCCCTGTTAAAGAGAGTTGATCAAGGTATTATTTAAATAAAATTTTGTGAAAAAATATTGGTGTTTCGAAAGCTCATCGTATTTAAAAGAGTGGACATTTTATTTTAATAAAGATTTAACTGAAGTCCATAATACTTAAAATAAAGAATATTTAAATCAAATCAATCTAATTTACTGTACCGGCGTCTCTTTCCCATCTTTTGTCACAGAAATAAGGACTCACTTTCCCGGAACACTTCGACCTTAATCAGATACATCTTCACCTTATATAAAAAAAAGAAACAGATAAATCTAGTAACTTAAATATACTTCCGTAACTAAAATAATAACAACTATTTGACTTTTTGTATTCGATTCAAAGGATCTCGATATCGACGTAAATATAGTAACTGAAAAGTTTAATAGGACTGTTTACTTTATAAAATTTTATACGGTCAACCCACCGAAATTGACACTAAAGGAATACTTTATATTTCCTTAAATTTGAATTTAAAAAGTGTCCTATACATCACTCAAATGGATTAAAGATTCTATTAGTACTAAAGTTATATATAGTGAAACTAATCTAATGATTCGTTATAAAAACTGTCGAATACCACTTGTCACAGTCTATGTACTAGAGGTTTCTTCTAAATTGAAACCCTAGTCCCTGGTCCAAACTAGTGAGTTCTCGAAAACATATCGTCTCAAAATAATTTCATAATTTTCTCTGTCTCTTTCGAAGACTGTATCTGTAGTTTTTCTCTTGCCTCTCACGAGGGGGGGGGGCGATCATAATCGTTCGACAAAATATAGACAATCTTTCGATAATTAATCTATTCTCTCTGTGGAGTTCCGACTCCCTCAAAGTGGTCCGGGGAGAGGGTGTCATACGTATAAACTCTATCCTGCCGTGCTCTACACATTAGGGGGTCGGCATTTTGTTGACTATACTAAGGACCAAACAACTCGATAATAGTCGGGTTCTAAACTCTTTTCGTTTTTACAATCAAAATCCATCTCGGTAAAATTTCTTTCCGTTTAAGGTTTCATTTATGTATCAAAGTAATTATCGGATTCTCTTTATAAAGGTACCTCTCAAACAAAGGAGAACTACGAATTCCTTCTCTAATTTTTTTTTTTTTCAGACTGTGAACGTCGGACAAAGAACAAACCTCTGGGGACTGGAAGGACGGACAATGGAAGTGTGAAAAATTTTTTAAATTTATTTCTATTTATTTTTCTCTTTATTATCCGACTTCTTTTTGTCAGATACGTCTAAAGTACAGTTTATATAATTATACAATTGTGTAAAAAGGGGGAATTCATAAGGACATTTTATACTTGTCTGAACGGTTGTGTTCGTCAGGATAAAATGGTCAAAGTGAATGTTTCTCGTATAAGAGCATATAGAGTATAAGAGTAGGTAATTCTGTTTTAATTTACTAAGGTTAAAGTTACCCTAATTAAAAGTGTTCTCCAAACGACCAAAATATTCCGATAGGGTAACAACAAGTTGCACCTTACCTTTTATGGTATGGTATCGTTCACACATGTCCAAGTCCTTTATTTTGTTGTTGTTGTTGTTTTGTTTGTTTGAATGAAACAGAGACATCAATTGGAAACCGTAGGGTCCATCACGAACACCATTTCTTAGACGGACGGTGCGTCCTCTACACTCAAACTCGGGACCCAGTCCTTCTAGGGGACCTCGTCCTTTACCGTTCGGTGAGGTCATAAGAAACGATCTTTTAAGGTACCTGTCTCCTTAGACCACCCGATGTCAGGTACCCCAACGTTTCTCAGTGTCTGTCGATTCATATACTCGTGTCTGTGTGTATACGTCAACGGAAACGGTGTTTATTTTACACCAGGTCAGGAACGGGAACAGGTTCGTTAGTCTAATGGATGTGAAGAACAAATCTACACTTTCCTAAACATTAAGGACCTTAATAAGGGAGGTTGTTATAAAACAGGACAATAATCGTAACCATAAAAGAATTATCCACCCTTTTAACTAGGTTTAGACTGACTAAAGAGATTATGGTTTACAATTCAGAGAAAGATTAGATAAGTACAATCTAGTTAAGAACCTACAAGTCAGTGTAATGTCTGACCAAGTCGACCATTTCTTTGACGGACGTTACGACCTCTGGACTCAAACTAGGGACCCAATCCCTCTAGGGGACCTCTTCCCTTTGTGATGGGGAGGTCATAAAATCGGATCTCTTAAGGTACCTGACACACACAATCAACAAATCAGCACAGACTAAGACGTTTGGGTACCTGACATCGGACGGTCCGAAGAGACAAGTGCCTTAAGAGGTCCGTTCTTATGACCTTACCTAACGGTAAGTGTATACCGGTTATGTGCAAACGTAAAATCAGAGCGATTGTTAATCTTTTTAAGTTTTGTTTTATTAATAGTCTATGTAAAAGAAAAAAAAAAGTAAGACACTTGATATAAAGGAACTAAGAAAAAAAATATTAAAATAAATAAAAAAATAAAAAAATTAAAATTTTAGAAATTAAGAATGTACGTAAGGAAACAATGTCTATTTAAAAGTATTTGTAAATTAAACATTTTTAGTTTTTCCGTATACAATCAGAGGATGACGAAGACAAATTTTTTAATGGTGTTTAAATTACTGAATTTGTTATATATATATATATATATATATATATATATATATATATATATATAATGAAATGTCAAGACTTCTAGTCTTCAATACTTCACCCAGAGTGTCCCTACTTAATTTTACCACGTCCCAATGTAAAGACAGACCTCCACGATCTTCTCTTAAAAAAAAAAAAAAAGGAAATGTTGAAGATCTTCAACGGAGGTAGGGAGTCAAGTACTGACGGAAGGTAGAAGTTCCTGTCGTAACAGGGTAATCCAGACAGAATATAGGGTAGTGAGGGTGAGACTGAGAGAACGGATGATAAAGGTGTCCGTTTTCCGGGAACACTGATGTAAACTTAACGTCTATTAACTTCTATACAACATCTATTAAGTCCTATTAGAAGATACAATTTCAGTCGGCTAATTGGAAAAATTAAGACAGAAGTTGACATACAAAGGGGAAACCGTCCTTCATACTGTGTACTAGTTTTAACACACTATTGTGTATGGACTAATAGAATTATCGATTTACTATGTTTTTTAAATAATGAAAGAGTTTTTATATAAGTGACATCAAGAATCTTTTCTCAAACATTTCTGTATGTAAACACTTAGTCTACGGAGTTGACGTGGAGACCAAATGTGAATTTTATTTACTAACGTATACATGATTCCCTCGGTACTTTATCGAGTACTCTCGTTTTGAACCTGATCTTGTTGAGTAGTTTGGTATCCAATGAGTGTATTACTTATAAATAGAGTAGGTTTATTAATTTTACACTAATAAGTAAATTACATATAATGCAAAGTTGATTTTACTTACTTGATATAATGACGATTTATCAGTTTTCTTTAAAGAATCCTTCAGACAACAAAACGTGTATTATAGTCTGAATTAGAATGGTGCCCTTTTGTTAGAATTAGTGAAGAAAATTGTCCTTTTCGTACAACTATTTTCTTTTTTTATTGTCATTAAGTGTAATTATTTAAAATTCTGTTTTAAACTAATAGTGAAAACGACCTTCGGAAAGTCCTTGGTAGGGATCCATTGAACGCAAACGGTTGATTGATGTAGAAAATACCCGAAGACACCCGTAGGAAACACCGAGTCGACCATTTCTTAGGTGGACGTTATACCCTCTGGACCCAAGATAGGGATCCAACCCTTTTAGGGGACCTTTTCCCTTGCCGATGGGTGAGGTCATAAGACCGGACCTCTTAAGGTACCTGACATATCAGACACCCCAGTGTTTTTCAGCCTGTGTTGACCCACTGAAAGTGTAAGTGCGACCACCGAGTCTACCAATTCTTAGACGGACGTTACGTCCTCTGGTCCCAAGTTAGGGACTCGACTCTTCTAAGGGATCTCTTCTCTTACCATTGGGTGACGTCATAAGAACAGACCTTTTAAGATACCTGTCTCCTCGGTCGTTCGATGTCAGGTACCCCAACGTTACTCAGTCTGTGTTGATTCGTTGGTTGTGAAAGTGAAATATAGAAAATAATTTGTGTAAGGTAAAGTAATATACATATAAAAAAGAATCACTTTTATATAACAAAAATGACTAAAAAATAGATTTGTGTCTCTAGGACTTCCATAGATTGAATGGAATACGAAGAGAAGTAAAGACCGAAAATCTATTGTTCAACCGTTTAAATAAGGTATTTCCCAAATCATCATTTATAAATACAAAAGGATTGGTGTGTATCAGACACAACGCTGGTAAGTTAAGACTATAACATCTCACCTTCATTGGTATCTGCTAGGTATTCATTAACAAACCTACAAGTTTACTTTTGTCCGGTCCGGTACCTAATCCAGTTATCCAGTATCAAACGAATTCCGGTCAGGATTTTGTTGAGGAGTGTGGAACTAAACGTGTATCTTAATTATACGTAATTGAGTGTCTATATTTTGACTTTGTCAAATCGTTTTTACACTCGGGTTCTCGTTCAATCTTTCTTTTACTCTAAAGTTAGTACTCGATTTAAAATATTTGAGTAGAATTTTAGCACCACTATACCTCTATTACGTACAAATATACACTACAATAATGTTATGTGAGGTACCGAAGCTAGATCATAAACAAATAACCGTCACGTCGTGATATGTATACGTACACTCGTACAAAGTTAGATCAAAGATTACAATTAAAATAAATTGTCACTGTACGGTGTATACCAATTCGTACGAAAAAATGAAAAATTAATAATTATAAGACAAAAAATAAATAATCATAAAATCACAAAACTTAATAAGAGAGGATAGACAACTAACATAAAAAACGAATAAAATGGATCACTTAGTTGACGAAGACACTCTTGAGGGATCGTTAAGAGATTTTATAGAGTCGTTTGAATTATCGCTATATTAAGTTTTAATTTATCTCGGTTATTTTGACACTTGATACAGGAATTTATAGGAGTGTTCTCTCCGTTTCTACCAAAAGAATGTCACAATTATCGTGAAGTAGTTCAATATACACCATTGTCGATTTATTGTCAAAAGTAAAAACAAATACGGATACCAATTTTCATATACTATATATTATTTAAGTATTTCTCTATGGTTTACCTTGTTAGAATACATAAATAAGATAAATAGTGACAAGATTACAACTAATAAAATAAGGTAAAAATTTTAAGTCCTGTGTTGGGTAATTTGATTATTACACTAACTATTCAATTTACGTTAGGTCAAACTTTTAGTGTCAATCTCGTATTTTACCATATTTTAATCGTCACTCCTTGAAAAAGTGTATGAAGGACAATGTGGAAAATCAATGTACGGTACACAAATATATAAATATAAAAATTAATTCTGTAAATAAAGACCTTTTAAATCTTCAAAACCAAATTCTTTTAAAGACCAATTCTTATACCGAAAGAGATAATGTTAACGAAGTTTCTATTAAAATAATAAACCGTAGGGTGACTTAAGTAATATCTTTAAAGTTAATAAATAATAAATCAAGATATTATTTCGAATCGGTTAAAAGATTCAACAGTCATGACAAATTCATCCCTATAAAAAATTTCACTGTATGACTATCATAATACGAGTCTAGATAATTTTTATTTATAACTAAAAATATTTATAGATCAATACTCATCGTGTATTCAAACACTTTTCTTCTTTTAATTAAGATAATCTAACTCTCGTAGATAACTAAACAAACCTTAATAAATCACATAGATCAACCTAGAAAATACTCTCTCTCCCTCAGAATGTTAAAATACTGAAAAAAGGGTACTAGTGTATAAAATCTATTTGGAGAGGTCTCTTTTTATTTAAGAGAGAGAGAGCGAAAAAAAAAAAAAAAAAAGGACGATGATTCGTCACCTCTTATCCAAATAGTCAATCTTTCTGAATAAAAAACAGTGAAACTAAAAAGACAAAATAAAAAGAAATAAATAAGTAATGGATCGTGTGACAGACAATGTAAAACCGGATAAATAACCACCTTTACTGACTTATAAGTATTTCGTATACTGTCTAAACCACATCTTTTTTGTTCCATAACATAGGTTTTATTAAGTCTTAGTCCAAGGAATATAAAGGATTTTAATTCTGATGGACCAAGAATCATAAGTATTCGTACACTGGGGTCCATCTCAATCGTGTTAAATCGTGTTTCTCGTTCTGTAGTCAACTTGTGTATTCTAAATTTTCACAATTTTTGATTTGTATATGTTGTTTCTCTATCATAATGTATGGATATTTTGTCGGTTTTAGGTTTTGTGTCTGCCATAGTTTACTACTACTCCATATGTCACTATCCTTAAGAGTAAAAAGTGACCACCCTTATGTTTTACCATGTCAGTGAAACCGTTGAAGAACGTTTTTATTTGTACGGGAATGATGTACTAGACCGTTACGTGATAATCTATAAATGAGTTTACTCAATTTGTACATATAGGTGTATTTGGACGTGTACTTACAAGTATCGTCTAAATAAATATAAACGTTTTTGACTTGTGTTGTTTCTATAGAGCGTTATTGACTTGACTATTTATTTGACCCCAGGTGTGTCTTTCTTTATCTGTAATAATTTTTTCTTTATTCGACAGTTTGATGTTTTTCTGGACCTTCTTTGAATTTGTGTAGGACGATTCGGTCAGTCTTTACTACCGTATGACATACGGATGCTAATATACTGTAAAACCTTTTCCGTTTTGATATCCATTTTACTGTGATAGTCGGCAACGGTCCTCAAGACCACCTCTATCCTTCCTATCTATCCACCTTACGTCTCTAAAAACAAAAACAACTACAAATCAGTGACTCAAGACAGACTGAGAAAACTCTGGGGTATCTAAAATAGGGAGGACGGAGGAGACAGGTTCCCTAAAGGGTCCCTTCTGAGGACCTCACCCATCAGTGAAGAAAAAGTTCTCTTAGAAGGACTGGGTCCTTAGCTTGAGTGTATAGGATGTAACCGTCCGTCTAAGAAATGGTGACTCGGTGATCCCTTCGGGGTCCCTAAAAATCCGTGAGTTTTATAAGGTGTATTAAGATATCGTCTATACTCTATGATATGTAAATCGTGTTGGGTATCTAGACACTTTGTACTTTTCACATAGGTTTACATTAATACTTGTAAACAATTAACTTGACTAACTTCAGCCAGTCAGTACAGGCTGAGAAACGTTGGGATACCTGACATCGGATAGTCCGAGGAGACAGGTACCTTAAAAGGTGACCTCACGCAACGGTAAAGGAAGAGGTCCTCTAGAAGAGATGGGTCCCTAGCTTGGGCCTAGAGGGCGTAACATCCGTCTGCGAAATGACAGACTCGGGGGTCCCTTCAGGTGTAAACAATTATGATTATGTAATTATGACCGAATTAAAATTGTTTGTATGGCATGGTTACACTATACAATTGATCCTGTTTGACTCCCGTTCCCACGTAGACTCCTCGTTATGAAACGTAAAAGACAAAAGAATATTTTAATTTAGACGAGATTTAATATTTCTGACGACTAAAAATCTTACACACAATCAGTGAGTCAGCACACAGGTTGAGAAACACTGGGTACCTGACATCGGACGGTCCTAAGAGGCAGGTACCCCAAGAGGTCCTCAGCCATTGGTAAGGAAAGAGGTCCCGTAGAAGGGTTGGGTCCCTAACTTGGGTCCAGAGACCGTAACGTCCTCCTAAGAAATGGTCTATTTGGTAGTTCCTTTGGGATTTCTTTCACTTCACCGAGTCAGCACAGACTGAAAAACACTGGGTTACCTGACATCAGACGGTACGAGGAGACAGGTACCCTAAAAGGTCCGTTCTTATGACCTCACCCAACAACAAAGGGAGAGGTCCCCTAGAAGAGTTGGGTCCCTAGCTTTGACCCAGAGGGGGTGACGTCCGTCTGAGAAATGAGAGACTCGGCGGTCCCTTCGGGTTAAATCTTATGATTGTAAAATTTTAATTTACATATTAAATGCGAGGACATCAACTTATCATTTAACTATTGACGAAGAAATATAAATGGGTAATATTTGAGTATATTATAAAATCCTTTTAATAGTGAATCATAAATTAGTGGACGTTTCGTTAAATAGGGTGGTTTTAGTTTCCAGGTCGTAATTTCTAAAGACTTTCACAGAGAATGTCATCGAACCAAGATAATTACCGTTCAGAAATACCACACTAGACTCGAGACGGGACACTGAACGAAACCGGTCACCTTGTCTCATTTACATTGTGTTCGTCTCTGTACTTTTCTTTGATATAGTTAAGACGTGGACGTTTTTTAGTTTGGGACAGGTCAAACGACCCATACTCTGGCGTACGTTAATTCTATTCACCTGGAGTATGATCAATTCAGGGAAGATGGGGTTTACCAGGAGTCGTTTGAAAGGTCGACTGTCGTCTGTACACTCACTTCGTTTGACTCTACCGATTTGGACCGGGTAGAACCATCTTCTACCTTACTTGTTACTTGTCTAAGTGCTCGTCTTCACTTATGCATGACAATATTCACTGACTCTAAAATCCATCCGACAAGACGTCGTAATAACACAGTCTTTTAGAAAAGTTAAGGAAAATTTTCCAGACGAAGACATAAAATGATCTCGACTTAGTGTTTAATTCTGAAAGTCAAGTCAAGTCAGTGAGTCAGTACAGGCTGAGAAACGCTCGGGTATTTAGTGTCGTACGGTCCGGAGGGACAGGTAGTGGTTGAGGACCTCAAGTGAGTCTGAGTGCAGGTAACTCAGGTACTATGGTAGGTCGGTAGAGTAGGAGCCAGCAGGGGAAGAGGAGGACAGGGGTTAGGGAGGGTCGTAGTCTCAGAAAAGGTTACTCAGTTGAGAAGCGTACTCTACCGGTTTCATGACCTCAAAGTCGAAATCGTAGTAAGGAAGGTTTCTTTAGGGTCCCAACTAGAGGAAGTCTTACCTGACCAACCTAGAGGAACGTCAGGTTCCCTGAGAGTTCTCAGAAGAGGTTGTGGTGTCAAGTTTTCGTAGTTAAGAAGCCGCGAGTCGGAAGGAGTGTCGGGTTGAGAGTGTAGGTATGTACTGGTGTCCTTTTTGGTATCGGAACTGATCTACCTGGAATCAGTCGTTTCATTACAGAAACGAAAAGTTATACGATAGATCCAACCAGTATTGAAAAGAAGGTTCCTCATTTGCAGAAAATTACAGTACCGACATCAGTGGTAGACGTCACTAAAACCTCGGGTTCCTGAAATCTTCGAAAGATTCTTGAATGTCTTAATTCTGACCTAGTACTTTAAGAAAGATCTAGTTGAGACATAAAGGCCGGGTTCATATTATACCATGGATTCTTGGACTGTACCTTATTATCCAAACATATTCACCTATTTTACCGGGTTTAATCAGGGTGTATATTTTTCTTCTGTTTTATTGTTAATTAATTAGAACTTTGTCCCTCACATTTTTGTGTATGTTATTAAGTAAAAATTTCCTTCGAACGTTATTTGTGTTTACTAATATATGTTTCTTTTATGACCTAATACACATGATGTCTAGTTGAACACAAAGGGATTTTAAATATACAACTTCGCGGTTGAGAGGATTACTGACTTAACCTCTACCTCTGATACTTCTCCACTAATTTCCAGATTACTCCCGTATTCCCATTTCAAAATTGAATTATCCCGTTCATGGGAATATTCTCCTCCTTCTCTGTGAACCGAAGAGAGATTGGAGGTACACTCCTGTGTCATTCTACTACTAGTCGTATATGTTCGGTCCTTCACTCAAGAGTGCTCCTTAGGTTAATCGACTACGGAACTAAACTTGAAGGATCGTAGGTCTCGACATCCTTTATTTAAAGATGACAAATTGGGTGAGACAGACCTCATAAAACGACACCGTCGGACTTGTCTGATTATGTTACACGTTTATTTTGTACTTATCTTTAGAACCCTTACTCAGTTAAGAATCTATAACTGTAAGTAAAAAATAACAACAAGAAACACACAAAAATGGAAACAAAAATGTATCAAAAGTGGAAACAAAAAGAAAACGTAACATTAGTAATATGACTGACTATGTCCCAGGAATGTGTTGTGATACAAGCTAAGCAAGAGGGTTTAGATAGAGTCTAAAAGTTCTGTTTTTCGAGTTTACATCCAGGACCTATTGTTAAACGTCGGACGAGAACCCGACGAAGATCAGACCTTGTCTTTTAAATGAATTTTGTCGTTCGGTATAGTGTCACTTTTCGTATTACTCGTCTGAAGGTATCTATTTCTCTCTATCCTACTACTTAATAATTGTATATTTTACATATAGACACTTCACATTAATTTTTATATACATATAAAAAATAAAAAAGGAGACTCTTAAGAACACAGAGGCAGTCGGACGACTCACCACTAAATCCTATACCTTATAATGTCAAAAAGAAAAATTTAGATAAGATAACAATTAGTAATCTAGATATTGTACTGTACCCGGTGATAAGTTGTATATCTTTACAACCATGTGTCTCCAAAAAACATTTTGTAAAAGTAAAGAAAACTGATTTATGGAACCTCAGTAAGAAAGTTTACAAAAATGACAGGACCATTAAAGTGTAGTAAGGGATGTAAAGTCCGAATAAAATAGGAAAGATAATTCACCAGACGAGATAAAACGAATTGGAATTATAAAAATGACCTATATCTTAACATTTAACTCAGAAAAAGAAGAAATGTAAAATTTTAAAGTCATTCACTTCTTTTTAGATTTCGGACTTATTAGTAAGAACATCAAGTACTACTAATTTTCATCGTAATAAGAGTGGTATTTCAAGTTTCGGGATCGTTATTCCGATTTACTCGAATGTATGTCTCTATAGATTCTCACAGACACGGGACACTGACGGCCCTTTCTAGTCATTATTGTAGGACTTTAATAAAAAAGTAAATTCCGGGGTTTGTTGTAAGAACTGTCTTCTCCTTTTATAAATACCGGTGTTGTAGGTGTGTGAAAAGTGACAGAACGAAAGATTGGATGTAAAGTACTTGTATCGAACAAGTGTCCCTTAATCCTATGTTGTGATTAAGTTAACTTGACTTGAAGTCCCGACAACCAGTACACTTTTGGTTTCTTCCCTTACTTGTATTGATGGTATGATACTGAAAGATACTGAGATCCATCTCCTACTGTCTCGTCCCTTACATCTGCAGTCGGAAGTCGGGAAGTCGAATACAATTGTTAAGTCCCTTATTTGTAAAGATTCCTTTTGTCCAGTCCGTCAGTTCCTTATAAGTAGGAATTATTCTAGAGTCCTTGAAAGATTTTTGAACGAAAGATTCTTTAAAGATTTTTAAATTTTAAAATTTATTTAAGGGTCTTGGTTTAAGTTGAGATAAGTAAGTTATGTTTACCTATTCTTTCGACACCACGTATATGTGATACCTCATAATGAGTCGGTAATTTTTTTTATGTAAACTTAGTCAAGCTTACTCCACCTATTTTGACCTCGGCTAATATGTCTCACTTCATTCTGTCTTTCTTTTTGTGGTTATGTCATATGATTGTGTATATATACCTTAAATCTTTCTACCATTACTATTGGGATATACACTCTGTCGTTTTCTCTGTGTCTACATTTCTTGTCTGAAAACCTGAGACACCCTCTCCCTTTCCCACCCTACTAAACCCTCTTACCGTAACTTTGTACATATGATAGTACATCCTTTACTTCACGGTCAGATCCAATCTATGTCCTATATCCTACGAACCCCGACCACGTGACCCTACTGGGTCTCTTTACTATACCCCTCCCACCACCCTCCCCCCAAGTCCCTACCCTTGAGGACATGTGGACACCACCTAAGTACAGTTACATACCGTTTTGGTTAAGTCATAACATTTCATTTTTTTATTTTAAATTTAAATTTTTTTTTGTATAGATACCACAAGAGAGTGATTAGTTTTCAGATCGTTTTGACTCTTACACATAAGACGATACGAACACACCTCGTAAAATATTAATAGTTAATTCAGTTTAATTAACTAATAGTTCGTATGTATATGTCGGACAAATAATTCATAATAGACAGTATCATCCTTCAACCACAGTTAGATACACAAGTAGCAACCCTATGTCTACCCATTTTACACCATATATATATATACCATATATATATATATATATATATATCCATTTTACACCATATATTAAAATATTTGTATTGGTAGTTTCTTGTATTTAGTATTCAATCCTCGATATTTACTTGTAATATGTAATATGTATGTAGTAAGATGTACTTATAATTTTTATATTGTAATTCACTTTTGTTTACGTAATTTTTACATCATCCACTTTATCGCCTACACCTCGTATCCATACCTTCTCTTAATTTTTTTATTACTTTCATTCACTCTCTCAAACGTATGTGATCACTACTATACAACTATATTAAATCCTGTTTAAGTTATGACGAGTATTTTAAGAAATGGGATTTTAAAAGTATCGATCAGATTGTTTTAGGTTAAAGATAAATCGTACATAACCAGTAGATAGTCTTACGTTAGATCACGGATGTACTTACACTTTATTATACATATCCGCTATGAGAATTAAACGTTTTAAAATCCGTGGTCAACCCGGGTAAATTTAGTCATATTAACACACCACTTGTAGTATAAATAGAAATAAGTGAAATAAAAGTTATTTTCGTCAATCAATATTTTTATTTGAACTATATATTGTACTTTTCGATATGTTTTTAATCTTTAGGTTTATGTGTTAGTAATTAATTTAATATCTTTGGAACTTACTTTTATGTCATGTAAAGTAGAATAAAACAGAAATTACTATCCTTATTTGTTGTGACAACTGTTCTGTTCATATAGAATATAACAAGACTTTATGTTATGTGACTTCACCTTTTAAAAAAGAATTGACATAGATATTTTCAACCTCTTTTAGTTAAATGTTACGGTCTTCGACAAGATGTCAAAAATAAAGGTTTTAAAGTAAAAATTATTTTATCTTATTGTGAAATAAATTTGATAATTATAATTAATTAATTTTATATTCTTTCATGTCTTACCTCCTCTCACACGTATGTGTGTGTGTGTGTGTGTGTGTGTGTGTGTGTGTGTATCTGTTTCCGTGTTTACCCGATCATATGAACACTCACCGAAGATTCAGCGAAGTCAACACGGGTTGAGAAGTGTTGGGAGACCTGACATCGGGTGGTCAGAGGTGACATCTAAGTGGTCCGTTCTTATGACCTCACACAACGACACGGAAGGAGGTCCCCTAGAAAGTTGGGTCCCTACCTAGGACACAGAGAATGATCATACAAGTAACGGAAAGTTTAACCCAATTTACATAAGGAAAGATTTATAGGACACTATCGTCACGTACGGTTAATAATCTATGAGGTTCATTAAAGAAACCAGGACACACTTTTGTTGTTTTCCATTTCCCCATAGTAATCTAGGATAAAACTATTTTACTATGTATTAAACTTCAACATTAATAAACTGTTATATTAATTTAACGTAGACCAATACTCCGAGATTTGTTTGTAAAAAATTTTCTACGAAAACCCCGAAATTAGTATTTGTCATCCAACTAATACTGTCTACTGTCTTTCTATGATCTATGTCCTTGTGAGTAAAATAAAGAGGTAGGGAAATATCTCGAAATGTTTATAAAATAAAAATGTATAACTTCCAAATACCGTTGGAACTTAACCGTCTACTATCGTTGACAAAAAATCATTATCACAAAAAATTAATTCTATAAAATAAAAAAATCTATATAATAATAACGTGTGTTATCCGATATCGTATCGTATTTTTACTGAACATAAACGTGACCCTTTGGTTTCATAAGTACACAAAACGAAATAACGATATAAACGAAATAGTGTCACTAGACCTTTATTTGGGTATTAGAAACTCCATAATTACGTCTATATGTCTTACTTTTGTTCATCGGTTTTGATTTTGGTAAGTTCCAATTGGATAAAGTTCTTTGGTCTCTCTAAAAATGAGGGACCAATTTATAAGGATCAATTATAATTTTAAACGTAAATTTTTCTTCTTTCGACTTCTCTCGTAGTCAACAAACATGTTGTTACCGATTATTAGGTCCTAACTTCTAAGGTCGGTAGAATGACCAATTCTTCACGATAGAGTGACACCAAAAGAAGACGTAAAGAGATTATTGATTATTATAGTCCGTATATATGTACATAATTAACCTGTAAATTAGAAGAAATTTCTGTACAGATAAGTCCAAACGAAAGGGTAATGATAAACAGAAAAGTAATGTGTCAACGTTCTCATATATAAAAACATGAGCAAAGATATAGACAGATAGTATTAGTAGACAGACAAAACCTATGTTAATGGAATGATCTATACACTACACGTTTAATGAAAACGTTAAAACTAATAAAAGAGCTACAGGGAACTTACTGTTTGATAAAATTATAACTATCATAGATTAAAAAGGCAAAAATTAAGACAACGATTACAAAAACCATAGTTTAGACTTTTAGAAGACAGTTTAAGTCCTAGTATTTCTATATGGGATACAAAGGAAGATTTTTTTACAATCAAGAAAGTAAGTTGACAAACTGGATGAAAACAGGTCAATTGAATATATATTTCATACTACATTCCCAATGTAAAGTAAGAAATTGTACATCGATAGGTCAAGTATATCTAGACAATCAAATTTTCTAAGACGTAATCTATGTACGTGGGGTTTCAAGTGACGTTTTGATAAATGTTGTGGGTTCTATACCTTCGTTGGATTTATAGATATCTATCTCCTAACCTTTTTCTCTGTACGTGTATATATGGTATCTTATAATAAGTAGGTATTTTTACTTACTCTGTTACAGTAAACATCATTGTACCTATCTGGATCTCTAACAGTATAACTCACTATGTTCAGTCTTTTTCTGTTTATAGTGTACTATAGTGATTCTATGCCTTAGATGTTTTATACTATGTTCACTTTAAGAAATGTTTCTCTTTATCTCAGTGTCAACGTCTTTTGTTTGAATTACCACTGGTCACCCCTCTTTTTCATTACTCCCCTCCCATTCAACGTACTACCCCTAACTGTATGTGTGTGATAATATATATTTTATCTATTGTTTATTTGTAGAAAGGGTGTTTGTGGACGACTAACTCTATGGAACTAATAATTGGGACTATAACACGGGTAATATTATTATGGTAATTGAAGTAAAAATTAATAATTAAGACAACGACCCGGGAAATTTAGAGTTGAAAATGAAAGTGTGAATACTAAAGTATATTTGTAGAGAATGGAGGTTAGGCTTGGATGTCTCCTTCGATGGTGATTCGAAAAATTTCTATATTTCATTATTTCATCGTTCCATCCCTGGATGGAACTATTGCATAAGAAATGGTGGAAGCACACTACGTTCTTAGGTAGACGGTTACGGTTATGTCCTCTGTGTCCTCTGTGCCAAAGTTAGAGACCCAGTCCTTCTAGTGGACCTAATCCTTTACCGTTGGGTAAGGTTATAAGAACAAACTTTTTAAGGACCTTGTCTTCTCGGACCACCCGATATCAGGTACGTCAGTGTTTATCAGTCTGTACTCACTCGTACGTACGTGTGTAGGAGACCTGGGTGGGTGATTTATAGTCGTTCTATCTCATAATCTAAAATAAATCAGTAAGATCGTGGAAATGAATGGTCTTATAAGGGTAAGGATTTATCATTTAGTTAATTAAAGACTATAAAAGTAGAGTAAGTTCCATTTGATGAAAGTACAGGTTTGAGGTGTCTTCATATAGTTTTAATAAATCCAAATAAGATTTGGAAGAGTAACTTCACTTCTGAAGACTGAGTATTAATTGACAGGTGTACTATATTTTAGGAAAAGATGAAATCGAAATATAAAGTTGTGTTACTCTGTAACACAGAAGAGGTTGAGGGAATTCTAGATAAACATAAGTATTAGGAAGAAAAGGACCGATCATGTGTAATCGGTTTTACTATTAGAAGAACCATAAAGACCGTACTCCTTGAAATTAAAGGACATAAATACCGAAACTGTATCTTTTAAGTTACTCTGTTTAAGCTCAGTTCTCTACTCCGAAATAAAATGTTACGTGGTTTTAATGGTATGACAGAATAACGTGACATAGTTCCGTTATATGACGACCCGTATGTGTATCTCCTTTGGTCTTAACTTTCTCTGTGTACATGGGGTTACAAGTAGAGTCGTGACAAATATTATCGGTCCTGTACCTTTGTTGGATCTACAGGTAGTCGTCTACTTACCTATTCTTTCGACACCATGTATATGTGTTACCTCATAATGAGTCGGTAATTTTTTATATATAAACTTAGTCAAGACTACTCTACCTACTTTGACCTCGGTTAATATGTCTCACTTCGTTCAGTCTTTCTTTTTGTGGTTATGTCATATGATTGTGTATATATACCTTAAATCTTTCTACCACTACTACTGGGACATACGTTCTGTCGTTTTTTCTGTGTCTACACATATCGCCTGAAAACCTGAGTCTCTCTCTCCCTCTCCCACCCTATTAAACCCTCTTACCGTAACTTTGTACATATGATAGTACATTCTTAACTTAGCGGTCAGATACAGGCTACGTCCTATGTCGTACGGACCCCGAGCACGTGTCCCTACTGGGTCTCTCTACAATACCCCTCCCTCCACCCTCCCCTCAAGTACAAACCCTTGCGTACATGTGGGCACCACCTAAGTACAGTTACATACCGTTTTGGTTATGTCATAACATTTCATTTTATTTCATTTTTAATTTTAATTTTTCTTTTAAAAATCTTGTAAAAAATGGAGTTTTGTGTGATTTATTATTTTTCTTTGAAAAGTAAATAATGACAAAATCCTTTTATATGATGTTAAATAAGTTGTATCTTCAGATATATTATTTTCTTTTAGTTTACCGAGGAGTTTTAAAACGAGACGTACTTCTACTGTTCGTTCTTTACAATTACAAACGTATTGAGAAAAAGTTATACAAACTTACAAACGACAAAAGGTCTAAAACTTCCGGAAATTTAAGTGAGAGACAAAACAGGATTTAATAAAAGATACAATTAAAAAACATTTATACTTAATAGGTGTACAGAAGTCTACAAACTTTTAACAAATCATATTAACTCATTCTTCTCACGCAGAAACTTTCTTTTTATATAGGTAGAAATAAAAGATAATTGATAGTCCGTGAGACCAGAAAACCGAGATGATCCTTTTCATGTTTTCAAGAAGAACTATTACATAAAATACATCTCTGTCATAATTAAATAAGAATAGTAAAAAAATGAATGTATTTTATACCGACGTATTAGTTATACAAAAATATCTACTTTTGACATACTCATAGAGTTCTACTTTACAAAGTAAAGAGGGTAATTTTAATTTATTTTACAAAAGAAAGTGTATTTACGAGAGTTCCTTCTTAGTTAAACTAATTCGGTCTCTTTTGACCTAAACTTAATACTATTATATATACAGATACACACACACACGTTTCAGTGAAGTCAGCACAGACTGAGAAACACTGGGATACCTAGTATCAGGCGGTCCGAGGAGACAGGTACCTTAAGAGATCTGTTCTTATGACCTCACTCAACGGGACGGGAGGAGATCCCCTAGAGGGGTTGGGTCCCTAACTTGAACACAGAAAATAAAGAGGACGTGACCGTCCATCCGTCAAATGGTGATCACGGTGGACCCTTCGGGGGTATATACAGATATCTTTTTGTTTTCTATGAAACGTAATAACGAAGTTTAATTTAACTTTATTCTCGTATAATCTAAAGATCCCCTAGACATTGTTTTACGGTGTCCACCGAATTTTTGTATAAATAAAAGAGTGTGAAGACCCTCGACTTTTAAACTCTAATTCGACTACCGTCACAAGAAAACACTTCGAATAAAGAGAAAAACCGATTATACACCGACCAAAAAAGAGACACAGTAGTGTACCAGAACGGAGAAACGAATCTTCCTGTGATCTGTACTACATGTCCCGAGAAGAATCGATTTAATAGAAAAATTTCTGTAATAAAGGTTTATGTCAAGTATAAGAATTCATCATTTTAAACGTTAAGTCGTAAACTAAACCCCCTATTGAGCAGACGGGTATTGTACTAGTACGAATACAGACCGTCTCTGGAACACCAGACGTATAGGATAATTAATTGATCAGGTAATCTATGTCAAACAATGGGGAAATAATATAGTAACTGAACAAAAAGAGTAAGGACGACGATGAAGGTACTGAATTCTTGGACTTCTTTGTTTTGGTTTCTATAGTCGTGAAAGGTGTAGTAGATAAAAAGGTGTCACTAAGTCTTTATCGAGGTTTCGACTATAATTTACATTATCTATATTAATAATCGAAGTCATTATTTTCAAAGAGAAGATCCGACAAATGATCCGAGAAAGTTTAATGTTAGTTAGTATATAAGATTGTATAAGATAAATTTACTACACAAACTTTGATTTTGAATCTTAAAAAAATAAATTAAACCACAAAGAGTTACAATGATAACACTTTTTTCATTACTCTATTAAAAATGGTTTTAAATAAAGACACATTTACACAGATCACCATTTCTTGGATGGACGGTTATGTCCTTTGAATCCTCTACGTTAAAACTGGGGATCCAGTCCTTCTAGAAAACCTCTTTCTTTACCGTTGGCTGAAGTCATAAGAACGGACCTCTTAGAATACCTGTCTCCTCGGACTACCCAATATCAGGTGTCCCAACGTTTCTTAGTCTGTGCTGGCTTCGTTGAATCGTACGTGAGTACGTACCCGTAAATTGAATATTGTACGTGAGTCGTACTATTTATTTAATTAGATGTGGAAAGATACCACAAATCTGATCTCACAAGTAGTTCCTAAACCTGTATAAAAAACCAAACAAATTTCATCAAACTGTATACACAAAACAGATACTGTAATCATCTCAAGTCACATTATCTTGTGTATACTCCGTAGTAACAGTAGAGTTATGTCATTTTTCTTGGTTGTTTTTTCAAAGTGTTATCTCCGAATATAGTCTTGACGATCGTGTTTCTTATGTAGGTATAAGTTTGACTTCTATAAAACCGATTCAATCTATCCGAACAATTTCTGTAACGTAAATTACAATCGGTAAAAAATTAAATAACATACTAATTGTATGGTAAACTAGTGGATAAAATATTATAAAAACAATTTACGGGTACTTAATATGAGTTATTTATGTGTAAAACTTTTGATAGTGTACGTAGAGTTAAAAGATTAAAAGTTGTATAGATGAAACTTCGATAAATTTTTATCCAATGATATAATATACTTGTTCTTTCAATAATTTACTCTTTCAAGTAATTTCCTATCATCTTAAAATTTTATAAAATAAATGTCGAAAAATTTTAGTCTATATTCTATTTATTTACTTATTTTCAAACTTTCCTTTATAAAGGGAAGTGAGATAAAAATTTAAAAGTCGAATTTCTAAAATCGTGATTATATAGGTCAAGTAGGTTCCGTAAAAAATAATTTAATTACAGTTTAATTTTACTTTTAACTTTGATATAAGTCAACGTATTAATCTATAAAGAATGTAAAACACATTTTGTTAAATTGGACAAATTTTATATGTGACTACCTATGTCGTTCGAATTTCGTAATTATAGGCATATTTGTCTATATTTTTAGTTTAGTACAGAAGAAATGATTCGTACTTATATGAAACCATTTCTAAAATTTTAAATTTTTTTTTTAGTGTGTTTTTCATCGATTATGTTAAGTTAATAAAATAAGTTAGCATAAAACCTACGTGAATGAGCATATTGTCTTTTTCATACTGTTTTTCTTTATAAGTACTCTTTTAAAAACAGAGTTAAAACTTGACATAGATTAATACTTCTTGTTTTATAAAAAGGTTAAAAGACTAAATTCGTTACCCATACGTAGTAAACATAGAGACAGTGAATGAGTCCTTTTGATCTTCCATAAATCATCTCGTCTTACCATATTCTGTATCTACAACTTGTGTTAATTTTCCTTCGTGTAAGTGTCTTGTTTTTCAACTATTTGATTGTTTTACCACCGAGTGATTTGACCACCATCCGTAAGTGTAATCTTAACTTAAAATCAGTACTATTCCTAGTAAGTTATCAACGACGACGACGACGACGATTTAGCGAAGTCATCACAGGTTGAGACACGCTAGGGTATCTGTCGTCGGGTGGTCCGAGGGGACAGGGACCCTAAGAGGTCCGTTCTTGTGACCTTACCCAACGGTAAAGGAAGAGGTTACGTACTTTCACTTTTCACTTTCACTTCAGTGAGTCAGCATAGGTTGAGAGTCGCTGGGTACCTGACGTCAGATGGTCCGACGAGGTAGGTACCCTAAAAGGTCCGTTCTCATGACCTTACCCAACGGTAACGGAAGAGGTGTAAGTTATCGATGGAAAGTGATTTTTATATACAAGATAATGTCGATTCCTCTTTAATAAAAAGATAGACCGGAACTAAGAACAAGATTAGTCGACTAATTGAACACTGAACACGACTATCTGTCCCGTCTTTACGTTTCCGAAACGTTAATTATTAATAGACGACAACGACTCATCGTTCTGGAAGTAAAATTTAATACGGTTGTACGAAGTGTTGAATTAGTATCGGGTTCCTCATTTATGATACCAAAATTAGTTTCTAATAAAGACCGATTTATTCATATTGGAAGATATTATAAAGTTATACTGGAATTTTTACAAATTACTAAAAGAGAATTTCTTATCTTTGTAATATAAAACCAGAAGTACTAAGACAAATGAGTAAATGAAAACAAAAACGAAATTCGACTTAAAAAGTACAGGTAGGTTGTATATATAGGTACCGATTGATAACTATGTGTAAATCTAATTCGTAAGTGAAATCTAGTCAGATAATATGAGTGTGATTTGGTTGTAGAAACCACGAGATTTTTTAGGAATTGGTATCGATGTATTAAAGTCACTTTTTACCAAATGAGAGTTCACGACCGTAACAAAAGAAAAAACTGGTTTAGTTATGTCTAATTGAGTTTAGTGAGTTTCATGATTCCACACCATTTTTCAGATGATAAGAAACGTGTCCTTTTAAATCGAATTACTTTGTCACTCGCCGTATACTTTATAAATGTATAGTAAAATCATAAACCTTCAGTCCTCTTTATTACAAGTTTTTACAACTCGTGAAATAGACTCTCTTGGACGTTTATTTCTATAATCGTCTTTGGAGATATATTATTTAATTCCAAATAAAATAATCCTCTTTTCTTTTCCCAAACTTTCTTATCACAACTTTTGAGTTTTAAAAAAAAAAATTGAATTACAGTTATAAACATCAAATCATTTCGTGTTAAAGTCAATAATATAAAACACCCCAAAACAAAAGACAGTCAATGTTCGTCTTAACTGAAAGTTATTGTTAAAAATAAGTTGAGATAAGTTGAGATGAGGTGAAGGGAGGAGGTAATTCTTCGTGTATAAAGAAAGAAAAAGGTTAAGATATTGAAGAAAATACCATTGTAGAACGGAACTAAAACATTTTTAATATGCACGTTTTTCTCTACCTTTACGTAATTTGATAGTGTTACAAGAATTTATGAATTAGAGAGGTTGGAATTTTGAATAAATCCTTTTATATCTGTTATTGTTTTGGGTAGATGTGTATCCGATATGATTAAGTCCTGAGAAAACTGAGTCATACTAAATTTCTAAAACCTGTTCACAACAAAATTGAGTTAAACTTTCTTGAGGTAAGTCGTCACTTATTAGGTACAGTTGTTAAGGAATTAACAGAACTCCAAATTTCTTAAAATTTCTTTCATTACCTGAAAAATTATTCGTTAAAAGTATTTTTATGTAAATTTCTCTTTTTACAGTAACACTCCCATTATTGACTTTCCTTTTTTTTTTTTTCTGGTTACAGGTTCATCTTGAACTCGTGATTTTTACTTTACTATTTCTGTTAAAGAAAAAGATTGACCCTCTCAAAAATAGCTTGATAGTTGACTTGAACCTCTATTTATGGATATGCCATTGACAAGTAACTTTAACTCTCTTCAGAGGTGTATATTAACGTTTAATTTAAAAGGCCGGGGGAAAATTAATTTTTTTTTTTTATGAATTTTCGACGAGGGGTTTTTACGGTACACTAAATGTAACCTATTAGGTTTCTGAACTTAAATACATACCTCGAATTTAAGGTACACTTACAAATAAACATAATACGTTCAAATACTTTCATACCCTTAAATTGAAAATTACTCATTTTCAAGTTGATAAAAAGTCAGTATGGAATAACAAAAAGAAAGTATCGTAAACTAAAATGGAAAGAGTATGAATTAGTAACAGTCACTTTAATATATACGTAGTTTATTTTAAAGAGACGAGATTTCTACTTTCAACTAATATTCCAAAAACTGTTCACTAGAGTAATTTATTTTATACAATATTTTATTAAATCTATCTCTCCTTATTACGGACTACTTCAATAGAAATACTGTGATTTAGGTTACGATTTCTCTTGTATACGAATCAACTGAATATGAACCATTTTATCATATTTATGCAATATTCTTTCATTTCAAGTATATCGGAATGTTATAAAAAAGGGTTTAGTTTTGATGTCGTTTTCCTCCTTCTTCTTTAATTGAAAGTCTAAGGATTTGAATTAGAAGTTGGTAAAAAAGGTCCTGTGTCCTGAATCTTCATTTACTACAGTTTTGTGAAAATCGACCGATACGGACTATTCCAATTGAACACGGTGAAAGGTTCTGTACAAATCAACTTAAGTGTGGTGTTAATTTAATTCATTAATCGACGTTCTAGTTGGAGTAAAAATAACGGATACATTGACTCTTTTCGGAACAATTATGTGTTAATTTAAAATTCAACCGTAGTTAAGACAAGTCAGTGAGTCAGCACAGGCTGAGAAACGTATTCGTCCTCATTGAAAGTATTCTCTAGTTGAAACGTTTACAAACAGACAATTCTTGTATGACATTGGAATAGATGTTTTTGTACAGAAATCGTACCGTACAAATTAATTGAACGTCCGAAGTAAACAAGAGAAGGTCCCACTATAGTATGTGTTTTCTCGACCGTCAAAGATATACGCATACAGAGAGTTCATAGTTTAAACTTAAAAAGTGACATAAAAGTCTATGTGTATAAGTTATCATATGAATTATAAAGAGAATGGAAGTAAGAGTCAAAGTTGTTTATAAATAAATTGGACATATGTAATACTAAATCGAAATTTTCAACACTATTTACCGTTAGATAAGGTCATAAGGACGGTCCTTTTAGAGTACCTGTCTCCTCGGTTCACCCTATGTCAGGTACCCAAGTGTTCTCAGTCCTGACTTGGTGTTAGTTTAGTAGTTATTTAGTTCAGAACCAAAAATGATCTGTATATGTGTTTAGTATCCTCTATAAACCACCGTTATATACGTTACTTCCATTTTATTTTGTCCTATTCTTCCTTTCTTGACATCTACACACCAGAAAGACGTTACAACCTGGTCCTTCGGGAATGGTGTTCTTATATCAATCGTTTATGGACTTTCTTTAGTTTCTTAATCAAGACACTGAAAGACCCTTTCTCGTAAAGTTTGTCTTCCTGATCTTCTACGTTTCCGAGTCTCCATCACAAACACTAATACCGACCTCTTACGACTGGCTTACCTTTTTTCTCTATCATTTCCCTCGTTCTTAATAAGATCGCGTTCTAGTACATTATCTTCAAATGTAATAATTTTCATGGTAATTAAAATGAGACTCACTATTACCATTCGGTATCTCAAAACTAGTCTTTTCGTTGTATTAGACTTACGGTAACATTTTCCACCAAACTCAATGACACATCTCTTCTCTCAAACTACAAAAAGTAAAAGAAGACTAATAAGAGAAGGTTTCGTGATAGAAACGTTTATAATGTCGTTGATACAAAAGATCAACGAGTCAGTCATTAACAGTTTACTTTCTACATGTTATTGTTTACTAACTCATTTTGTTTATAATAACGTTTGTGTTATTATTTTAGTGGTTTAACATCTTTCATACTTTGTCTTGGTCTTGAAACTTATTCTTTGTTAATACTCTCTCTCCGAGGATAATTTATGTAACAAATTTACTTTTTTACAACTAGTACTTCAATTTATGCATGTATGATATGATGTATATAAATAGGTATATGACAAATACATACACGATACATATACAAATATGATACACACATATACATGGATCGAGACAAACGTGATTTACCAGTCTACAAATTTTGTCAGTTCCTAAGAATTTTTCTGTTCAATCATATGTACGTAGTCCAGACACCTATGATATATTAGTAGGATTAGTGTCCGTTTATGATACTGATCTAAATGGATAGTTATTTCAAATGATCTCTCTACTGTTCTTTTAATTATCCTCAGTGAACTTTCATTTTATCCTATTCTCTTTTTCCCTATTTTCTTGAGTAAGTATAATATAAGTGATATCGAGAGGTACTTAACGAATGAATCACTACCTCTTCTATTAAATTTTTTTTTTAATTACTATGATTTTACTTTCTGTGTTGAACTATCACTGTAATCAAGTTTAAATAAAGAAACAATGGTAGTGGTTTGTGTTGTCCGAGAAAAGTCCCGTAGACTAAAGTTGCACTCGAGTATAGAAACAAGTCGTTATGTTACAGTAAAAAAGAATTAATTACATTTGAAGATTAAGACACCCCCCTTTAATAAATTCATCGTGAAAAGGAACTTTCTCAGATCTTTAACCCACTTATTGTTGATAAAAAGGAAACGGCACTCATACAGACGTTCCTCTAGGTTGGTCGGTTAGGATTCCCTTTAGTCTGGACTTATAAGTGACCTTCTTGACTACGACTTCGACTTTGAGGTTATGAAACAGGTGTACTACACTTCTTATTCGAGTAACCTTTTCTGGGACTACGACCCTTTCTAACTTCCGTCCTCCTCTTCCCCTGTTGTCTCCTACTCTACCAACCTACCGTAGTGGCTGAGTCACCTGTATTCAAACTCATTTGACACCCTCAACCACTTCCTGTCCCTTCGGACCACACGATGTCAGGTACCCTAGTTTTTGTCAACCTGTACTGACTCACTGACTTGACTTGGACTCATATGGTCAACCCCTGAATATACGATTAATTAGTATATAATCTCATTAAGTTTATCGACATTATTTATCTTAGTTTTTCAAATTAGTAATTGGTGTTATTTATAAACAAAGGGGGTATCGTTTAGACTCAACAATTCAGGTGTCCTCGACATGGGAGACGACCAACGAGTCCGTCGAAATTGTATAGTGTCATTTCCAGTAAGACCGGTGATACAAGGGTCAGGCGTCCGGATGTTGTCGGCATACAATAAACGGTACGTAAGGTGACCACACTTAAATAAGTGTACCTGTATTGAGTGAATTGACACTTTATGAAAGACAATTTACTTCTCTTCGTCGTTTATAAAATTATCTGTCCTAAGAAACGGTACGACTTTTTAACTTCACCCCTTTAAATCAATTGACTACTAAAGTAAAGTGGACAAACAAATACAAATGTATCATATATCATAAAAACGTTTATATTAGGATCTGTTCTAAAAGTTCGTAATGAATTGGTAGGGTCTTTTGAGTAAGTTTAAATTAACAGTTAGTTAACTTGTTAGATGTAAAGCTAACTTTATTACGTCAAAGTCTCGTAGTCATAATTTGTCTTATAAAATTATATAAACCCCCTGTTGGATTCTAGAGACGATTACATTTGTGGAGAGTCACTCTTATTATAAATTAAACCCCTTGTTAAAAGTATACGTTGTTCAGTTAAAAAACCCCAGTAAAAAACGAACTAGGAAAAGGGAGTTAGTCCTCATTTCAAGAGATTTAAAATACAATGACCATGTTTTCGGTTAAATCTCTAGTAATAATTGTTAATACATATTACTATGTAAAAAATTTTTATCTTCAATTACGAAACAAGTACGTTAAGTTTACGTCATGTCAAATCATATTAAAAAATTTGTTGAAAAATTAATGATATGACACAAGTGAAATTTCTAAATAGACTAGTCCCTATAAAGTACAACCATGAACGGAGTAGTAGAAAGTAAAATTACATGACTATTTCGTTAGATCTCTCGATGTCTTAACATTAACCGAAAATATTTGGAATCGCACTTTCTGTGTGAAATATGTCGTGTAAAGTGTCTATGAGAGGAGTAGACAAATAGTAAGGATAGTAAAAAAAGATCGAGTATTTTCGTACGAATGTGTAAACATAAGACAAGTATAGATTTAAGGTCATTTCCAGTCTAAAGGGTATTTTTCCTCATATTTATCACGTATTTTACTACTAGGTTCGATCGTGTAGTTCTTTTATTTTCGTATTTTCATTTCCAGTAAAAGTGTTAAAAATAGAACTTTATGAAAGTTTCTATATATCACACTTTTAAACAGTTTCAAAAGTTTTCTCCTCAAACATGCAACTCCAAGAGAAAAAATTTTAAAAGAAGTGATACTGGAAACATCTTCACTTTTTCTTTAACATGTAATAAACTCCAGTCATACAACCAAACCAATAATACTATTAATGAGGACTATAAATTAGTTCTAAGTTTCATTTGGACTCACAACATTTGAATCCAACTTTTATTTGTAAGAAAATCTAAACCGTTGTAATTATTATCTATTCCATAGTCGTAAGGGTTCTACTTGTGTGTTTTTTTAGTAATGAAATAAATTTATGTACAAATTTACTTCGTAAAAAGTGTTTAAAATTATAAGACTGAACTTAAATCACTTGAATAGTCCTTCCAATTATGAATGTACTCCTTATACGAGGTAAAAATTTTAATTAATACATAAGTAGAATAAGTAAACTCACTCATCTCTCAAACTTAGAACAGGTTAAACATAACTATTAACTCATTACTAACACTCTCATTTGAAAACTTTTGGAAACCTTCTCGATGTATTCACTTAAAACTCAGGTATTTTATTTCTTCGTTATACTGGATCGAAATCGAAGAGATATAAATCTTGTTTCAGTTCTGAAAACTATTTCAGACATGTTAGTTGTGTCCAATTTAAACAAGTGTTTTCTGTTTGTATTTACGACTCTGTGCTAGAGAAATCGAGTGGTCTTCATTATCTCGTGATGACACCTTTTTATAAATCGGACCAGGAACTAGAAAAAATAGGGACCCAGTCCTTCTAGGGCACTTCTTCCCTTACCGTTGGGTGAGGTCTTAAGAACGGACCTTTTATGGTACCTGTCCCATAAGACCACCCAATGTCAGACCACCCGATGTCAGACCACCCGATACCCCAGTGTTTCTCAACCTGTGTTGACTCTCTGATTATGAAATTAGAAGAGTCGGAGACTATAAAAAAAAAGGATAGGATTATCAGAGGTATAGAATAGTTTCAATGAATAAATATCCACACACAGATACGGTGTTTTAATAATTGAGGAGATGCATCTCTGGTGTAGGGTGAGTAAAATTTGATACATAAAATTTATTTATATTAATTATTCTTTATTAATTGTGTTTTATTTCATTATATGTTTCGTTTATTTACAGACCAAGGTTTAGAGTTTTGAAATTCAGATGTCTATACGGAATAAAATAACTACCGAGTCGACTATTTCGTAAGTGGACGTTACACCCTATGGACCCAAGTTAGGGACCCAACCCTTCTAGGGGACCTCTTCCCTTTGCGATGAGTGAGAACATCGACTGTAGATTAAAATGAAGTAACACTAGTCTTTTCTCCGAACTTTAATAAAGTTAAAAAAAAATTAATGTTTCCGATTTAAATACCGGGTCCTACACTAGATAGGACCTCTTCCAAGGCACACGTGAACTCTTTTTCCACTTTAAGTAACAAAACCCCACTTTACAGGATGGCCATAGTTAATCCAGATTGACCAGGTAACATAGTAAATTTCAAACACAAAGGAATGATTAAAAGACAAATCAACTAGACAGGTATCCACACTCACCCCATAATTTCAGAGGGAGATAATAACACAATGACAATTAAAGGGGAAAGTTTGAACAATCGTAAACGGAATGTATAACGTCACAAGGATACAACCCACGTATATATAAATATTACCAATATAGAAGAAGAACCTACCTATGAAACTAGTAATACATCACCGGAAGAAACAGAGAAAAGTGTTGGAAATAAAGTTTCAGATAAAATAGACTATACTCATAACGATAAGGACGAAATAAAACCAGAGGTAAACGTACTTTATAGGAAAAGGTCGGGAAGTGAAAGTCAGACATACACAGGGAACAAAACTCCACCCAGAGAACATCTGTCGTATATATCTCCAAAACAAAAGCATAGGTAAGTCAGTCAGAAAAAGAAAACCAACCCCTTAAGCTGAGTAAAGTAAATTCCATTAATAACTCTTCATACTAGGACAACGGTAATGAAACAACAAAACCCAAACTCAAATATTTGGAAAAGACACAAAGGACAGATCTTTTCTAGGAAATCGTAAACAACTTCTCAATCAAACCACCACGACTTAAGAGAGTCGAAAACAAACAGACATTTCGAAAACTAAAGAGGAAGTATAAACTTACTCTTGGAGTGACCCATGTCATTAGACCCAACATCCAAAAAGAGAAAGTAGTGAAATTCATACAGGAGGGTAAGGGAAGACCGGACTCCTCAAAGTTGACTTTCTAATCGATAATAGGAATACCCTTAGGGGAATACAATAAACAACAAAAAGGGAACGACGAAAATTATAAACAAGAAGCACAAACTAGAAACAATTAAACTAATTATACACAGAACCACACAAAGCGGAACTCAAATAGGTCGAACCCTGAGACCCAAAGAACCTTAACTCACCGATAAAGGAAGGGGTAAAATCCCTTCAAAAGTTGATAATAGAGGAGTTAATAAAAGAGTACCAGAAAGAAAAACAGATGAAGAAGACCCTGAGGATACTAAGCTTACAACCCCACAAATTGTAACAGAGTCTCCAGCGACTCCAATAAGAGTAAAGAAAGTAAGAAAAAAAAAAGAAAAAAAGAGAGACGAAGTAAATAAAGGTGGTAAGAAAGAAGGTGGAGTGAAATAAGATAGAAGACGGAGTCAATAAGGTGACAACCAAGGGAGGTTTCACAAAAAATAGAGTCAATAACGTAATAAGTAATAACTAACTGAGAAAAATAAAGAAGATCCAGAAACAATTTGTAAAGAACGTAGAAGAGTTAGGAACAGAGGTCTTCTAAATAGACATTGAGGTAAAACAAAAGTTCTAAAACATAGTTAAAATGATAGTAATAAGACTTAAGAAAAAGTCCGTCTGATGTTTAGAGGAGAAACCAAACCACCCGTAAATAATACAAGTAAATGGACGACTTATAAAGAGACGGAAAAGTAACACAAATCTAACGACACAAACCGCACCGGAAAGAAATACGACCTTCAAACACCAACGAAAAATAACACCTTCAAGGAGGTACACCCACCCCAACCTACTCACCGAACAGTTCCAAAGGACCAATTCCTTCGAACGAAGTCAAAAGACCACCCACCTCGATCTAGAGGAGAGAGACCCCCCGTTACTTCACAGGTCATCACTCAAAACTCCACAGATACCCAAATCACGCTGAAAACCGACGGACGTAAAATTAAGAGTCCCAATACAAGGACACAACAACCCCTTAATCGAATCATACAGAATGAGACTTTGAAGAACCGAGAACCCACCTCGAACCAAAGTCACGTCCATACCTCCAAAACCTACTCGAGAACAGTTAATTACAAGGGTCTCAATCCTCAAAAGACCACAAGAGTTCAAAACCTAAATTCAGAAGACGGAGACCGAAAGTCAGAATAAGAATGTCAACGGAGTTCTGAAGAGATAGGTATGTCGTGACTACTATTTTATAGATCCAATTACCACTTTTCTAAGAGGTGTCACTCCCTGTGGGTCTCTCCAAGTGTCTCAATGTATCTCTTCTTTTTTCCCCCCTCCCTCTATCTCCACTAGTCCTCCTCTTCTCCCCCTTAGTTTTCCCCTCTCTCGTTAGATCGGTCATTAGTTAAGGGATACACAAGAGGTGTTAGACCTTGTGAGTCTCCAAGTGTCTCAATGTATCTCTTCTTCCTCCTTCCTTTATCTCCACTGGTCCTCCTCTTCTCCCCCTCAACTTTCCTCTCTCTATCTAGATTGGTCATTAGACAAGGAATTCACAAGAGGTATCGGGTCTGATGGGCTTCTCTACGTCTCTCAATCCTTCTCTTCTCTTCCCCCTCCCTCCTCCATCTCCACTGGATCCCCTCTTTTTCCGATCAGTTTTTCCCTCTCTCTTTAGTTAGGTCATTAGTGTGCGGATTCATTTTTACCCATGACTTCTAACCTAAGAATTTCCATGTTTTAACTATTGTCTATGGTTTTTCGTTTATAAGTTTTAGATCTCATCTCTAATCTGAGAGTTTTTATATTACAAATTTTTTTGTGTTTTTAATATTTTATATACATATACTTTAAACGAAATTTTTATCCCAGGAAGAAAACGTTCCATTGTCATCCAATATTTTACTTTTAATTTCCTCATTATCTCTTGAATTTTTATTTTTTGTTAAATTTTTCCTATTATCATTTTATATAGGTCCTTAAAGAGACCTCGACAACTCCCGTCACACACCAGTGAAGTCAAAGTCTATCAAGGAACAAGGTCGAATATGAAGAGTTCCAGATATCCGAGTAAGGTTACATCAGTTACGACTAATGTCCCAAAATTAGACAAGGTGGACAGTGAAGCTTTCACCAAGAGAGAAGAAACAAATAAAACCGAAGGAGACAAACGTTTATAGAAGTCACAGATTAAAGGTGGGACTGTGTTCCCCCACTTCCACCAGTGAATAAATCTGAATGAATTCCTCATGCAGTTCCGACATATAACGGTGGGACGAATGAATTAAATATACGTCTCATGTAGTACTCTTTGTGACCAAACCTTCTTCGTGTTCGACCTTAGTTCTAACGACCCTCTTTATAGTTATTGGAGTCTATACGTCTACTGTGGTGGGAATACCGTCTTTCACTTCTCCTTGATTTTTTGGAGAACTATTTTCACTTTCTCCTCTCACTTTTTCAACCGAATTTCGAGTTGTAAGTCTTTTACTTCTAGTACCGTAGGCCAGAGTAGTGAAGTACCGTTTATCTACCCCTTTGTCACCTTTGTCAGAGTCTGAAACAAAAAAACCCGAGGTTTTAGTGACGACTGTACTTTAATTTTCTGAGAACGAGGAACCTTCTTTTTTAATACTGGTTTGACCTATCATACAATTTTTCGTCTCTGTAATGAAACGGTTGTTTCCAGGTAGATCAGTTCCGATACCAAAAAGGACACCAGTACATACCTACACTCTCAACCTGATGTTTCTTTCGACTCGTGACTGCTTAACTACGCAAACTTGACACCACAACCTCTTCTGAGAACTCTAAGGGTACCTGACGTTCCTCTAGGTTGGTCAGGTACGACTTCCTCTAGTCAGGACCCTAAAGAAACCTCCCTTACTACGATTTCGACTTTGAAGTCATAAAACCGGTGGAGTACGCTTCTCAGTCTCTTCCGTTACCGTGGGGTGAGGTCATGAGAACGGACCTTTTAGGGTACCTACCTCTTCGGACCTTCCGACGTCAGGTACCCCAGGGACTCTAAGTCTGTACTGACTCACTGTAGTGAAAGTGAAAGTGAAAGTACGTAACTTCTTTCTTTGTCGTTGGGTGAGGTCACAAGAACGGACCTCTTTGGGTCCCTGTCCCCTCGGACCACCCGACGACAGATACCCCAGCGTGTCTCAGCCTGTGCTGACTTCACTGAATCGTCCTCGCCGTCGGCATCGTCGTACGCTTCTCAACTGAGTAACCCTTTCTGAGACTACGACTCTCCCTAACCCCCGTCCTCTTCTTCCCCTGCTGTGTCCTACTCTACCGACCTACCGTAGTGACTGAGCTACCTACACTCAGACTCACTTGAGGTTCACAACTATTACCTGTCCCTCCGGACCACACGACACTAAGTACCTCAGTGTTTCTCAGTCCGTAATGACTCGCTGAGTTGACTTGACTTGATAAATCCGAGTGAACAAATCAACACGACACCCCTCCCTCCTTGTGACGTTTGTTTATAGTGACCGTACACACCCTTTACGAGTGTCACAGACCCGGTGTGACGTAAATGGGGACGAGTACCGCACACACGAAAAGACAGGATGTGACGAGTACGAGGTCCAACGAGATGTCCCCTCGACAGATTTCGCCCGGGACCCAACTCACGTGAAGGGTCCAGAGTCGGTGAGCCCAAGTCCAAGAGTCCATGCGGTGTTTCCGTGTCTGAACCAACCCATACACAAAACATGGGAAGGGTCCAGGTTCGTCGAGTCCACTGGTCCACAAACCACTCACGTGAGAGGGTCCACCTGTCACGTAGAATTGTGGGGGGACCAGGGTCGGAGAACCAAAGGACCCACACGTCGTTCTCGTGGCAGAGTTCCCACGGTACACAGAGGAGACACCTCGGCTAGAGACTGACACTGGGAGGACCACCTACAGTTGACAGGTCCTTTGGTCCTTCTAAACCAATCGTTGATCCTCAACCGAGTGTCAAACCACCTCCTACGGTAAAGAGCCCGGCTCTACCTACGGGAGTGAAAGGTCGAGACCGACAGAGGACGGACGGAGAGACGGAGGTCACCCTCTACCCGGCCAGTCGTCGGTCGATCGAGAGGAGACCACAAGTGAGTTAGAAAACAAGACACTTGTCCGGGACGACACGGAATCCAATCTCGAAAAGTGCCCTTTCAAGATAGAGAGTGAAAGAGAGAGAGAGAAAAAAAGAAAGGAGAGAGAACGATAAGGTGTCAAACCCAACGATAGAGTCCAATCGAGGGAGTCTAGTAGGAGTCCAGTAAGTCCGGGCCAGGAAGGGGATTCATACGTTGTGCGTGAAGGGACAAGTCGGGGGTGAGTCACGACCGTCTGTGCTCGTAGACCCAATGAAGAAACGACCCTCAATACCAATCCTTACGTTAGACACACACACACACACATAAAAGGAGGACCAATACAACGGGAGACTCTAAGGTTTCGGGGGGTGTCTGGGTGGTCACTCTCCCAAAGGACCCCAAACCCTTGAAGAGGAGGAAGTGTTGAGGGAGAGACCCTACCCAGAGTTAGGGATTGAGAACACAGAGAGAAAAATAGAAAATATAAAACAGGATGGAGAAACCTTCTCTTACTCGACGGAAAGACCCACGGACTACAGGAGACGGTCGCAAGTCTCCAACAAAACACCTTAAGTGAGTCGCAAGTTTACTAGAAAACTAATTAAACACACCCTCTTTCACCAGAGGGGTACGATAAGGAGACTGTAGAAGATTTTTAATAAAAATTTTCATCAAACCATGAAAGAAAAGACAAAAACTTCACTAAGAAACAGAGGGTTGATAACTAAAATAAATACTTTCTAGCTCAAACTTTTCTATGTTCATTTGTTCTAATTGAAAGACACAACACTTACCCTTCCTCCAATTCGTTAAAATTGTCAAAAGAAATATTTGATTACGTAACAACTTAAAATATGGTAAATGATGAACCATAAATTTTTCATCTTAATCTTTACGTTACATTTCGTTGACTTAAACATTATTTACAGTTCAAGTCAAATACTTTACTTACCTTTGTCAGAAGTACCAACAGTACCCAATTATTGATTTAGTTAAAATTTTCCCTAAAGACTTGTTATTACGGTTTAATTAGTCGGTGACTAAGTAAACATGACAGTGGTTTTGACCTTTTTCCTTAATTTTATACCCGTTTAAGAAAAGACAGTTTGTAAGACAGTATTTTTTTATTTTCACAAAATAAATTACATCTATTATCTCACAGAAAATACTTAAGAATCCCCTACCTTTGGCTATCACCAAATATTTTGAAGTTTAGATACCTTCATTAATTTTCGGACCCTTATATCAACGTAACGAAGAATCACTTTATATAGTTAGCTGAAATAAAAGTACAATTTTAAAAAAAGAACTTCGAAGTTGTCAAAAAATTTCGGATTTAAAATGTTCGTTGACATACTCAGGATAGTAAATGACATTTAGTCTTAACAGAAGAAATAGTCAAGTCAAGTCAGTGGATCAAGTCAAGTCAAGTCAGTGGGTCAACACAGTCTGAGTAACACTGGGGTACTTGACGTCGTACGATCCGGAGGGACAGGTAGTGGTTTGAGAGTCTCAAATGAGTTCGAGTACAGGTTACTCAGTCACTACACTAGGTTGGTAGAGTAGGAGACAACGGGGAAGAGGAGGACGGATTTTAGAAAGGGTCGTAGTCGCAGAAAAGATTACTCAGTCAAGAAGTGTAGTCTACTGGTTTCATAACCTCAAAGTCGAAGTTGTAGTCAGTAAGGTAACTTATAAGTCCTGACTAAAGAAAAGTCACTGAATAGAGGAAATCCTACCTGATCAACCTAGAGGAACGTCAGGTTCCCTGAAAGTTCTCAGAAAAGGTTGTGGTGTCAAGTCTTCGTAGTTAAAAAGTCGTGAGTCGTAAGAAATGTCAGGTTGAGAGCGTAGGTATGTACTAATGGTCTTTTTGGTATCAAGACTGATATATCTGGAAACAGCTGTTTCAGAGATGAAAAATTATACGGTAGATCCAAACAGAAACAAAGAGAATGTTCCTCATTTCACTTTCACTTCATCGAGTCAAAACAGGTTGAGAAACGCTGGGGGCACCTGACATCGGATGGTCCGAGGAGACAGGTACCCTAAAAAGGTCCGTTCCTATGACCTCACCCAACGGTAAAGGAAGAGGTCCCTAGTTTGGGCTCAGAGGGCATAACGTTCGTCTGCTATATGACAGACTCGGTGGTCCCTTCGGGTTCGTAAAAAAAGTAAAGTACCGACGTCAGTGGTAGATGTCACTAAGACCTCGGGGAGTTTAACTTCAGACAGTGTCAAAGGTGAGTAAGGGGTAGATAAACGGTACTTCACTACCCTAGTCTAAGGTACTAGAATCAAAAGACTTACAACTCAAAATTCGGTTTAAAAAGTGAGAGAAGAAAGTGAAAATAGTTCTCCGAGAACTTAAGTAGAAGTGAAAGACAGCAATTCACACCACAGTAGACATATAGACTCCAATAACTATAAAGAAGGACGTCAGAACTAAGGTCGAACACGAAGTTGGTCAGACCGTAAAGTGTGCTATATGAGACGTATATTCAATTTATTTGTCCCACTGTTATATGTCGGAACTGTATGAGGAAAAGGATAAACCTTGGTCAGACAACAAGGTACAGGTCAAGATTGACAACGAAGGAATGGAGGCATATCCAAAGAGTTCTCCGTCCAGTCCACCAGACTATAAGGGTAGAGAAATTCTTAAAAGGTGTCAAACGACAATAAGTGTGTCGGTTTCCGAAATCACATCAGTTATTTCGTCTTCATCTACATCAAAAAAAAAAAAAAAAAAAAAAAAAAAAAAAAAAAATTAATAGAACCAAAAAGATAATAGGTTACGTACAACCGTTAAACTGAAGACCAAGGAGAGGGAAAAAACTTAGGTCAAAATTTCAGACCTTCAAGAGTCAAGTGTATGACAACTACGGACCAAAACTCTAAAACTCGTAATAAAACGATCGTACACTCTAATTACGTTAAAACACCATCAGACTTGTAAGAAACCGTAACGAAAAGAAACCCTAACCTTACTTTTTGACTAGAAAAGGTCAGGATACAAGTGACGACCAAAAGGTCTAAACGACCGTATAATTCACACCGTGAAAATGTCGTAGTAGAAATTCTTAAACTTTATCGAGTCGACCTTAGGTAATGGAGGTGATCGAAATAAGGATCACTACGAAGGATTCTGGGTGACTTGAAGTTTGAGGTTCTACAGATATACTCAATATCTTGGTAACACAATAGACCCAGTAATTCTGGAAAAAACCTGTCAAGAAGACACATAAGAACGATGGAGAAGAGTTATAGAAGACGAAGACAATCCAGGTGTGGTAAAGACAGAAAATAACATGGGTAGAAACGTACTTTACAAGGAAAGTATAGAAATTAAAAGAACTTCTTTAGCGATTAGAAAGGTTAAGATAACAAAGGGAGGTGAAGAAACGTAACTAGTGAATCGTTCTAAAAGAATAGAAAGGAACGACAAGAAACCTTGAGACTTAAGTATACCTATATAGAAAAAAAAAAAAAAAGTAAACGGAGAGTGAAAAGAAGTAAAGAGTAGGTAAATATTCGAAGGAGACTGTTGGTAAAACTAAAGAACGTAAAGAAGAAAACCCCCTAATAAAACTAGTGACCACGGAAATGTTACAATACTTGGAGACAGGTATCGAGAAGTTCGTGAGAGAGATAGTCTAGATTAGGGAACTTAGATAAACGGTAAGGGTAACGTATTGACATTCCCTAGACTAAATCAGTATGGACTTACCAGATCGTCAAAAGGGATGAAAGAAGTCAAATTCAGACTTAAAACGTTTTTTCTTCAAGTATTAGACTCGGTGTCAGTCGAGGACCAGAACAAAAACGACTGATGTATCTCAAAAGGGTATAAACCGACGTTTATTATATTACTTATGAATCGAATCACATAATTTGGGAGTGGTTTATTATATAGATCAAATTTATAAAAAGTTTTATTGTCTTTTTATTACTCTTTAGACGGAATTTCAAGATCCGTTTGATTAAGTTCTATGTCAGTAGTACAGTAATATTTTTACTAAAATATAATACTATGTCGACTTACCTTCAACTTGTGTTTTCTTTCAACTAACGAATATAATAAAACTAAAAGATTTGTCTACAAAGGAAATCCCATTTAATGTAAAATTACATTGTCTCTCTTTACTCTTCCTATAAAGTTATACAGAATAAAAGGTCTTGTAAGACGGTCTTAATAGGAGTAGTAAAGTTTTATTCACCAAAACAGAAATATAAGTGAGTAAAATGTTTATAAACGTATCAATGATCTGTAATAATAACTAATGTCTTGACAGACATGTATACTTAGTTAGTAAGTAGGTTATCGATAGTAAATGTAGTACATAATACCTATCAGTATTTCGTATTCTGTATAATTCCATTATTTATCTTTAATTTCCCGAACTTTCATAGGATTATTTATCATTTTACGACAGTAAAATTTACAAGGGATTTGTAGTAACGTAAGGTCAATAACAGGATTTTATTTTTATATATATATATAAAAATCTCTGTGTTTATTTTGTTAGAAAGGTCATACTTATTCCTTCATAAAACCAAATCTTTATTGTTCTTTAACTACATTTATAGATCTTCTATGTCTATACCTTTATGTCTGTATAAATGTCCGTTCATTTCTTTTGAGAGATTTTATGTATCAAGTGAGGACCCAGTTTACCCTTTAAAATTAAGAAGAACTATACAATCGTTTTATAGGTTTGAGAACCGGCTTCAGATAATAATAAAGAAGTTTTTTTCCGGGTAACAAAAACACCTCTGTTCGTTCTTGTAAAAGCAGTCTAAACGCACAATGAAATCCATATGTATAATACGTATGTATAATATATTAAACGAATAACCAATAAAATAATATTACTGGAGAATTCTGTGGGTTATGTTACAGGTTGTCTAAAGGTTCTCACCCATAACACTAAAAAGGATAAAAATACTATTTATAACCATAACAAAATACTAGTCTATGATGTCAGTGGGTGTGGGTATGTATAGGGTCTTGTACATTTACAAACTGTATTTGGTAGTGAATCACTTCGATACGGGAAAGATTTAAAGTACGTTCAAGTAGACTGTTGTCCCTACTGGGTAATTGGATTGCTCTATGAGGTCAAGTAACCGTAAAGGTAAACTAAAGGTTGACTATTAGATGGAATAAACAGAAATAAATAGGGTTTATATAGAACCATATAGGACAGATGGTAAAATGATTAAAAAATTTTCAACTATGTATTTTATAGATAGTAAAGGGAGGGTTACAGAATTTAGGACAGACATTCTAAAACTCAAACCGACTAATACTTAATAGTTTTGAAACGAGTACGAATATTAGTTTGTTAAAATATAACTACATTTTTCGGTATGTCGTAAAAATTGTAAAAGATATTATTCAGTCTTAGTCAGTCAAGTCAAGTCTAGTTAGCGAGTTAGTACAGGCTGAGACGCTGGGGTACTTAACGTGGTACGGTCCGTAGGGGTAGGTAGTGGGTGAGGGCCTCAAGTGTTTTTAATACAGGTGGATCAACCACTACGGTAGGTCAGTAGAGTAGGAGACAGCAACGGAAGAGGAAGACGGGGGTTAGTGTGGCTCGTAGTCTCAGAAAAAGGTTATTCAGTTGAGAGACGTATTCCACCGGTTTCATGACCTCAAAGTCGAAATCGTAGTCAGGAAGGTTACTTGTTGGTCCTGACTAAAGGAAATCTTACCTGACCAACCTTGAAGAACGTCAGGTTCCCTGAGAGTTCTCAGAAGAGGTTGTGGTGTCAAGTTTTCGTAGTTAAAAAGACACGAATCGAAAGAAGTGTCAGGCTGAGAGTGTCGGTATGTACTGATGACTTTTTTTGTATCGGAACTAACCTGCCTGGAATCAGTTGTTTCATTGCAGAGACGAAGACTTATACGACAGATCCAACGAGTATTGAAAGGAAGGTTCCTCATTCGTAGAAAATTAAAGTACCGACGTTAGTTGTAGACGTCACTAAAACCTCGGGGGTTTTTATTTCAGACTGTGACAAACGTGACAAAGGGGTAGATAAAAGGTACTTCAGTACCCTGGTCTACGGTACTAGAATCAAAAGACTTACAACTCGAAATTCAGTTGAAAAAGTGAGAGGAGAAAGTGAAAGTAGTTCTCCGAAAAATCAAGGAGAAGTGAAAGACGGTATTCCCACCACATTAGACTCCAATATCTATAACTATAGATTCCAATGACTATAAATAGGACCTTTAAAACTAAGGTCGAACATGAAGAAGGTCGGGTCACAAAGAGTACTACATGAGACGTATCTTCAATTTATTCGTCCCACTGTTATATGTCGGAACTGAATGAGGAAAAGGATAAACCTTGGTCGGACAACGAGGTACAGGTCAAGATTGACAACGAAAGACTGGACGTATATCCAAAGAGTTCTCCGTCCAGTCCACCAGACCATAAGGGTAGGGAAGTCTTAAAAGGTGTCAAATAACGCTAGGTGTATCAGTTTCCGAAACCGTATCAGTTACTTCGTCTTTATCTACAAAAAGACCTTAAGAGAACGAGAAAACTACTAAGACGCCCTACAACCGTTAAACTAGAGACCAAGGAGACGGAAAAGATTTTGGTGGAACTTGTAGACCTTCAAGTGTCAAGTCCATAATGACTTCGGACTGAACCTGTTAAAACTCGTAAATGAAATGATCGTACACTCTACTCGAGTTATACGATGACCTCTAGTCACCTCTTTATTGAGGTCTTTCTTACTTCCCTACCTCGGTTTCGTTTTTGTTATGGGTCGACACCTACACTGACCACTATCTTCGTTCTAGGTTACGACATTTCTCGTTATAAAGTATCCTTAGACTTTACAATCCAGGTACTAAGTTCCTTTTAACATTGACCAGTTTACTCTACCGTTCTTACTTGCAACTGTAAGATCCTTAGTCACTTACTTCTACCTGACCTTACCTACTTAAATTGAGTCTACTGGTAATATAGATGATGACGTCCGTCCCTAGGGAGTCTTCTTTACCTCATCGGTAGTACCAGTTGTTTTCTCAGGATTTACGTCATGAACCTACGTTAGAGTTTTTACTGATTTACTAGAGACAAACAGAGGTTCCCTTTGGTAAGTCATAGTTTTAATAGGTTCAGATACGAGGTTGGACATTGTGACTTCTTCGACTTTAACTTACCAAAATACTTCGGGACGTTGTGGAAAATCTTGATTGTGGGTTTTTTCTATAGGAAAAGTAATATCCCCTGACCTCACTTTTTCATCCTTGAGTTCTTTGTGCACTCTATTGTCCATTTAAACTGGAACCTTATGTCTTACTTCGTTCTGTTTCCGATTATCTCAAAACGGTTCTCTTGAGTAACCAGTATCGTTTGTGGGAGAAGGTTCTTGTATTCTCTTGTGAGATGTGTACCTGTAGTGGTCTACCAGTTATGGCTTTAGTCTAACTAATATAAGAAACGACGGTTTCTACCTCTATAAGATATGTTAGTCGTTTTTGTTCTGGTGTTCACCTGATACCGATTCTAGTACTTTAGGAATAATGCTTTAAGTCCGAATTTAACTTCTTTCATCCCTTTTGATGATCTGGTAAGTCCATACTGGATTTATTTTAAGGAATACTAATATGTCACCTTCACTCTTTATCTAAATTCCCTGATCTAGACTATCTATCTCACGGACTACTTAATACCTGACTTCAAGTACTGTAACATCTCCTCTGTCCCTAGTTCTGGTACGGGTACCTTTTCTTTACGTTTTTTCGTTTTACCGACGGACCCCTCCGGAATGTTTATCGACACTTTTCTTCTCTTCACTTTTCGTTTCCTCTTTTCCTTTCTATATTCGTAGACTTACGTCTCAAGGTTTCTTATCGTTCCTCTCTGTTCTTTCGGAAGGAGTCACTAGTTACGTTTCTTTATCTCCTTTTGTTGTTTTACCCTTTCTGATTTCTAGAGAAGTTCTTTTAATCTCTATGGTTCCCTTGTAAAGTACATATCTACCCGAGCTATTTCCTGTCTTTACCATACCTGGATTGTCTTCGTCTTCTATAACTCTTCTCCACCGTTCTTATGTATCTTCTTGACATGTTTTTTCTAGAAGTACTGGTTCTATTAGTGCTACCACACTAGGGAGTGGATCTCGGTCTATAGGACCTTACACTACAGTTCACCCGGAATCTTTCGTAGTGATGCTTGTTTCGATCACCTCCATTACCTTAAGGTCAACTCGATAAAGTTTAGGACCTTCTACTACGACAGTTTCACAACGTGAGTTATACGGTCGTTTAAACCTTTTGAGTCGTCACCGGTGTCCTGACCTTTTCCAGTCAAAAGTAAGGTTAAGGTTTCTTTCCGTTACGGTTTCTTATTCAGTCTTATCCGTATAAATTTAAAAATATATAAATTTGACCAATTAAAGTACGATACATGTAAAGTAGTGTTATTTTAGTATTTTTTATGTTGTATTTAGTGTCGGTAAATTCAAACGAAGGGTATTCAGGTCTCTTCCGTTACCGTTGGGTAAGGTCATCAGAACGGACCTTTAAGGGCACCCGTCTCCTCGGACCATCCAGACGTCAGGTACCTCAGCGATTCTTAGCATTTCCTGACTCGTTGAAGTGAAAGTGAAAAGTGAAAGTACGTAACGCTTCCTTTACCGTTGGGTGAGGTCACAAAAACGGACCTCTTAAGGTCCCCGCCATCTCGGACCACCCGACGGCACATACCCCCAACGTGTCTCAACCTGTGCTGACTTCGATGAATCGTCGTCGTCGTCATCGTCGTCCGGTATTCAGGTACTTAATCGACACGAGAGGAAAACTAGACTCGACCCGAGGTGATTCAAATTTAAACACACGGATACAAATGGTCATCTAGTTCTTCCACTGAACTGAATACACCCTAATTGAAAAAGTGTACACACATAAGGAGCCTGTTAGTCCAACCAAATCGACATAGAAAAATACAGAGTAGAGGTCGTTTGATCAGACCTGAAACTGAGTCCTACCTCTGTCCTCAGATTTTTCTCTGACTTTCACACATTTCGACGACTCGGAACCCAAGTCTTAATATTATAGTAACGGTGGTACAAGATCATCAGGGTCATTCAGTGTTATTATTGGGTCTAAGTCCTCCATCCCTTTACCTGAGGTATTAAACTTCTGTCTTCGAAGTTTTAATAGAGTTTTCTTACTGCTCTTCCTCGAACGATTGTTGGATGGTTTTACTATTTTATAGAAAGTTATAAAAGATTATATATTTAACACGACAGGAAACGAAAGAGTCAACGAGTCAACACAGGTCGAGAAACACTGGGGTACTTGACATCGGGTAGTCCGAGGAGACAGGTCCCATAAAAGGTCCGTTCTTATGACCTCACTCAACAGTAAATGAAGAAGTTCCCTAGAAGGGGTGAGTCCCTAACTTGGGTACAGAGTCCAAAGGACGTGACCGTTCGACTAAGAAATACTGACGTAGTGGACTCTTCGGGAGAATGTCTCTTTCGAGTACATTATATTAATCAAAAAACTTATAACAACTTCTTTAACACGTAGATAAACAACGTAGTAAAATGAATTCTTAATACATACGGTTAAAAGTATACGTAATATTGATACAGTAAATGTATCTGTACATATAATATAAGTATTTTATAATTATTCATATAAGTTTCATTTGTACATCTATTTAAATATAATCTTTATGTAAATAATTTTTTGTATATTAAGTATATTATGTATAAGATGTACTTCCTCTAGTAAAAGTGTAATAGATATACGTGTAAATTGAATATTACACTCAGGAGATATTAATTGTACGTTTTAAGATTATGGTAAACATAAAAGTTAAGTAAGAGAGAAAGTTAAGTAAAATGAGCTATTAGAGTCTCGTCTTAAACTCGTTAGATAATACGATTTTTTATTTGACAAGTCTCTTTTACTTATATAATAAGACAAAGAAAAGTCATTCAAAGAAGTGGGGTTATGAACTTTTTATTATTACGATAAAAAACACGAAACGGTTTGGTTTTTGTGACAAGTGGAATCTCGGAAATGTGACCGACAAGAGACACAGACTTTTCTAGAAAAGTATCTATACTACGACCATTGAAGAAGTGAAGAAGTTTGTAAACGATTTCTTAACATATTGTTACTTTAAATTAATATGATAAAGTAAATTTACTAATGGTAACTCCACCTCAAAATGAGGTAGTCCAAAAAGTTAAGACCCGAGACCACAGTAAACTTCTATCTATTAGAAACAACACCTCTCTCTTTACCATTGGGTGAGGTCATAAGTACGGATCTCTTAGGGCACCTGTCTCCTCGGACCACTCGACGACAGGTATCCCATCTTGTGTCAGCCTGTCCTGACTTCACTGAATCGTAAGTATGTACGTAACCTTTTCCCTTACCGTTGGGTGAGGTCATAAGAACGGACCTCTCAGGGTCCCTGTCTCCTCGGACCACCCGACGACGGATACCCCAACGTGTTTCAACCTGTACTGACTTCGGTGAATCATCGTCGTTGTCGTTAAGTAACAACACCCTGGTCGAGAGACGTAACATAACTTTCACTTTCAGCGAGTCAGGACAGGTTGGGAAACGTTGGAGTACCTGACATGACAGGTACCTTAACAGATCCGGTCTTATGACCTCACCATAATAATTTATGACCATCGGAAAGGGAAGAGGTCCCCTAGAAGGGTTGAGTCTCTAACTTGGGTCCAGAGGACGTAACGTCCTCCTAAGAAATGGTTGACTCGATAGTCCCTTCTGGTTAATTCTCCTACAATTCAGTATAGGGACCTGAGGTTTATAATCTACTGTCATTACAAGGGGTGTGTTTTTAGCACCGTTACTTTTTACGAAAAGTCAAGTCAAGTCAACGAGTCAGCACAGACTGAGAGACATTGGGGTACTTAACGTCGTACGTTAATCAACCGGAGGGACAGGTAGTCGATGAGGGCCTCAAGTGAGTCTGAGTGCAGGTAGCTTAGTCACTACGGTAGGTCGGTAGAGTAGGAGACAGCAGGGGAAGAGGAGGACGGGGATTAGGGAGGGTCGTAGTTTCAGAAAAGGTTACTCAGTTGAGAAGCGTATTCCTCCGGTTTCATGACTTCAAAGTCGAAATCGTAATAAGGAAGGTTTCATTAGAGTCCCGACTAGAGGAAGTCTTACCTGACCAACCTAGAGGAACGTCAGGTTCCCTGAGAGTTCTCAGAAGAGGTTGTGGTGTCAAGTTTTCGTAGTAAAGAAGCCTCGAGTCGGAAGAAGTGTCAGGTTGAGAGTGTCGGTATGTACTGGTGACCTTTTTGGTATCGGAACTGATCTGTCTGGAATCAGCCGTTTCACTACAGAGACGAAAACTTATACGATAGTTTCAACCAGTATTGAAAAGAAGGTTCCTCATTCGCAGAAAATTAAAGTACCGACGTCAGTGGTAGACGTCACTAAAACCTCGGGTATTTTTATTTCAGACTGTGACAAAGGTGACAAAGGGGTAGATAAAGGGCACTTCCCTACCCTGGCCTACGGTACTAGAAACAAAAGACTTACAACTCGAAATTCGGTTGAAAAAGTGAGAGGAGAAAATAAAAGTAGTTCTCCGAAAAATCAAGGAGAAGTGAAAGACGGTATTCCCACCACAGTAGACGTATAGACTCAAATAACTATAAAGAGAACCGTTAGAACTAAGGTCGAACACAAAGAAGGTCAGGTCGCAAAGAGTACTACACGAGACGTATCTTAAATTTATTCGTCCAACTGTCATATGTCATAACCGTTTATAGGGGACCCCCGGACCATCTTTGTAGGGAAAGGAAGAATTGTGTATGTGTACCACCTCTGGGAACATCATCCAATATTACGTACATAGTTGCAAAAGAAGTTAACTTTTATTGAGACCTTAAACTCTGTAAACTTGTTGGTATAATACTAATTCTTAAGTGTCTTAAATAAAAAACTATTGGACTAGATTTCTTTATCGTAAGGTGGAAAGTAAAAGTTCTGTGTTTTACTCTAGACTACGTCTTCGATCTTATTTTTATTGAAAGTTATAAAAAGGGGAATGTAAGAATGTTACTCCCACGATCACCGATATGGATTTGTATTACCAATGATAAACGTATAAAATAAACATAGTCAGTATTACAATTTACGTATTAACTAAATAGACGTTCACATTTATCTAATAATATTTAGAGATTTACTTTATTGTAAAAGTCCATAAAAATATTCATTTATACTTTTACTTTTACCAGAGTTAATGACGGATTCGTTCGTTTTATCAAATTTTCGTTAGTTACTAAATTATCGGTTACCGACATATACGATGTACTACACAACGTGTAACTTTTCCCCTTAGTTAGGTATATTAGACTTAGGTATCTTTTATATGTATTTAACGAGTAAATTGTCTATTAAACAATTTTAAAAGGTATTTAATATTAACTACAAGGTGACAGAAAAGATGGATTACATTCTTTAAGTATCTAATACATTTATATATACTCAGTATAGAAACTTTTATTTCGTCTATGAAATAAAATTAGAAATATGAGTGTCCTCGATCATTTTAACATTGTGTTAATACTGAGTTATTTATTAACATCCTAGTTAAAAAAAAAACTACATCCACTATGTAAAACGGACGGAATTTTAACATGAAATACAATAAATTAAGAAGGGAGAATTTCATATGAAACTTGAGTTTTAATACATTCTTTCAAGTGAACTTAAAGGATTTTTGCATTAAATTATTGAAAGAGAAACTAGGTAAGAAGAAAATGAGTTTCCGATGTGGGACCTCTAAGTCAACGGAACATAACCGAGACGATAACTAGGGTAGTAGGAGATTCAATAAAAACAGATCTGAAGACAACGGTAATCTGACGGAAAATTGAAAAGGTTATAGTAGTCATAAGTGGAAATGGAAGAGTTGATAAAATGACTTTTCGGGTCTCAAGTTGGTCACAAAAGTTGTTTTCGTTACGTCTCGTGACGAAAATATATAGATGTTATTATATATTTACACATTCGATTTACAGATGTTAATAGAGTACTCAGTATTCTTCCGTTACGAAAAGATTAAAGGAATACTGACATATGTGTGTGTACGTGTGTGTGTGTGTGTGTGTGTGTGTGTTCAGATATTATAGGAACACCGAGTAATCTTATTAAGGGATTGATAAGTGATAACGGATCAACCTCAATTGTGAGTAGGGTATACTAAACAAACTGTCTACTTAACACTCAGTTTCACCATTTCCCAGTGAAGTCCTGGTTTATATTTTCCATAACACATAAAGTTGAGCCGGAAGAGCGAGAACCAGGGGTGGTATTCTCGTTCACAGACTACATTACGGAAAGGAACTAAGACATAATACCTTTCTCATCTATCCAACTCGGTTTAGTTCGGATGGAGTCCACTCAGATCGTCTCTAATCTTCTGTCTCAAAAGTTTTGTGGAGAACGTTTCGTTCCTTCTTCATGACCTTGAAACTCTAATAAAAATACGACACATAGAAGTATCTTCGTTTGATTGTATTTATGAGTTATCCAATAAAATCAGAACGGAGTGATAAGGTCTTAAAGGAAGGGATAAGTTTATTTAATATGGTTCGAATTTTAAGTCCTACCACATAAAAAGTACGTATAGTTTAGGTCTCCAATTTATCCAGGTCTTAATCATAAAGTCGTTGATTTATTACGTGCATACCGGTCCGAGGAAAATATAAAGGAAGCAAAGGATCATCGTATAACTTAAAGGTGTAAGTGCGAACAGGTAAATACTAGTGCCTACCGATACTGTGAAAGTAGTCGGTACAAGAATGAGTTTGTGTACTTTTCCCTATTCACTTAAAAAGAGTACGGAAACAAGAAACGTCACCTTTCTTTGGGGAGTGGTGGTTTGTGTAAGTAGGGGGAGGTTTTTTTTTTTTTTTTTTAAGACCTCCTTAGAGTTGTCTGAAAATAAGTGTGTCATAGTCAGTCTAGAAGGGTATCAATAAGGATTTAGTTAATGACTCCTTTTTTTTGGGACGTTAAAAGAAATTTCAAAATCCGATAATTCTGAATCGAGAAGGAACTAAAAGGAAAAAATTCCCTCTCATCTATTTCAGTTCAAACTTTCAACATCTGTCCTTCCATTCGACGATCAGTGAAAATAAAAATTAATTTTCGATCCATATATCTTTCATTATTGTGGATAAAAAATCTCTGTGTTTTTACAATATCTTGGTATGACAAAGGATTGTAAAAAGATTTACAGTCACTAAAAAAAAAATTGGATGGTGTGAATACTAATGTTACAATCCTTTTAATACATTTCATTTGTACAGAACATGTCACGATGTAAAAAATAATTTTAAATTACTTTTCAATACTTTACGTGTAAGACCGTGTCGAACCTACTTTACACAAAACGATTCGTATAAGAAGTCTTTTCATTTTGTTTAGTAATACCTTTTATAAGTAGATGAAAAGACAAAACTGAACCCATAACATAACTATATAAGTTCGACGGTATTGATTAAAGGTGACTGACACAATGAATATTTTGTATTTAAATAAAACAGTATCGAGATCTCTGACCTCTAGGTTCTAGCTTCTGGTTGTTGTCATAGCCAAAGAGGACTCAGAAAAGAGGAACTGAACGTCTATCGGTGAAAGAGAACCACAAGAGTATACAGGAAAAAGGACACATATGTAGAAAGACTAGAGAGAGAAGACCATTCTTGTGTCAGTCTAACTTTAACCTAAGGTGGGAATATTGGAGTAATTTCAAATGGGAGAAATTCTACGATAGAGGTTTATGTTAGTGTAACGTGCAATCCTGGAGTTGTATACTTAAAATCCTCTTTATTTAACTCAGTTATTGTCCATACAAAGAAATCCTACTATCTTCAACGATGGGAGAAGATTCAAAAAAAAAAAAAAAAAAACGGAATAAAAGTATAAGGTTTAAAATAAAGCAATCGGACCTAAAAAAAGATGTCAAGATTTTTATGTTTATGTTAAAATTTTATATAAAGGTGGATAGTCTACAATGTATACTAGGGTTTCACATTAAAAAGTCGGGAAGTAATTTCCACAATACTACGACTCTTTTTGGAAAGTCTATAGTCTCAAAATCGGAACTTTTTGAAGTTACTGATGATTAGACAGACCTAAATAAAAGGTTGTGACAAAAAAAAAAAATTATTAAATTTCGTAAATCCCGTTTCATATACTTTGTTGAAGAAAGTTTTAGTTAAGCAATTCTTACTTTACGTGTTTTATATAAGTTTTACTTTTAATATTTGGTCACGAAAGGAAGACTGACGTAAGTCGGTATTTTATAATTCACCTTATAATTCTTATTGTTAATTTCTCGAATCGAAAATTCGACAGACCACCACACATTCTAAGTCAAGAAATAACGGATAATCTTTTTAATGAGTTCTACCGAAATCGATAAGATTCACTTATATCTTGACGGACGAGTCGGTGTCACCGTCTTTCATGAATTACTCATGATTTTCAAGAATGTAAAAGTAAGACCTATTTGATAAAACATTAAAAAGACTCCACTCAAATAAATTAACCTTATTTCAAATTTCACTATAATATGGATTTTATTTAGTAATGTTGATTAAACAAGAATTGGGACCTTTTTAAACTTTTCAATAAAAGTTACAGAGAAAAGATTCTGTCAGTTGTGTATTTTTACGAGTAAATAAATTGTAAGGATTACTTATCATTATCCTTTATTTAGGTATCTTCTATAGATTTAATATTCTTTTGGTGAAGACCAAACTCTGTTTCAGGTATTCTTTGTCGTTTCGTAATACTTTGTTTAATATATAAAAAACTAATTTTCGTCAAATAATACACAAAAAATCATTTTCCATACGACATTCACCTTTACTCCATTAACTTCCGTCTCCGGAGAAACTGACGAGTCGAGATGTTCCACTCTTCCTATGTCGGTCGTATTCACCCTTCCTTCTTTTTTTTGGTGGAAAGAAGAATTACTTTTGACGACCGACGTTGTACTTGTACCCTAAAATAAAGTCAAATACACCTAAGAAAGAAAGTAACCATTAGAATTGAGAAGTCTTTTATCGTACGGTAAGGCACCATCGTGTCGAAAAGGAAAGGACAGAACATTCATTTTCTCGAGACCCTAGTTCTACTATTCTCAGAAATAGCTCATGAAATCTTCAGATCCTTTATTCCCCACCATATTAGCACCGGGAGGTCCTCACGACGCCAATTTTTTTTTTTTTTTTTTAGAGGTCATGTAGTCGAGACCACCAACATGAAGTACTCTAAGATCAAAGTTACTCCAGTCTGTTGTCATTAAACAATACACCCAGTACCGTCTTAGGAAGAAGATTTGTGATGTTTGTTACTGAGAAAACAGTTATATTTATGTAGGATTACATAAATCAGAGGGACATCCGACATAATGTTTGAACTCTCGATAACACGGTTTAACACGGTGAGTCGTAATATTGTCGAAAAGTAGAACGGAAAAAAGGGGATGAAATATTATTTTCTCTTATTTTGTGTGATAATTTTCCATTCCGAAGAAGAGTCAAAAAATTTATATGTAAAATGAAACGTCTGTAACATTCTTTACTTGTAATATTCTTACCTGTTTAAAATCTTACACAAAATTCTGTCCTTATATTGCGTCGTCTTTTCAATATAATTATTAAGTCAAGTAAATATAAAAATAAAGGAGTGTTCATTTGAAGAGATTTAGATAAGAAAGAAGAAGTAGGTTTATTTATGCATAGACAATTTTTTTTTTTTTTTTTTGACCTTCTCTATTAAACAGGAGTTTTAACATTTAATTACATTATGTTACTTGTTACTAAAACGTTAATAGACCTATTTATAACCATCTAGAAAGTTAACAATAAGCGTAACAATAAGATTTAAAGGATTGAATTTTAAGAATGTTAAGGATCTCGAAATCTAAATTCATAACGTTTCGTTAATTGTATTTATATATAATTTTACTCTTAGATAATTATATAATACTACTCGAGAAAACAATGTATACGGGAAAAAAAAGATATAAAACGAAATGTTATGACATAACCAAAACGGTATGTAGTTGTACTTAGACGGTGCCCACATGTGCTCAAGAGTTAGGACTGGGAGGGAGAATGGAGGGAGGGTATGGTAGAGAGACCCAGTAGGGTCACGTGGTCGGAGTTCCTAGGACATAGTACGTAACTTGGATCTGACTGTTAAGTAAAGAATGTACTATAATATGTACAAAGTTACGGTAAGAGGGTTTAGTAGGGTGGGAGAGGGAGTGGGTGTCTCAGGTTTTAAGAAAAGATATATAGACACAGAGAAAACGAAAGAGAGTATGTCCCAATAGTAATGGTAGAAAGATTTAAGGTATATATACACAATTATATGACATAAACACAAAAAGAAAGACCGAATGAAGTGAGACATATTAGTCGAGGTCAAAGTAGGTGGAGTAATCTTGACTAAGTTTACATACGAGAATTCAGGGGAAAAAGGAGTAGGTAAGTATTTTGTTTCTCTTTCTCGGTCCCTTAAAGATGTCAAAGAAGTTTATGATTATGTGAAATATACCATAAAAAAAATATGATAGAAGTGACATATAGACATATCGTTGGGGACAAGTGTGTGTGTGTGTGCGTGTGTGTGTTACTGGTATGTGTGTGATTGTCTATTTGATATCATCTATTACCTGACCCAAAGTTTAACACCTATAGGATCAGAATAACAAGACCTTTTTTTTTTTTTTTCTATGCTCCAGTTTTTCTAATCTAAAACTTCAAAAAAAGACAACATTGAAACTTTTGTTCTTCAAATTGAGTCTGTTTGACATTTTTTTTCGAAAAGAGTTTTTAGACACATTTATTTATTTCTTTTTCTGTTGGAACAAGAGTTACTCAGTACTAAGGACCTCCGTTTTTTAGAATCTGTTCTACAATTTGTTACCAGTAAACGACAAAATTCTAAGTTTCTATGACATGAAAGGAACAAGAGACTTTAGGTGTAATTTAAAATTTACTAGACGAATATCATCCACGTAAAAAATATAAACATGAACTTTTTAATTGAGGTCAAAATTCATAAGTAACTATTATTCAAAACATTTTGTTTATCTGTAGTTCATTGACAACTCAACCGGGTTTTCAAACATTGGGGTTGTTTGAAAACCCGTTAGGGGATTTCATGAATGGTATAGTTTTTAAGTTATTATTATCCAAAAAAAAGGATAATTTTAGTAAAAGTTTCGAGTCTGTAAACCATTACTTCACAATTTTACATTCGTCTATAAATATTATGACACGGTAAATTTGATGTATTGTGTGGTCGTCGTCTCTTCATAACCCTAACGGGTCGAAATTTGTACACACGAGCATAAGATTGTGAACAGTAATGTTTTACAGACTAGAAACTTTTACTAAAATTATCTTTTTATTTAATAATAACTTTGAAAATTATACAAATTCATGAAATCATTCATGAAACTTTTGTGGAGAACTCTTTGGATATACGTCCAGTCCTTCGTTGTCAATCTTGACCTGTACCTTGTTGTCTGACCAAGGGTTATCCTTTTCCTCATGTAGTTGCGACATATAACAGTGGGACGAATAAATTGAATGTACCTCACATGTAGTACTCTTTGCGACCCGACCTTCTTCGCGTTCGACCTTAGTCCTAACGGTCCTCTTTATAGTTATTGGAGTCTATACGTCTACTGTGGTGGGAATACCGTCTTTCACTTCTCCTTGATTTTTCGGAGAACTACTTTTACTTTCTCCTCTCACTTTTTCAACTGAATTGCGAGTTATAAGTCTTTTACTTCTAGTACCGTAGACCAGGGTAGTGAAGTGCCGTTTGTCTACCCCTTTGTCATCTTTGTCACAGTCTGAAATAAAAACCCCGAGGTTTTAGTGACGTCTACCACTGACGTCGGTACTTTAATTTTCGGAGAATGAGGAACCCTCCTTTCAATACTAGTCGGATCTATCGTATAACTTTTCGGCTGTGTAATGAAACGGTTGTCTTCGGGCAGATCAGTTCCGATACCAAAAAGGTCATCAGTACATACCGACACTCTCAACCTGACACTTCTTTCGACTTGCGACTTCATGACTACGAAAACTTGACACCACAACCTCTTCTGAGAACTCTCGGGGAACCTGACGTTCCTCTAGGTTGGTCAGGTAAGACTCCCTATAGTCGGGACCCTATAGAAACATCCCTTTCTACGACTTCGACTTTGAGGTCATGAAACCGGTGGAGTACGCTTCTCAACTAAGTAACCTTTTCTGACTACGACCTTCCCCAACCCCCGTCCTCCTCTTCCCCTGCTGTCTCCTACTCTACCAACCTACCGTAGTGACTGAGCTACCTGCACTCAGACTCACTTGAGGCCCTCAACTACTACCTGTCCCTCCGGACCGCACGACAGTAAGTACCCCAGCGTTTCTCAGCCTGTGTTGACTCGTTGACTTGACTTGACTTGACTACTTACGAGGAGAGGACAAAGAACCACCGTGGAGAGAATAGAGAAGTTGGGAAGGGAAGGGACTAATCATTGACACACTTAGACAGGAAACCCTGAGTCCCTCTTAGTACCTCCGACCTCAGACAAGAGACGTTTGTTCCTTGTTCCGTGACTCCGAAGGTATTGGTCCTCGGTATGTCCCATAACGGTCGAAGTGGGATTAATAATCTAATTATAATAAAATATTTATTTGTGTCAATAAGACAAAAATTTCCTAAGTCTCATAAAGTTTATAACAATTCCTATAAGAATAAAAATTTTCTTCAATTCGAGAGTTATTTGAAAGTGAGTTTCTATGTCGCACGAACCCCGACCACGTACACCTACTGGGTGTCTCTACAATACCCCTCTCTCCACCCTCCCCCCAAGTACAAACCCTTGCGTACATTCTTAATTTCTAAAATTTTAATTTTTTTTTAGATTTTTATTTTTTTATTTTTTTATTTTTTCTAAGGTACATAATTTTTTTCTCTAGTTTTGGTAAAATTATAAATCGACTAGAACGTAATTTGAAAGTCGAGGTTTTATAAACTACTGTTAGTATATATTAAATTAATTCGGTGTATTATATAAATTTAATAATATTTTTATTAAAATAAAGTCGATAAAAATTCGATATCTAAAAAAGGTAACACTTAAAGAACCGATTTTGTAGATTCTTTACTCTGTCGATAGATAAAAACTGACCCCTGACAGAAGGATTTAAATAAAATAAAAAGTGAGAGGAACATAGGGAGTCCCTCAATAAAATAAAGGTACTCTACCAAGGTCGTACACATAAATTAAATATGATACCCAATATTAGATACCATGTAATTAACAGAAGACTATAAAAAAAAAAAAAGAAAAGACAGAAGACAAACCTTTTTGAGTCTTGACAGTCTTGGTTCTCCTCAAATTTTTTTATACCACAAGTATAAGAATAAAAAACTCTTTCTTCAATGTATGGGGATAGAAAAACCTCATATAGTAATAAAACACAGTGACGTTCTAGGAGGTTTAATTGCAACACAAAATGAAATAAGTCGAGATCCTAATCGATAGAGATTACTAAGGACCAAGAGAAATAAACTCTTACCATACGTCTTTCATTCTTTACCCAAGACCCACACGAACGACGATGACCGTACAGTGACGAAATTTCGGGAGAGTCATCTTACTTAGTCCTTTATGTACATACGTAAGATTCGATACGTAAGGATGTATAGATATTAATATATACATAGAACGGTAAACATAATTATAATTTGTCTAAACTACATAGACCGAGATTAGATTAATAGTTCACCTAACCAGATCAGAAAAAAGGAAGATATAGTATTGAAGGAAGAGGGAGTCACTCTTGAGATAGAGGGTGGTATATTAGAGGTGGATTGAATAAAGAAGTTGAAGTTATGTGTGCATATCATCTAAGACTTCACAATTTAGTGTGATGATTACTAATCGTATAAATTGGAAATTTATAGTAAGGGTTTATCGACGAGGTGACATAGATACGTTAACAAGTAAATTACGTAGATATCTTTCTATTTAACCAACGAATTAAAAAGAATAATAATTATTCATTTAAAAGATATTTGTACGTGTACTCGACTGAGTAACCTTTTCTGGGACTACGACTCTTTCTTACTCCCGTTCTCTTCCCCTTCTCTCTCCTACTCTACCAACTTACCGTAGTGGTTGAGTTACCTGTACTCAAGCCCGTTTGAGATCCTCTATCGTTTCCTGTTCATTCGGACCGTACGACGTCAAGTACCCTAGTGTTTCTCATTTCTGTGTTGAATCGCTTACTTTTTGTTGTTGTGTACGTGTATGTCCAACAACACACTTTTTTTAAAGGAGTGTTGATAGGTCCTCGTACTGATGTTGTAACACACGTTTAGATATAAATTAAAATATTATTCACAATTTATTGAGGAGATTATTATGAAGGACTGTAAGATATAACGGTTAGAAAAACTTAAAACCAAATTAAAATTATCGTACGTTTCTATAGAGTAACAAAGGAGTCAAATGTGTAAGAATCACTGTTAGTATTTCTTTCCGTTACGGTATCTGAGAACTCTCAGGGGACCTGACGTTCCTCTAGGTAGTCCAGGTAAGATTTTCTCTAGTTAGGACCTACAAGAAACCTTCCTTACTACGGTTCCGACTTTGATGTCATGAAACCGGTGGAGTATACTTCTCAACTGAGTAACCTTTTCTGAGACTACAACCCTCTCTAACCCCCGTCCTCCTCTTCCCCTGCTGTCTCCTACTCTACCGACCTACCGTAGTACCTGAGCTACCTGCACTCAGACTCACTTGAGGACCTCAACCACTACCTGTCCCTCCGGACCACACGACGTTAATTACCCCAGCGTTTCTCAGCCTGTGCTGACTCGTTAACTTGACTCGACTTCTCGAGTCAAATTAAACGACAATATCATTAAAATTTTTAAACTAATAATATAAAGAATAAACTTATAGGATATAATTAGTAGATCTAAAAAGAAAAACTGAAAACAGAATTGTAAAATCACTTATGACAAAGGAATGACAAGAAAATTCGACAGTAACTTTTTTATACATTAGGGTCATCTGGGGTATAAAATAAGGACGAGATTAAGTACCACGAAACAAAGTAATTTAATTATGACTAACATGAGGTCATTATAGAAATGATTATTATTGATAGATATCAATGATTATTATTGATAGAAAACTTTATTAGAATCCCCAATCGACTTTCACTGAAGAAGGTCTCCCAGAGATTATCTAAGTCACTTCGCGAGAACTTATGATATTACATCCGAGATATATTAATAAAAATACTAGAAATGTTGAAAGTACTTTTCAATTAAGAATTATCTAGTAGTTATATTTTAAGGTTTTACATATCTCTCTTTTTATCCTTTTTTAACAAAACAGGAACTCAAACTCCTACAAAATTCCATATTGTAATTTTCACGTTAATTAATTTTTTTGATTATTTAATATAAAACGACTCTAACAGATTTCTGTTTATTATATTTAGGTTCCTATTTTTCTTTTATAAACGTTTAGTGTATAGATTAATTCCTGATAAAAAGAACTATGTATTTCTTGAATTTTCAACTCATTTCATTATTTGGTGGTTTAATAAGTAGACAGTTACTTAACTGTCTTTTAAGTGGGTAAGGTCAGATAAAATCAACCGACTAAGGATCTTACGACTGCAAGTGAGAACGGTAGAGGACAAACTGGTGAAGGTTAAACGGAACTGAGTACCTGGATCGTAAGGTACAGGGATACGTTAAAACGAGAAATGACGTAGTCTGGAAAGAAGATAGGGGTCAATGTAGGTGTCGACCCACAACAAAAACGAAACCGAGGTAGGGAAAGAAAGACCTCAATAAAGAGGTGACTAGAGGTCATCATATAACCCGAGAATGGTTGGACCCCTCAAGGACAAAGTCATAGGATAGTAAAACGAAAAAGTATGACAAGTACCCCAAGAATTCCGTTCTTATGACTTTATCAAATGGTAAGAGAAGAGGTCACCTGGTGTAAAACAGTTTGAGTCGAGATCTCTTTTCCATTTCAAGTTCATAACGATCTAATGTCACACCTTCTTGTATTTTTATATTTTCACTAATTTTCGTTGTTTCCACCCATTCTCAAAATTTCCTATGTCGTTCGCAGATTGTTTATAGCTTCATATAAATGTATACAGTTCTTCGTTCAGTTTTCGTTTTATATCTCGGTTACAAACTTTTAAAAAGTCTTAGTTACTTCCTATGGTTAAGTATTGAGATACTTCGGGTTGTTTAGGTTTCGTCTTATTTATACTCATTTAAGATAAGAATCTATGTAATACTATTTAAAGGTCTTATGTCATTGATTACCCTATCCATCATCTACCCCAACCTATTCCTTCCAATTAATTAAAAACTTTCTCCTTCTCAATTTAACTGATAACTGAAAGATGGATTTGGTACCATCGATCCTTAATCACTTTAAAATAAAGGATGCTAAAATCTCTTTTATTGATGAATAGATATTAAGATAAAATATCTATTAAATTTTTTATCTTCTTTATATCAAAATACCTCACCAGTTCTACAGTCTCAACCTTCTTATACTCAAGTAAAGTAGGTGTCATGTGGTTGTAAATAATGATAAATACCTCGTTGTTAACTACTCTTTTTAGTCTTTTCACCTTCTTTTTTTAGATGTTGATTTTTATACTTCTTCTATCGTGTTTTTATACTTATCCTCTTACGTACGTACGTACACGATTCCTTACGTCCTCTCCTACTCTGTGTTTCATCAACCCAGGGTGTCAGACTGTTTGTCCTCCTATTAATGTTAACGTCTTCGAGAGAGGTCCCTCGTTCCCCAAGCTCCGGATTTAGTCTGAGGGATCGGACTCCCAGGACGTGACACTTCTACTCGGGACTCTTATAAACCGAAGTTCCTTTCGTCCCGAATGAAGACCGCCTTGGTCTCCTGACTCTCTTTGTCTCTTACGTGAGAATTACCTGTGTGTGTTTTAGAGTGTACAAGGTCCTGGTCTCGTCTTCGTTTCTAAACTTTTCTCGGACCTAGTCTTAGTCGTCGATTAGAATTCTCATGGGACCTCTCCGTCGTCCGTTCGTATCGAGTGGGACCCATGTGTTTGTAACCTTGTCGGTAAATTCCCTCGAATATAATGTTACACCTCCGACCACAACTTTTCGTGGTAAAACTTAGGAGGGAAATCGAATAATCACGACAGTGGCCAGATAGTGACCTGAAATCAGTGGTCATGACCTTAGAGAATCTGGTTCTTTGATCACCTCTGTGTCGAGGGAGAGTCTTCGTGCAGTCAATGAAATTCTGGTGGACTTGGGTATCGGTAATCCTGAGTCGGAACATGTCGTCTCCCGGATCGGGAACCGGGACGTATAATGACGTATCTGTCATCCAGGTCCTTGAGGTCCGGGAAGTCGAACTCCGGGACACTGGGTCGAGATACGTGATCATCTGACCTTTTTGGGAGTCCTGGTCGGAATGGGTGGTCATTCGGTTGTGGTCGCGACCCTGGGAACCCGAGACCTCAGTCTCTCTCGTCCTATACCGAAGTAGGTGATCACCCGATCTTAATATCAGTGTGTGGTCTCCCTTTTGTTGTCGAGGTCCTACTGACGTCGGTGTGTCGGACGGTATAGTCCTATGTCGGTTAGGTGGTCATCGGACCGTCGTGGAGACCCTGCGGGACCTGGGATAGGGACGAATGGTCGTCCGGTTGGTGTCGAAACCTTATGGGACCATAGGAATCCGTCATCGGTACCCTAGGTCTCGATGGGTGGTGTCTGTGACGGTAGTCGGTGGGATCCCTTGTCGGGATAGATGGTCACCCGTCTTTGGTCGAGGTCATAGGGGTCCCGGGACGACAGTCTCTGGGGTCCTGGGTCGATAGTCTCTGGGGTCCTGGGTCGTTGTAGGTAGTCACTGACTCGTCACCGGTGTTTCTGTGAAACTCGTAACCGGAATGGGTCTGCGTCCGATCGTAGTCAAGGTTCTGTAGGTGGGATTCTAGGTCCGAGGTGAGCCGTACCCACTCCTTTCGAAACCTTATTTAGTCTGTGTTGTTATTCGACACAGACTTTGACAGGGGTCGTCCAGTTTTATGAAAAGACCTATCTAGAGGTGTCCGTTCCCTTTGTTTTCCATTTTATTTGTTAAACCTGATACAGTTTGATTTTCCGGTGACAGACTGACCCTCTTCTAGAAATGTTTCCTATATAAAATATTCCACAATTATAAATTTTATATGTTTCCTAAGTCTGTTGAGTTGTAAAAAAAAAAATTCAGTTGACCGAACTTTTTACTCGACTCCTAAACTTATCTATCAAAGGGTTTCTTTTGTATGTCTACCGATTGTCCGTATGCTTTACTTCGGTTTGTGACGATTAGTAGTCTCTTTACGTTTGGTTTTGGGGTCTCTTTAGTCTTAGTGTGGACAGTCTTACCGATGATAGTTTTTCTGTTGTTTGTTGTTCAAAACAACTCTTACACTTCTTTTTTCTTGGGAACACGTGTATATTTAACCACGTCGGTGATTCCTTTTGTCATGTCTCCGAGAAGTTTTCTAATTTTTCTCTTAATTCGGATCCTTTTCTTTTTGTTAGTAATGTTTTTTATGTAGGTGCAGATGAATAACGTCGTAATAAATGTTATCAATTCACCTTCGTTACATTCACGAGTAGTTGTCTACTTACCCTTTTTCTTCACCGTTGTAGACAACCTAGTGTCTTTTTCCTTATCTTAAGGTCTTTTTGTAGATAAAGACGAAGTAACCGATATGATTTCTAAAACTGACATACCTAGTGTTATTTGACACCCTTTAAGAATTTCTTTACCCTTATTGTCTAGTACATTGGACAGAGGACTCTTTACACTTACATTCAGTTCTTCGTTGTCAATCTTGGTCTGTACGTTATTACCTGACCGAGTTTTAACCCTTTCCTCAAGTAGTTCCAACACATAACAGTGGGTCAAATAAATTGAGGATACTCTTATACGGTGATTTCCTTATGATAGACGTAGTCGTTAATTTTTCTTACTTTAGAATAGTAAACGTTGTTGTACCTCCTTGAATGTTCAATAATACGACTCACTTTATTCAGTCTACTTCTGTTGATAATATAATAAAGTGAATATACATCTTAGATTTTGTATTTTTGTTTACTTATTTACATTGTTTTGTCTTGGTCTTAGTTTCTGCATTCCTTTTTTTCGACCATCAACGGTTTTCCTCCGTCCACCCCACTCCTTATTTTATCTACTTCCTCTAATTCTCCATGTTTAAGGTCGAAGTCTTATTTGCTGAGTACCCATATATTACATGTCGTACCCCTTATCGGTTATTGATACATTATACGAACATACGACCGTATAGTATTGATCTGAAGACCACAACTAATCGAGTTTTACATATCTTTATAACTTAATGATACGGTACAGTTTTATTTATTGTATCACAACATCCAGATAATATGAAGTTTGTTTATTTGTTTGTTTTTTTCTTTAATCTAAAGAACAATGGTGTTGAACACCCGAACCCCTCCCTCTCGGTTTGCTTCCATCATTTTTCCGTGTTTTAAAATTTATATTCTATTTTTTTCGTAATCCTTACATTACATTCTGTACTATGTATACACACAATATATTCATCAATACTCCAACTTATGATTCTAAAGAGTAGTGTTCTTAAAAAAAAGATAAAAATTTAAAACATAGACATATTCTATTACCTATAAGTAATTTCCGTCACACTACCAGTGAAGTACTACGTACATTCAGTTTAATAATACGACGTGTGGAATTTGAATATGTCTCAACGTACCGTTAATATCGAGTTCTTTTTACCTTCTTTATAAAAAATTTATATATTTTGGATTTTGGGGTTGTCTTCCACTTTAATTAGTTGGTGTTTAATCAGTCTTTTTCTTGAACTCTTACTTTTTCGTTCTCATTTTATCAAGATCAATCATATTCAAAGTAAAAAGATTATTATTGGTAGTGGTAGTAAATTTTATTTTAGAAACCTTTGACATAAACATCTTTTCTTCAATTTTAACCGTAAACGAGTCCAATGGCGGGAGTATTAGAGTCTCAAAATAGAATAAAATAACAGAAGAAAAAGAGGAATAAAAGTATCGGTAACAGGAAAGAAACTTTCAGTACGGGAATCTATTAAATTCTAGTAAAAGTGTCAAGTCAAGTCAAGAAGTCAGTATAGTTTGAGAAACGTTAGGGTATCTGACGTCGTGCGGTTCTTAGGGACAGGTAGTTGTTGAGGGTCTCGAAGGATTTTGAGTACAGGTAGCACAACGACTACCGTAAGTTGGTAGAGTAGGAGACAGAAGAGGAAGAGGAGGACGGAAGTTTGAAAGGGTCGTAGTCCCAGAAAAGGTCTCAGTCAAGAAGGGTAGTCCAACAGTTTCCCAACCTCGAAGTCGAAGTCGTAGTCAGGAAGGTTACTTATAAGTCCTGATTAAAGGAAATTCTAACTGACAAACTAGAGGAACGTCAGGTTCCCTGAGAGTCCTCAGAAGAGGTTGTCTCAGAAGTCACGAGTCGAAAGAATTATCAGGTTGAGAGTGTACGTATGTACTGATGACTTTTTTGGTATCTAAACTGATCTACCTGTAATCAGTCGTTTCATTACAGAGACGAAAAATTATACGACAGATCCAACCAGTATCGAAAAGGACGTTCCTCGTTCGTGGAAAATTAAAGTATCGACTTTAGTGGTAGAAGTCACTAAAACCTCGGGTTCTTTTATTTGAGACTGTGACAAAGGAAAAAAAGGGTAGATAAACGGTACTTCTTTACTCTGGTCAACGGTATTAGAAACAAAAAATTACTACTCAAAATTCGGTATCAAAAGTGAGAGAAAGTGAAAATAGTTCTCCGAGAAATCAAGGAGAAGTGAAAGACGTTACTTCTACCACATTAAACGTATAGACTCCAATAACTATAAAAAGGGTGTGAGAACTAAAGTCGAACACGAAGTAGGTCAGACCTTAAAGTGTCCTACATGAGACGTATATTCAATTTATTCGTCCCATTGTTATATGTCGGAACTGTATGAGGAAAGGGTTAAATCTTGGTGAGGGTAACAAGGTACAGAGTAAGATTGAAATCGAAGAACTGGACGTATGTCTAAAGAGTTCTCCGTCCATTCCACCGACCATAAGGGTAGAGAACTTCTTAAAAGGTCAAATAGTACTAGGTGTGCCAGGTTCCGAAACCACATCAATTATTTCGTCTTCATCGACAAAAAGACCTTGAACGAACGAAACAGATTCTACGTTACCGACAACCGTCAAACTAGAGACCAAAGAGACGGAAAGGATTTAGGTCGAAATTGTAGACCTTCAGGAGCCAAGCGAATGACAACTTCTGAACGAACCTTTTAAAACTCGAAATGAAACGATCGGACACTCTACTCACGTTAAAACGCCATCAAACTTGTAAGAAACCGGAACGGAAAGAAGCCCTAACCTTACTTTCGACTGGAACGGTTAAAACATCGGTGATAACTCAAAAGGTTTAAACGACCGTATAACTCAGGTCTTGAAATTGTTGTATTACAAAATCCTAAACTTTATCGAGTAAAAGTGAATCAAGGAAGTTTCTGCTAAAGGAGTGAGTTAAAAGACCAACATGGGAATTAAAACTAAATACTTGAAGTGGAAAAGTCGTTAGAACCGATGTATAATTGACGTGACACCGACAGGAGATACTATAACAAAACAGGTCTTTAGAACTAAGAAATGTGTCCCTCTGTATGTAAAAGTTTCACAATTGATCGAGGACTAAGGGAAGTGGACGAACTTCTTATTTTAATATTGTTACTTATTCGATGAACTTACAAATTTATATGAATTATATAAGTAGTAAAATGTATATTTTTGTATTTACTCTTAATGTTTCTGTCGGAATATATTAGTTAAATTTACAATATATACGTAAAATTTTTTATATTATCACCTAATACCAAAACGTACACAAGTCCAAACCTTTCTGACTGGTATTAAGGTAGTCTACTACAGAGGAAAACACGTAGGTTAAGATGTATGATAAAATGTATATACGATGTCCTTAAAGGACAAAAGAATAAAAGACCTCTAAATAAGTAGGTACGGAGGAGAAATAGTGACATTTTTTCGTTAAACTATTTTTTCCGTCTATACGTGTGAACGACGACAACTGTGTGACGAGACATAGAGTAAGATTAAAGGACGGTGGTGGAGGGTTTGACTAGATATAGAACCGTTAAGGGATACTGTTAGACAAGTGTCGTGGTAGATGAGAAAATTTCTATTTGTAATAAAAATATAGGACTTGATGACATTGTTTACTGGAAATATGTAAATGATTTTGTTACTGACTACTAATGACTATACAAAAGTTAGTTCTGATATCGTTTGTTGGGTTAAGTAGAATATTTTTATCAGTTTACTTAAGTTTGTAAACTTCTGAGGGGGGAAAGGGGAAAGGAGGTAGGGTAAAACCTCTATGAAGTCGAAATGACAATCTGACCGACGAAACAGTTAGAGTAGTTTATTCCGTTTCCCGTTCGTGTATGTGTGACGGTAAATTATATGGTGGACTTAGTCCTTGTGTATCAGGTCTTATAAAACTTTGTAATAAAGTCCTGAATAAGGTCGATAAGTGAGGTAGGGGTTTATTAGGAAAGGAGAGTTTAGACTTATACACTCTCGTCAACGGGAAAATCTAAACCTCCCCTGAACCCATTGTGTTCTATTTAATCTAAGAATCAAACAAAACAAACCGAAGAAAAAGGGGAGAACAGTCATAAGGTGAATTCGACAAAGGATAACACGTGGAACGAAGGGAAGAGTGGTCTCCTGACTGGAGTCCTCTGTCTTTTCTCGTCCGAAACAACGTCGATTAATCTCTCCCATCGATGGACCCTTTGACCGACCGATGTTGTGTCATTGATAACTTCTAGAAACATAAATTGTTTAGAAATGGTTTTTGAAATAATACTAGTCCCAAGACCTTATTAAAGTGTCACAAAGTGAAAATTAAGACCAATGTCAAACAAAAAAAAGTAAACAAGTAAAAAAAGTAAGAACTCTTATACAAGTTGTCGAAGTTTTAAAGTGTATTAAGCATATTGAAATTATTAGTATAAATATTTAGTATCTTGTAACACATGACCCGATCAAATTTTGACTATAAAATATAAATTATACCTTTGATTAAAGAAGTAAAGGAAAGAATGTTCTAATATATATAAATATATTTACATGATACATATGAATATACGTTTAAGTATATATATATATAATTAAAATGTCGTCTGTGTGTATGGGGTGATATATATATATATATATATATATATATATATATATATATTTTAGTGATACAAGTAAGAGTTACACAACTGGGAGTCAGAAGTTAGTGTTTCGTTTGTAAAGTGTATTAGTTATTCCTTTATACCGTTATAAATCATTAAACACATTTAAAGTCAAAGAGGAAAACTATATGTTTTTTATTATAAGATAATACGAAACTTCACCAAACAAACGAAAATGAACATAATTTATTAGATTTACTTTATATTTATGGAACCTTAACTTTTTTCCTTTATTCAAAATAAACAAGCCAAATGAAGTCAAGTCAAGTCAGTGAGTCAGTACAGACTGAGAAACGTTGGGGTACCTGACGTCGTACGGTCCGTAGGTACATGTAGTGGTTGAGGGTTTCAAATGAGTTTGAGTGTAGGTGACTCAGCCACTACGGTGGGTTAGTAAAGTAGGAGACGACGGGGAAAGTGGAGGGTGGAAGTTAGAAAGGGTAGTAGTCTTAGAAGAAAAAATTTCTGAGTAAAGAAGCATAGTCCACCGGTTTTATGACCTTAAAGTCGAAGTTGCAGTCAGGAAGGTTACTTATAAGTCCTGATAAAGGAAATCCTAACTCACCAACCTGAAAGAACGACAGGTTCCCTGAGAGTTCTCAGAAGAGGTTGTGGTGTCAAGTTTTCGTAGTTAAGAAGTCGTGAGTCGAAAGAAATATCAGGTTCAGAGTGTAGGAACGTACTGATAACCTTTTTGGTATCGGAACTGATTTGCCTGAAACAACCATTTCATTACAGAGACGAAAAATTATACGACAGATCCAACCAATATTGAAAAGAAGGTTCCTCATTCACAGAAAATGAAAGTACCGACGTCAGTGGTAGACGTCACTAAAACCTCGGGTTCTTATATTTCAGACGGTGACAAAGGTGACAAAGAGGTAGATAAACGGTACTTCACTACTCTGATCTACTATACTAGAATCAAAAGAAGTAAAACTCTAAATTCGGTTGAAAAAGTAACAGAAGAAAGTGAAAGTAGATCTCCGAGAAATCAGGGAGAAATGAAAGACGGTATTTCCACTACAGTAGACGTATAGACTCCAATAACTATAAAGAGGGTCGTTAGAACTAAGGTCGAACACGAAGTAGGTGGGTCGCAAAGAGTACTACATGAGATGTATATTCAATTTATTCGTCCCACTGTTATACGTCGTAACTGCATGAGGAAAAGGATAAACCTTGGTCAGAAAACAAGGTACAGGTCAAGATTGACAACGAAGAACTGTACGTATGTCTAAAGAGTTCTCCATCCAGTCCACCAGAACATAAGGGTAGAGAAAGTCTTAAAAGGTGTCAAATACCACTAGGTCTGTCAGTTTTCGAAATCGTATCAGTTATTTCGTCTTTATCTACACAAAGACCTTGAGAGAAAAAAAAAAAAAAAAAAAAAACTACTAGGTTGTCTATAACCGTTAAACTAGAAACCAAGGAGACAGAGAAGATTTTGGTCGAACTTGTAAACCTTCAAGTACCAAGTATATAACAACTTCGGAAGTATCCTATTAAAACTCGTAATGAAATGATCACACACTCTACTCACGTTAACACACCATCAAACTCGTAAGAAACCGTAACGGAAAGAAACCCTAACCTTACTTTTGACTGGAAAAGGTCAGGACACCGGTGACGAGTCAGAAGGTTTAAACTACTGTATAACTCACGTCGTGAAAGTGTCTTTGTAGAAAATCCTGAACTTTATCGAGATGACCTTAAGGTAGTGGAGGTGATCGAGACAAGTATCACTACGAAAATTGTGGGTAAACTAAAGTGTAAGGTCCTACAGACCGAGATCCACTCACTAGTGTGGTAGTACTAATAGAACCAGTACTTCTAGCAAAAACATGTCAAGACACATAAGAACGGTGGAGAAGAATTATAGAAGACGAAGACAATCCAGGTATAGTAAAGACAGGAAATAGTTCGGGTAGAAACGTACTTTAAAAGGGAAACATAGTGATTAAAAGAATTTCTCTAGAGATCAGAAAGGATTAGATAACAAAAGGAGATAAAGAAACGTGACTAGTGACTTCTTCCGAAAGAATAGAGAGGAACGATAAGAAACCTTGAAACGTAAGTCTACCTATATAGAAAGGAAAAGAGGAAACGAAAAGTATGGAGAATAAATAATTCCTTGAATACTTCGTATCGTAAAAAACTTTAGTTTCATAGTATATATAAATCAAAATATTATTGGTTTAAAAATGTTTTATTTGAGACACATTATTGTGACATTTAACTCTCAGATCGTACCAGAGAGACTAGTGACGTGTGTGTCTGTGTGTGTGTGTGTGTCTGTGTGTGTGTGTGTGTGTGTGTGTGTGTTTTGGTCACGTGAGTGTTTCATGTTTTCATATATTGATGTGAATATTTACTTAATGAGATTTGACAAAAACTGGATTTGAATTCTAGGTTATGATATTTTAGTAATAAAGTAAAAGAACATACGAATGGGTTTGTTTCATAGTCGATTTAACAAAGAGAGTTTTTACATTGACAACTTTAAAATTAGGTATTATGAAGAATTACACTGACTTAAATCTTTATCTCGAAAATTTCACCTTAATTTAATTTTAAGACCATGAAATGGTACGACTGTTCACTCTCTTAAGTAAACGATCGTCAAAAAAATTAACGGGTTCTTCTGATAACGGACAAAAATTTGTTATACTATCCAGAATACTAGAGTGTATAACAGAAGTTTATAACGACGGAGACACCTATAGAACAATATGTCTATATTTTATTAGTGTAACTATTAGATACCCTTGAGTCCTGATAAATAGATTTAGGGACACCCTGAAAATTTATCAAGAATAGTTAGAAGGACTTCGAGCAATAAAAAAGTTGATAAAAATCACAAACACATTAAATTTCTTTTATAAAGGTATAAATTCAATGAGATTTTATATTAACATATAGTAAATGACATACACGGAGACTGGACTGACATGTGTATATTAGAGATGTGAAGGTTCAAATAACCCCTTTTTATTCCGACAATTTAAGTTTATGGATATTTCTTCTCTGATTCTACATAAGTAGTTTTCGTGTGACTAGTCATCTGTATCTTCTCACGACCCCTAACACCTCTTGACCTTTAACTACTCATGTAATTTTATATAAATCTATGTGAAAACCAACTGTATCAACCAGTTTTATTTTATATAAACTTCAGATGTATTACTATGTAACCATTGTGTAAATTACAGGAGTGTAGTCAATTCATGAGTACTCGGTGACATAAAAGTTATACGTACCATTATTTTAACTAAAACTTTGAGTGACAAGGAATAAAACAAGAGTTATACTAGGATCAAAGGTACACTAATTATATTTCATAAGTTAACTATAGATATACAGTTATCTAATACCTTAATATGTCCATTATAAACAATGAGAAACTACCACTTTATGTTCTGTTTCATACGTTTCATACGTTTCATCTTACGGTTTATAAGAAAGTAACTTACACATATGAAACATAATTGAGTAACAAAACACGAAATACACTATTGTGTGTGGGCGTCATCGTTTGTACTCTGGAAGAATCAGATTTCAACGTGACGGGACACTGATTTTAATTGTTACCCGCAATGGAAGGAGACCGAGTGATTGGACTGCTACTTAAAAGTAAGGAGATTATATTATCTCCCCAGTTCAACCAGAATATAGATGTTTGTTTTATTATAAATTATATCACTTTTTTACATTTATTATACCAAGACTGACCTTTCCAGAGGTTTTCTAAACTGGAAAGAACCGAAATACATATTTGTTTATGTTACCCTAAAATAAGATTCCATTAGAATGTATTCTTTTTTTAGACACATATATTACCACGACGACGATTAAGTGAAGTCAGTACAGACAGAGAAACAACAGGATACCTGGTATCAGACGGTCTCAGGAGAAAGGTACCCTAAGAGGTCCGTTCCCAGGACTTCACCTAACGGTTCGGGAGGAGGTTCTCTGGGAGGGTTGGGTCTCTAGTTTGGGCGTAAAGAATAGAGAGGACGTAACGTCTGTCCAAGAAATGGAGATCACGGTGGACCATTGGACCATTCAGGTATGTTTTATAACTATTTGAATTAGAAAATAATAATAAAAAAACTACCAACTTTTTGTCGAATTGACTTGATAAGAAAAGATAGTAGAATGAAATTCCAGCCTTGATTGAGTCAAATTTATAAGTTATAATATCCCCGTATGTCTTATTGTTTCGTCATTACTATCTTTTTGTTTTAACCTCTTTAGTATGAACGTTTTCATTATATCACCTACCCTACTAAGAACTGGTTCTATAATTTATATACAGTAAGAGTTTCAAAATGTATACCTTTCGTTTTTTTTCTTAAAAGTCCCCGGTTTGATACCGATAAATTCTACTTAAAAGTCTTATAATAAGTGTTTTTAACAACCTTACGAAACTAGTTCTAAATCAGACATCACCTTAACACTTTGTACTGATACAATAATCTAAACTAATACTCCACTTCACTTTCTATTGTCTGTAATATGTCATTCGTATTACATGGTGTATATCACATACTGTCTTTATAAATATTTATCTTCGATGAAAGAAGTCAACATACACTTATATAATAAGACAAAAAGGGTACTGTTAAAAAAGAAGTGAACCTAGTAACGTTTAATTGAAAATAATGTGTTTATATTAATTTCCTCATTACTATGTATATTATTTTATTATATTTTACCCAAATTCAAAGTGTCCCTAATTTCATAATAGTATAAATCAAACGATAATTTTATACATAGTAGTACAGAAAAGTAAAAAATTATCTATATTTACCTCGTAAGTCTGTAAATCTTTGAAAGACAATACAGAATACTGACTACGTCTATATTCGGGTCTAAGTGAGGGAACTTTGGACACATATAATCGTAGTTGGATAGTAAACTATCAGTAGTATGAAGTGAGAGGCTATAAGGGAGATTAGAGAGACAAGAGGGCAAAACTAAAGGGCTATCTAAGAGGAAACAACAATAAATCAGCGATTCAGTACAGACTGAGACGTTGGGGTACTTGAAGTCGTACAGTCCGAAGGGACAGGAAGTGATAGAGAACCACAAAAAGGAAATAAAATCACTACCGTGTGGGTGTTTGAAAAAGATCGAGGGAGAAGAAATGGGTATGAAGATATCAATACGGACCCCCTTAAGAGTGAATAAATATACGGAGATATATGATAAAATATATTTCTATCAGGGTTGGATGTAAAATTGGATCTGGGAGATGAACTGTTGAAGTATATTGTGATAATATTATGTCGACTGTATCTTTCTATCGAAATATATAAATCTATATACATGTATGTATATATACGACATATAAAACGTGGATAGATATACACACATAGACATACAAACACACAGATACTTCATGTAGGTTTATGTATAAAACGGAAACCGGGTACCAGTGACGAACGATTTCACTGAAAAATTTCTTACAGTTTTCACGATAAATACTGTTAATCATCAGTATAGTGTCTTTGTCAATTTTTTTTTTTTTTCGAGTACTAGAAAATTTTGATGGACTCCCACGTTCAACAAAATTAATTAGAAAAAACGAACTAACGTGAATTGAAGGTGTGGAAGGTAAAAATCAGTAGTGCTCTGTCAAGTGTCATTGAGATAAATGTTTGATACATTTTAGTCTCATATCCTTTTACTTAGAATCTTTATTAGTGTGTAATATGTTCTACCATTATCGACCGTTTATAATACGTTTTACGTGTACTTAAAAGTTAGTAGACTAAGATATAGTTCTGTGAAAAAAACTTATTTCAGTAGACACTTGTTGTCAAACGACTTAGTTCCATATTTTTACAGAACTCTTCAATGTATTGGATGGTTTTAAGGATTGTCATAATCTTACTCCGACACTCTATTCTTGGGTTTGCTACAAATCTCCTTCAGAGTAAACGAATCAATAAGTTTTTAATTCACCCTGTTTAGTGTCCCCTTATATCAATTTCTTTACTACGATACATAAAGAACTTCTACCCGTGTGACTAGAACTAGATTACCGGAAAAGAAATAAAACTTTAATATCTCATTGAACTTTGAAAGGTGAGTAAAAATACAAGTCAAAAGTATCGAGATCTCAAATGAGATATTTGATTTAGACATGTGTAAAACTCCTTATTTTTCAAAACTTCGAAAAAAAAAAAAATTAAGATTCCTACTACAGATATGTCATATCAAATAAAGTCACTAATTACTAGTATGGATGTAAGGGTTTCAAAAGTAGTACAATCGTGTTGTAGTGTGTAAACACTGTATTTTGACACTTTATTTCTTAGACAAGAGTATGGTCAGTATAAATTAATCTTTAATTTTTTATTTTAGGCAAACGTTACATCTATCACTACGACATATTATCATACTAATATGATTTATTTTTCTTCGTCCTTTGGATATTGTGATTCCACTTCAGTAAAATCATGGGCATAGGAAAAGAATGAAAAAAATAAAGAAGGAAGGAAAAAATATTTCTTAGTCGACTCCCCCAACGAATTAATGTATTGTCCTTGATTCCTTCCTTCTCCCACATGAGAATTCTTTTCGTTTTTATACGAATTAGACTTACTGGTGTCTTATTGGAACAGTTGACAAAACTACCTTAAAAAGGTCAGAAAACAAAGATTTACTTTAAAGTATATTTATAGTACGTATAATATATTTACCAATGATAAAAATTTTATAATGCACACACACACACACACATGTACGATTCAATGAAACCAGTACAGGTTGACACACTGGGATACCTGACATCCGGGGTTCCGAGAAGACGGGTACCTCTAAGAGGTCTGTTCTTATGACCTCAGTCAACGGTACGGGATGAGGTCCCCTAGAAGAGCTGGGTCCTTTGCTTGGGTATAGAGTACAGAGGACGTAACCGTCCACCTAATAAATGGTAAACACGGTGGACCCTTCGGTTTCTATATTGTATTTCTCTCTATTTATAAGAAATAAAAAAGTCAATTAATTTCCATGAAAAGTTCAATTCTTTTGTTGTTTACGTTGTATAATATCACCTTTGATACGTCCAAAATTGTAGTCGAACACAAACACGAGTCAGCACAGTCTGAGAAACACTGGGGTACCGAATATCGGATGGTCCGAGGAGACAGGTACTACAAAAGGTCCGTCCTTATGACCTCACCCCATGTTAAAGGATGAGGTCACCTAGAAGGACTGGGTCCCTAACTTGGTTGCGGAGGACGAAGAGGACGTAATCATCCGTCTAAGAAAATGGTCATTCGGTGGTCCCTTTGTGAATTGTAGTAGATCTGGACTGGTTTTTGTAAAAAAAACAAAATTAAGATTAATCGGTCCTTTCACATGAGTGACCGTCCTAAGAGCCAAGACCTTTGTTATATACTCTAAATAAGTCTGATATGAAAGACGATGTACAAAAAGAGACGGAAAGTGAAAGAGGAAGTGTATATTTCATCTGATTCTCTCGAAAGTAAGGGAACTCCTTCGATGGTGTGAAAACTGAAAAAGAATCTAAATAATCCATCTTTATCCAATAGTAAGAAAGAGAACAGAATAGGTAAAAAAGAGTGTCGTGTATTTAAATCTATAATAATTTTAAATCTGAGAAAACTTAATGGTACTTCAATTAAAATGTCATAGTGTCAAATTCTCCAAAAAAAAGGAGAAATATATTCTCCTTTAGTTTGTTGAAAATGATGAACGGTGAAATGTTTCGAATATATTATTGTACTATAAGATTAAGAACAGAATGTTTTACAAATTACGAAACCGTGAAAATAAACTGAAAATTATTAGTGTAAACTTAAAAGGTAAGGAAAATGACTTAAGAGAATTCGACGACTTGGTTGTACTCTTTCTCTGAAACTATTAATGTGACATTTCAAATTAGAAATTTAAAATCCTTATGAAATTAATACTGACCCTTAAACATCTTACTCGCGATGTATAATTAAATAACTCGTTGTACTCGTGACCTAATAGTCAAAGTCTGACTTCTACTGTATACATACCTGACTTTTGAGGATTTATTATATCCTAACTGGTACTCTTTAAGGTCCGGTGTCTCACGAATTAATTAAAGTATCATTTAATCAAGATTTTCTAAGGGGTCTATCCAACTCTTTTAGAGAAATAAGTATACTTTAATGTTTCCGAAGGGACCACTGAGTCTACCTTTTATTAGACGGACGTTCCATCTTCTGGACCTAAGTAAGGGACCCAACCCTTCTAGGGGACGTCTTCACTTACCGTTGGATGAGATCATAAGAACGGACCTCTTAGGGGACCTGTCTCTTCAGATCGTGAAATAACAGGTATCCCAAAGCTTCTCAGTCTGTGTCGACTCGTTGATTGTGAAGTGACAACCGAAGGGACCATTGAGTCTGTTATTTCTTAGAAGGACGTTACGTTCTCTATCCCGAGTTGGGAACTCAGATCTTCTAGGGGACCTCTTCACTTACCATCGGGTAAGTTCATAAGAACGGACCTCTTAGGGTACCTACTTCTTCGGAACGTCCCATGTCAGGTACCCTAGTGTTTCACAGTCTGTGTGGACTCACTGATTGTAAAAGTAACAGAAGTGACGTTTTCGAAATCTCCATAAGGTAGGACTAATAGAGGAGATTAGGACTATTTATCTACGTATTATCCTAAGAAACAAGGTTTTTTACTGTGAGTCTCCCTAGGTTTAGGTCCGAGTAATAAAACTGTCTACACCGGCTGTTAAAAAGATTGTTGGATTGATCTTCTAGACATTTGGATACCATCACATGTCTATAGGATGACGATTAAAATGAACTAAAGATATTGGAGAGACGGAAATAATATAAGGGAAGTGAAACCATCAGAAGATTACGACACTAGTTTAAAACGATGTGACCTCAGAATTTAGAAATGGAGACATCTTTACCCAATAAACAAATTTTTTTTTTTAGGTTTCAAACATCCTTCTTGTAGTCCAAACCGAATCAAACCTCATTTATTTAATGAAATATTTTCCAATTGACTTTATATACTACTTCGTTTTGTTCTGTTACTTTGTTTCGTTCTGACACACCTAGTAAGGACCCTGTCTAAGGGATAGGATGTAGGGAAAGGAGGATAAGTATCTTTTAGAAATAAGAAGATTCGTAGGGGAAATAAGGTTTCTTATCTAATTTAGTCTCTTCACTCTTTTATGTCTCTATTTCCTTTCTTCAATTCCTTTTGTTTTATTATTATCAAATCGGGAGACTCTTGAAATCAAGAAAGAGGTTCCGATATCTATTATAGGGGTCGATATAAAAAATCATGGACAAAGTGTCCATGATTTTGGGTGTGGTTCACCTTCTTTAATTGATGTACGAATGGTGATCGTACATCTCGGGTCTTACCAATCTTGGTCTTCAAACTACTAACTTTAGGGACTGAGTAGTAGTATATGGAGTGTTATTTCGTTAGTCTGTTAACGAGTATTTGACTAGTGTGTGGGACACTATGAGAGAGTGTAACAGAAATTTTTGGACGGGGACTTTCGGTAACTCATCAAGGCCACAAACCCCGTACTCTACGGGTAAGAGGAACGAACTTATACTTACGCGATTCAACGAAGTCAACACAGGCTGAGAAACTCTGGGGTGCTTGACATCGGACGGTCGGAGGAGACGGGTACCCTACGAGGTCCGTTTTTATAACCTCACCCAACGGTACGGGAAGGGGTCTCTTAGAAGGAACCCTAGAGGGTCCCTAGCCTGGGTTCAGAGAACCTAGGGAACGTTCTTTCCGTCTAATAAATGGTGTCTTGGTGTCCCTTCAGGGAGGAACAAACTCTGGGTCGTTATTCACTTCATCAAAAGAAGTGGTGTTGGACCACAGTATCTGACCGAAATGACTAATAGTCTACCTGATTGGGTTGTCATCTTCAAAAGAGATTCTTTTATGTTTATAAAGACCAAATACCGTTCAGTAAGGAGAGTCAGATGACCTTTTAAAGAAGTTTATTTAGGTGTGTGTATACCTGTGGAATAGAAACTGTTTCCTCCGTTCTTATATGTTACCTCATTTCTGTTAGAGAAATTGTTCACCACGACCCTTTTGACCAGTTGGTGAACATTTTCTTACTTTGATCTAGTGAAAGATTGTGGCATGTGTTTTTATTTGAGTTTTACCTAATTTCTAGATTTACATTCTGGTCTTTGATATTTTGAGGATCTCCTCTTGTATCCGTTTTGTGAGAGTCTGTATTTAGTGTCGTCCTAGGAGATACTAGGTGGAGGGTCTTAAGACCTTTATTTTCGTTTTTATTTGTTTACCCTANACCTACTTTGACCTCGGCTAATATGTCTCACTTCATTCGGTCTTTCTTTTTGTGGTTATGTCATATGATTGTGTATATATACCTTAAATCCTTCTACCGTTACTGCTGGGACATACGTTCTGTCCCTTTCTCTGTGTCTACACATATTACCTGAAAACCTGAGTCTCCCTCTCCCTCTCCCACCCTACTAAACCCTCTTACTGTAAGATTGTACATATGATAGTACATTCTTAACTTAGCGGTCAGATACAGACTACGTCCTATGTCGTACGAGCCTCGACCACGTACCCCTACTGGGTCTCTCTACAATACCCCTCCCTCGACCCTCCCCCCAAGTACAAACCCTTACGTACATTCTTAATTTCTAAAATTTTAAATTTTTTAATTTTATTTTATTTTATACATTTTTTTTTTCATAGATAAATTGTTTATTTTAGAACTAATGGTTAATTAGAATACACAGATGTAATAAATGACCTCACCTAACGGTAAAGGAAGGGGTCCCCTAGAAGGACTGGGTCCCTAGTTTGGGTCCAGAGGGCGTAACATCTGTCTGCGAAATGGCAGACTCGGTGGTCCCTTCAGGATGAAATGTAGTCCAATTCTTTTGTAACACTTATAAATTTATAAACGTTTTCCATAGAATTTCCAATATTGTAAACTTAATTAATCTTAAATTCGTAAACCGTAAAGTATAATCTATGTTAAGGATTTCCACTGATATATCCATAAAATGTATATATATAATAAAAATCTAGAGGAAGAACATCTTATCTTATTCTCTTTCACTTTTGTCAAAAGGATATTAAAGAAATAATAATAGACATTTAGGTTCCTTGTCTTTATCATACCTTTATTATATATACTTCTTCGTTATTTCAATTATTAATCTTCTAATATTTAATATTGGACCAACTGACAGTCTATATAGGTAAAATACAGATAGTAATGTTCGACGTTTTGTTCTCATTATAAATATTTCATAACGAGAAAATGACTGGAAATATTTCATTTTATGTTTTATTGAAGGTGTATTGTCGTAGTATAAATTTCCGTAGACAGTAAATTCAATTTCTTAAAGGTTTACGTATTCGAAATCTCTGTTCCATTTAACCATTCCATTTAACCATTCCCTGTGTAAGTAATACTACTAATTATATACTTTAAAGGAATATTTTACGAAAATAGAAAAATAGAAAATAAAGAGAAATAGTAGACGGAGTTCAAGTTTCTTTTTGCAAAAAATTTGTGATATTAATAAAAGTAAAATGTTTAACTAATTTTTATTTACATTTAATAAAAGTCTAAAAACAAATTATTTTACCTAATAAGTGATACAAAACGTTAACAATAAGTTATACGATAAGAAACGTATATAATGAAACCGATGGACTACGCTTCTCGACTGAGTAACCTTTTCTGGGACCACGACCCTTTCTAACTCCCGTCCTCCTCTTCCCCTGTTATCTCTTACTCTATTAACCTACCGTAGTGGTTGAGTTACCTGTATCCAAACCTACCTGAGATCCTCAACCACTACCTGTCCCTCCGGACTGCACGACACCTAGTACCACAACGTTTATCAGTCTGTACTGACTCGCTGACTTGACTTGTGTTTTTCTTGTGAAATTAAAAATAATTATTTTCGTTTCATAAGATAGAAAATCTACATCTTTACGGTCTAATTTAGGTAAAAAACTATTTATAAACAAAAACAAATTGACTTTGTGATCTTTGTAAAACAAGTAGATAGAGTCGGTGACAAACGTTTATTTATGTTATAAAATCTACAACGGTTTAATGAGAGGTACTTAAAAAATGATTAAATAAGTGGATGTCTGATATACTCTCACGAAAAAGAAGTATATTATTAGTTATGAACTATGATAGAAAACAAAAGGATATTTTTATAAAAATTAAATTAACCTCCATTAAAATATTATAACACCGACCAAACACGGTACGTAGTTATACGTAAAAAGAGATTTTATAATGAAATTTTGTATAAGTTTATATACATACTTTTTAACGTAAAACACTAAATGTTCTCTCCAACTCGTAATGACATCCATAAATGACTAATAACTATAGGTAAAAGGAAACTAGACAAACAAGGGTATAAAACACGGAGTCCTATTAACAAATTACGTTTAAACAAACATATAACTCCTTGAAACGAAAAACCAATTGTAGTCACAAAAGATCGAATAGAAAAAACAGAAGTAAACACGAAAAAAAGACTGTATGATTTGAAATAAATAAGTAAAATTAGTAAGGACTAAATTTTACGAGATAAAAGAATATTGAGAAAGTAACTTACCAAACTAAACTATCCGTATAGTTCTTTGTCGACATAAATACACACACACACACTAATATATCGGGTCAGAAGTACGGAGAACTAAAGAGTCTGTCTAGGGTTTGTATAAATCCATAAACTTTTGAAGTAAATTTCAATAAAGGTTCTAGTCAAGATTATTTTTAGTTGAAAAAAAGTTAAAAAATTTAAATTAATACAAAAGATGTATGTAGAGATATGTATTTACCCGAAGGGTCCTCAGAGTCTATCATCTTAGTAGGGTGTTACGTCCTCTGGACCCAGGTTAGGGACCCAGTTCTTCTAAGGGGACTTCTTCCCTTACCGATGGGTGAGGTGATAAGAACGGAGGACGACGACGACGAAGATTCAGCAAAGTCAGCACAGACTGAGACACGCTGAGGTATCTGTCGTCGGGTAGTCCGAGGGGACAGGGACCCTAAGAGGTCCGTTCTTGTGGTCTCACCCAACGGTAAAGGAAGAAGTTTCCTTCTTCTTTTAAGAACGGATCTCTTAGGGTTTCTGTCTCTTCGAACCACCCGATGTCAGGTACCCCAGTGTTTTTCAGTTTGTGCTGACTAGTTGACCGTGTAACTTCTCACTCACTTTCAGTAAATCAGCATAGACTGAGAGACGGTGGGGTACCTGATAGGTGACTACAAAGGTCGGGTCTTATGACCTCATCCATCGGAAAGAGAAGAGGTCCCCTAGAAGGACTGGGTCCTTAACTTGACCCCAGAGGGTGTAACGTCCATCTAAGAAATGGTAGACTCGATAGTCCCTTCGGGTTGATCGTGTAATTGTTGTGTATCTTTTCTGTTCTGGTTCCAAGTAATAGAAAAACTTCCTTTCATTTCCCTTTATTCTGGAATCGGACGTTATACAAAAGGTACAGTAGATACACTCGATCTCCATTTAAAGGTAAAAGTCAAGTCAAGTCGAGTCAGTGACAGTATAGGTTGAGAAACGTTGGGGTACCTTACGTCGTGTGGTCCGGAGGGACAGGTAGTGGTTGAGGGTCTCAAATGAGTTTGAGTACAGGTAACTCAGCCACTATGGTAGGTTGGTAGAGTAGGAGACAGTAGGGGAAAAGGAGGGTGGAAGTTAGAAAGGGTCGTAGTCCCAGTAAAGTTTCCTCAGTCAATCAAGAAACGTAGTCACCGGTTGCATGACCTCAAAGTCGAAGTTGTAGTCAAGAAGGTTACTTGTGGGTCCTGACTAAAGGAAATCCTACCTGACCAACATAGATGAAAGTCAGGTTCCCTGAGAGTTCTCAGAAGAGGTTTTGGTGTCAAGATTTCGTAGTTAATAAACCACGAGTCGAAAGAAATATCGGGTTGATAGTGTAGACATGTACTGATAACCTTTTTTGTCGGAATTGATCTACCAGTTCTTTGTGGACCTCATTGTCCGTTTAAACCGGAACCTCATGTCTTAATTCGTCCCGTTTCCGATTATCTCAAAACGGTTCTCTTGTGTGACCGGTATCGTTTGTGGGAGAAGGTTGTTGTGTTCTCTTATGAGATGTGTACCTGTAGTGGTCTACCGGTTGTGGTTTTAGTCTAACTAATATAACAAACGTCGGTTTCTACCTCTTCGAGATATGTGAGTCGTTTTTATTCTGGACCTCGACTGACACGAAGTCTAGTATTTGAGGAGTAGGGTTTAAGTCAGAATTTAACTTCTTTCATCCCTTTTAGTGATCTGGTAAGTCAATACTGGATTTAGTTTAGGGATTGCTAATATGTTACTTTCATTCTTTATCTAAATTCCTGATATAGACTATCTGTCTGACGGACTTCTTGATACCTACCTTCAAGTACTGTAACATCTCCTCTGTCCTCCGTTCTGGTAGGGGTTCTTTTTTTAAAAGTAAAATATATGTAAATTAAGAATTAAAGAAGTACCAACGTAATAGTTTACCTACCACTTTCCTTTGTCCAAAGAAAACTGACCACCACAACCTTAAACCATTACTATAGAGGAAACACCTACTGTGGGTGGACAGTCGGGAACGAGTAATCGTATTATTTAATACACTTACGTGTGAAACAGGGTCCTAATGTGACTGATTGTGGTGGAAGTGTAAAGGAAGTTGAACTGATTGGGTTGAGGGTGTCGGTCTATAAACCTCTTACGAAAACCTTCGGAGACCCTTCATTAACCTTATCAAATACACTACTCCCACCTTTGGAACATTTATACTAATATAGGAATACTCTCAGTCCTTTCTTGAAAGGAGTAGAGAGACGAAAGACCCGATACTTATACCTATCTTCTCATCAGTTGTCGAACGTAGTCTTCTACCGACAGTAATCTTGGACTTACGAACGTGGGACAAGAATCTTGGGGTCAGAGGTCTTGACATTCTTCATTTAAAGGTAAAAAATATGTGGAGGATTATATACCGTCAAACAGTATCCTTGGACTTAATTCTAAGAATAATAAGGGAAGTTGTATGACCGAATAAGAGACTAGAAGGTGACCTGAAAAATGTGTATCCGACCGTTACCTAATACCTGATTTTCAATTTCTGACTAAAAACAGGTAGAGAGACGTTCAGTGTAGGACCGCTTCCTTTACGGTTAAGTGAGGTCATAGGAACGGACCCTTTAGGGTAACTGTCTCCTTGGACCTTCCGATATCAGGTATCCCAGTGTTTCTCAAACTGTACTGAATCGTTGATTTCTTGATATTGTTTGATGTTCAGTGTATTTCTAATACGATCGTATAAAAGGTTTATTCTTAATATAAGTCTATAAGAGATATTTTGTTACAAAAGGATCAGTCCTTTAATACGACTAATTCAAAATTTTTTACAGAATGTCTTTTTAAAAATATTTCGTAAACAAGTTAAAGTAGTTGACTAACGACCTATGATATACAAATAATTTTGAAGTTTCTTATAATAAAGACTAACCGATTATTACAATATAAATAGTTCAAATTAACGTCTATGAAGACAGTGTTACTTAAACCTTTGACAGTAGTGATAAAAATAAAATTTTACATAACTTAAAACTGGATCACCAGATCACCTTTCTTTGTTGTATAAAGTACTCATACTTTTTATTTTAACACGAGTATTAATCCCTATATTAAAACAAACATAAATGATATATGTAAATAATTAAGTTTTTAAGATTATAAAATATATCATACGTGTAAAGTTAGTGAATTAAACGGTCCCAAGTGTTTTTACTCAGTCTAACTGATTTTTCTAATACAAAGAAATTTATAAAGATATAAAGACCTTTATATAAGAATATAAAAATTAAAAATCAAATATTTAATACACTGTATTCCTAAGAAAATGAGAAACCTAGTAGCAATGTTAGACTTATGAAGACTTTGCGACAAAGAATCTACTTAGGGACTGTGTTTATATATACAAACACAATATAATAAAGTAGTTAGATTTTCGTTAAAAAGAAATGTTTAAACTCAAATAAGTAAATATAACCGAACTTCAAAAATCGTATAAAATCCACTTAAAGATAAAATCACGAGATCCAAAAAAAAACAAATAAACAAACAAAGTACGATATATTTAGTGAAAAAGGGAGACAAAATTATGAACGTGAATTATTTGAAATTTTAGAAATGTAATATCTGTTTAAATACACGGTACGTAAGTACATACAAAAAATAAATATTTAATGTTGACCCTGATAACCGAAAACAGTTTTTACAATTTTTAACTACTGAAATATAAAGAGGAAGATTCGGACCTAAAGTCAAATAAAAATGAAATCAAAAGGACGAACAATTAAAATACTATTCATTTTGTTAATTTTATTTAGTTATGTCTCATAATTGAATTTGTATATATAATAATAACGATTAATATATCATTTAAGAGTGTTCTTTCCATTCCAATCATCATGGAAAGGGTGTTGACAGTAGTTCGAGAGGTCGTGTAGGGGTGGGAAGAGAAAGTGAGGACGAGAGTGAGACATGTACTTAAAAACAGGAAGTACTGTAAATGGATGTTGTTTACGTAGAATTCATAAATTAGAACCCAGAGATACAATTACACACGTTACGTGTCGTTGTCAACCAAATAGGACCAAAATCCAAATTCACCTTTAGATTTTAGTGTACGTACAGACGGACTTACTCCTTTATGTTTCATTTGGATGACAAAACAGAGTATCTTCACATAGAAAGTAAGACATTCTTATCCAAACACTACATAACCTTTATCATAAATTCAAATTAATTCTTTCGTTAAGAAGTTATATCTTCAATATTAGTTTATAAGTAATGTCACCATTTCTTTTGTGTAGAATAACTATACACTTAACGTCTATAAATTTACGTATATAAATTTTTGTTCGAAAACGGTATATAAATCGACCTATTAAAAACTGCAATATAATAAAATTGACAAAACATGAGTTTTCCTATTAGTTTAATAGGTCTATATATCGTTCTTTAGTTAACTTATTTATGACTTTTCAGTCGACGTAAAAGTTTTTGTTTTTATAGTAAGATTTGATTTTGAATGTGTTCTAGTATTGTCCCGTTTTACTATCCTCCGTCATCTCAAATAAATAATCATCACCTTTGAAAAAAAAAGTTTATATTACTTATCTCAAGTTTTTAAGTTAATTTCATCTACTATAATTTTGTCAACGACTTCCTTGTGACATTTATAAGAGGAATCAGAACTTAAGAACACGATCAGGGGAGAGAACACAATCAAATTGTCATTATTTCCTTCTTGAGATATCGATACAGTAATTTATTTGATTTTCGATTATTACTATTTTGTTTATTAAAGATTACAAGACGTAGATAAAAAACGTTATCATAGATTTCAAGGATTTATAAACTAGTCAGAGTAAAGTCAGGTTATGTGACATGGATATTTGATGAAATAAAAATTGGAAAGTAGTGATTAACACGTAAAAGAACCGTTTTGAGATAATCAGAAACGGGACGAAGTAAAGTGTAAGGTTCCGGTTTAAATGGACAATGAGGTCCACAAAGAACTGAAGAATAAAACGTAAGGTCAGGGGATATTACTTTTCCTGTAGAAAAAACCCACAATCAATATTTTCCAGAACATCCAGAAGTATTTTGGCAAGTTGAAGTCAAAGAAGTCGTAATGACCAACCCCGTATCTGAACCTATTGACGCTATAACTTACCAAAAGGAACCTCTGCTTGTCTCTAGTAAGACAGCAAAAACTCTAACGTAGGTTCATGACGTAAAGCCTAAGAAAACAACTGGTACTATCGATGAGGTAAAGAAGACTCCCTAAGGACGGGCGTCATCATCTATATTACCAGTATACTCAATTTAAGAGGGTAAGGGTAGGTAAAATCAACCGACTAAGGATCTTACAACTGTAAGTGGGAACGGTAGTGAACAAACTGGTGAAGGTTAAACGGAACTAAGTACCTGGACTGTAAGGTCCAAGGATACGTTATAACCAGAAATGTCGTGACCTAGAATGAAGATAGTGGTCAGTGTAGGTGTTGACCCATAACAAAAACGAAACCGAAGTAGGGAAGTAAGAAAGACCTCAATAAAGAGGTGACTTGAGGTCATCGTATAACACGTGGATTACTGGACCCCTCAAGGAGAAAACCATAGGATAGTAAAACGGAAAAGTATGACAAGTACCTCAAGAGTTCCGTTCTTATGACTTCACCGAACGGTAAGGGAAGAGGTCACCTGGTGTAAGACAGTCTAGAGAGGTGGTACTGGGTGGCAGAACCCAACGGGGTGTCCGCACCGAACCAAAGTAACTCAATCTGTTCCGACACCAGGATCACACTAATCTAACTGATCAAAAGACACTCATACCAAAGTCACACAGACGGGAGACTACGGGAGAACGTTGTGGATGGTAGAATGAACCCAAAGAGAATGGAACCCACACCCCATAGAGAAGTTACGATGAGGTCGTTTCGTGTCGACGACGAGGAATGGAACCTACTCCCCATAGAGGAACGACGGCGGTAAGGTCTGGAAATCGCACCCTATCGAGGAGATCCGGGAGGATACGGATGCGTCGGTGACGAGGAGCCCACCGACGCGTCGATGTCTACTGTGGTGGGAATACCGTCTTTTACTTCTCCTTGATTTTTCGGAGAATTACTTTCACTTTCTGCTCTCACTTTTTCAACTGAATTTCGAGTTGTAAGTCTTTTACTTCTAGTACCGTAGACCAGGGTAGTGAAGTACCCTTTGTCTACCCCTTTGTCACCTTTGTCACAGTCTCACATAAAACACCCCCGAGGTTTTAGTGACGTCTACCTCTGACTTCGGTACTTTAATTTTCTGCGAATGAGGAACCTTCCTTTCAATACTGGTTGGATCTATCGTATAAGTTTTCGTCTCTGTAATGAAACGGCTGATTCCAGGTAGATCAGTTCCGATACCAAAAAGGACACCAGTACATACTTACACTCTCAACCTGATACTTCTTCCGACTCGTGACTTCTTAACTACGAAAACTTGACACCACAACCTCCTCTGAGGACTCTCAGGGAACCTGACGTTCCTCTAGGTTGGTCAGGTAAGAGGATTCCTCTCGTCGAGACCCTAAAGAAACCTTCCTTATTACGATTTCAACTTCGAGGTCATGAAACCGATGGAGTACGTTTCTCAACTGAGTAACCTTTTCTGAGACTACGACCCTCCCTAACGCCCGTCCTCCTCTTCCCCTGCTGGCTCCTACTCTACCGACCTACCATAGTACATGAGCTACCTGGACTCAGACTCACTTGAGGCCCTCTACCACTACCTGTCCCTCCGGACCGCACGACGTTAAGTAACCCAGCGTTGCTCAGCCTGTACTGACTCGCTGACTTGACTTTGACTTGACTAATGATTAACAAATATAAAGAGACGAAACCATCGTTGTCAGGATTCTTGACCATGTATTAATGGTATTAATGGTAAGTTAACTTTTATAAAATAGTAGTTTAATACCCTAAGAATATCACTGGGTGTAAATAATAGGGTGTTGTGTGCTTATACAATGGACCTTACCACTTTCTGTTAAACACCTACACTAATTGATTTCCTGGAATTTTACCCCCTTTAATAGAAAGTAATAGGTTACTACTTTGGAATTGTATACTTCTTCAAACAGTCTAACACCACTCTCTCTTAATACTAATGTCCTCTATTTTCTGACGATTTCCTCCCTCTATCTCCTTCTTATACTTGGTTCTTTACAGTCGTCGAAGATCTTCGACCCTTTCCTTTCACTTAACTAACTTAGAAGGATGAATCGAAGGTCTTTCTTTACGTCTGGACAACTGTGGAACTAAAATCGGGTCACCTTAGGGACATTCTTAAGATTATATGTTTTGACATTTTATTCTTTAAATACAACAACATTCGGTGATTTAAACAGTAATTATACAATTTTCTCGTTTTCCTTTGAACCATAGGTCCAATTTTTTAAATTCCATTAGTGAGTTAAGAGTGACTTACGTCGAAAGCCTCATCAGAGAGAGAGAGAAAAAATAAATTAAAATAAAACGAAAAGAAAAGTTATGGAAAGAAAAGAGGACTTAAAATGATTAGTATAAAAATTCGGATCAGGACTCGTATCGTTTTCCTTAAGTTGTTTTCAACTCACTTTATTAGTTATTTCTTTAATTACTCTACTTAAATTATGAAAGTTTATTATTCACCAATAGATAATCGTAGTTCTTTAAAGAGGATTCATTTATAGGAAAGTTAGTAATAACTAATCTAAAACTGTCTGTTATTTTAGTGAATGGACGTAGTGCACTTCCAGACTGATAGATCATTATCGGTCTCTGGTTCTCATCACCGTTCATGTTGATATCAATCTTTTTCCTAACTGTTACAATGATTATACGGAGGGGTCGACTCTTATACATAGAACCTGTCCTACGTTTTGTTTTTTATACTTTCCTTCCATTTTGTTGTAGTTAAGTGAATCAACCTTTCTTTGTCTTTATCCATAGTCCTCTTTCTTCAAGATTCCCGTTTAGACATTTAGACAGTGTAAAAATCTAGTCACGGAAACTCTGTTTAAAATTTTAAAGGACGAACAGAGAAAGAAGTGTATGTTAACCTCCTTAAACGTAATCTCCGTGAAAATCGAGATTAAAACAATGAAATCTAACAACAATAACAAGTCAGTGCCTTACTACAGACTGAGAGACGTTGGAGTACCTGACGTCGTGTAGTCCGGAGGGACAAGAAGTGGTAGAGGACTTTAAACGGGTTCAAGTACGGATAACGTAGTCACTACGGTAGGTCGGTAGAATGTTCAAGATTAATAATGTCGTCAATTTAAACTATCGTTTTTTTTTTTTTTTTTTTTGGAATGTCCCCAGTGGATCTTCCCATAAAACTAGTAATCAGTCTCAGGTTGTCGATCAAAAGTGGGTGTGACATTGTAAGTAGTACTTGAGATAAAGAAGACGGGGAATCAATTGACCACGTCTACGAGAATGGAGTTTATTCCGACGTAGTAATCATTTGTTTGTATGACAAGTGTCGGACTAAAGAACGAGTCTGTAACGTCATGTGTGAGACCAGTAGGACTGGAAATGTTCACCACTCTCAAACAGTCTTCTAAGTCTCTGATACATTTAAAATCTTATTTATATATCTCAATTATTTCTTCACCTAAAAAAAAATAATAAAACGTGACTTGGTGAGCGAGTGTATATTTAGTACTGTAAAATATTTTAAGGTATGTTGGTATTTTACACATTACAAGATAAGCATTTTATTTTGAACATCAGGTAAATTGTCGATTTATATAAATAAAGATATCTCGAAGACATAAAATAAAAGATTTAATTAAACGAGTTTAACATTCATGGTAATTGTAAAACTTTCAACAGAATAAACATTATACATAGGGTAAACTAATAACGACCACTCGAAGATTCGTCGTTATGACGATTTGAAAGATTAGTCAAAGATATTTAAGATAACAAATAAGATATATCTATAAATGTAATGACTATTAATGTAAGGACTATTAACGTCCGAATAGAGAGGTTAATTTTATCAAGAGTGAAAACAAAGTAAAATGTAATAAGATTAAATGTGGTTAAGAAGATCAACGTACTAGACAAATATATAAACTCTATAATTGACAAATCGTCAGTATAGTAAACGTTTATAAAATAGGGTAAATAACCTGACATAAAAGTAAAACACCTAGTAAAGGAAACGACACCTTTTCGAGAATTCAAGTTGATGTAGGGTAAATAAAAAGAAAAACAAAGAAAACGGAATCCTCTATCTAGTTTTTTCTTATAACGATGTTAAATACAGTTTGTCACAAGACGGATCCAAAAGATCATCTCCTAAATGTCAAAGTATAGAATGTAAAACCGTAAATTAGACAAAACTAAGATAAAAACATATACCACACTCTTTTTTATAAGATAAAGTAATAAAATACACATTAACAGGTAAAAAGAGTCGTGGCAAATAACTTCAGAAGAAAATTGAGGTAACACATAGGAACGGAGGAAATGGTATACAATTAACTGATATCCACGTACCCAAATAAAGGTCCAACATATAAAACAATATATCTAGATACACAGACAAAAACACGATCCTAGTACCAATTACAAAACTAATGACATCGAAACAAGTCAAGTCAAGTCGAGTAAGCGAGTCAGCACAGGCTGAGAAACGCTGGGGTACTTAGCGTCGTGCGGTCCGGAGGGACAGGTAGTGGTTGAGGGTCTTAAGTGAGTCTGAGTGCAGGTAGCTCAGGCACTACGGTAGGTCCGTAGAGTAGGAGCCAGCAGGGGAAGAGGAGGACGGGCGTTAGGGAGGGTCGTAGTCTCAGAAAAGGTTACTCAGATGAGAAGAGTACTCCACCGGTTTCATGACCTCAAAGTCGAAATCGTAGTAAGGAAAGTTTCTTTAGGGTCCCGCCGAGAGGAAGTCTTCTTACCTGACCAACCTAGAGGAACGTCAGGTTCCCTGAGAGTCCTCAGAGGAGGTTATGGTGTCCAGTTTTCGTAGTTAAGAAGCCACGAGTCGGAAGAAGTGTCAGGTTGAGAGTGTAGGCATGTACTGGTGTCCTTATTGGTAGCGGAACTGATCTGTCTGGAATCAACCGTTTCATTACAGAGACGAAAAGTTATATGATAGATCCAACCAGTATTGAAAAGAAGATTCCTCATTCATAGAAAATTAAAGTACCGACTTCAGTGGTAGACGTCACTAAAACCTCGGGGGTTTTATCAGACTGTGACAAAGGGGTAGATAAAGGGTACCTCACTACCCTGACCTACGGTACTAGAAGCCAAAGACTTACAACTCGAAATTCGGTTGAAAAAGTTAAAGGTGAAAGTGAAAGTAGTTCTCCGAAAAATCAAGGAGGAGTGAAAGACGGTATTCCCACCACAGTAGACGTATAGACTTCAATAACTATAAAGAGAACCGTTAGAACTAAGGTCGAACACAAAGAAGGTCGGGTCGTAAAGAATACTACATGAGACGTATATTCAATTTATTCGTCCCACTGTTATATGTCGGAATTGCATGAGGAAAAGGATAAACCTTGGTAAGACAACAAGGTACAGGTCAAGATTGACAACGAAGGACTGGAAGTATGGTGAATCACGGTGACATCGAAACATCATATCTGATTTCAGACGTTCGTACTCTGAAGGTCAAAACAAAGAAAAAGAGTTCTAAAGAAACCGTCAAACTCCAGAAGTCACCAAACTATATTTAAAATCCTAATAAACAGGATCGAGATTATTTTGTATCTAATATTAATTTCGATAAAGTTTTATAAAAACACACACACACAAAATTTTTATAAAAATCAATAAATTTAAAAATAAAAATGAAATAAAATGAAATGTTATGACATAACCAAAACGGTATGTAACTGTACTTAGGTGGTGCCCACATGTACGCAAGGGTTTGTACTTGAGGGGAGGGTGGAGGGAGGGGTATTGTAGAGTAGTAGGGGTACGTGGTCGGGGTTCGTACGACATAGGACGTAACCTGTATCTGACTGCTAAGTTAAGAATGTACTATCATATGTACAAAGTTACGGTAAGAGGGTTTAGTAGGGTGGGAGAGGGAGAGGGAAACTCAAGTTTTCAGACGATATATGTAGACACACAAAAAACGACAGAACGTATGTCCCAGTAGTAACAGTAGAAAGATTTAAGGTATATATACACAATCATATGACATAACCACAAAAAGAAAGACCGAATATTACCAATATAAAGGAACAAGACATGTTATATAGGAACAACGAATAAATAAAATATGTGTCATAAAACATAAAGAATTAGTGTACCCAAAAAGAAGGGGGAAGGGTAAAGGGAAAAGAGAAACATTGGTTAAAAGAAGAGATATAGACACTCAGATAAGAACAAAACAAACGTAACAAAAAAATCCAAAGTGAATATCTACTATTATATGTCATATAGGGAAAGAGACAGATTGAATAAAGTAATTCGTATTATCCAATCTAATTAGGTACAGTAAAATTTACTGTATTAAAGGAAGATAAAAATTACTGACCTGTTATTGGGTGACAAACACACACGTCACATACACATATATATATTTATATGTATATACATATATATATTGTGTAGATATATATTAGTTAGTAAACAACTAAGTAGAATAAATAGTAACAGTTTATAAATAAAAACATAATATTTGTATTAATAATTAATATAAACAATATATAAATGTATTAAATAATGTATAAAATTAACTATAAAATTAAAACCACAGTGTTCAAGTAACAATCATATATATCTATGTTCACTAATAATATATAAATAGTACATAGGATATTGGACGATTGGAGTCAATAATCGATACAATTTTATAGTAAAAACATCCAAGGAAGCCTAAAAAATGTATTTGTCAATGTACTTTACGTCTTCTCTTCACAAGTCAAAAGTGAAGACACATGGAAAGAACGGAACAACGAAATCGATTTTGAAGGTCGTAATATATTTTGTTATCATATCTATCGTCTAACGTTAATGAACAGAGACTTACCTCCTTTCACAAGAAAAAGACTAATTTATACTATGATAAATATCTAAAAAACATTTATAAGAATTATTTCAACTACTTAAACATGAGATAAGAGTAAAAGACTCAAAGAAAAAAGTCCTACCCCACAATTTAAAGTAGTTTTAGTAAAAAATTAATAAACTATACTAGTACACTAAAATGAAGAATTTAATTATACCACTTTATGTAACTACCTAGAAACTTTTAATTAGTCACCATATGGGTACTTATTTAGAGTGAACCAGTATTACATACTACAAAAGTATATAATGACTCAGATAACGATTATAAAACTATTTCTAACAACAAAAATAAAACACTAAATCCATAGTACCCCAGAGGGGTCCGGTTCATAACTTGGGTCTAGTAAGGTTTGTCAAAGAAATGGAAACGTCCGTCAAAGAAATGGTAGACTCGGTGGTCCCTTTGGGACTATTATGATTGAAGTATATTATTTATCTTTACAGAAAAAAGTAAAACATACAATACTTTCCCTAATACCTCAACTAAAATTCAGAGAAATGTACAAATGTCAATATTTTCCCGGGTTGTAAATCTACTCGAGGTGATTCAACGAACGAAACAGTGAAGGACTTTAATCATTATTCAAACTTAGTCCCCTAGAACCTACAAACAAAACGTGTCCCGGGGTTTTGTAAACAGCGGCCAGATTGTATACTTATACCAATGACGACTTCTTTATCAACTGAGTTTAGTCATATACGTTCTAAGGGTGTTACTTTACTCTATTGAATAAAGAATTGTACGTAACTAAACGTTATTTACTGTGTAAACTGTATATATAAGAAACCATAAATAATTAAAGTGTACATAATGTATAGGTATTACGATATCTCGAGAAGAAACTACAAGAAAATAACTAAAATTATTTTTATATTTAGAAAATATGATCTATAAAATTAAACGTATAGATTAATATGTACCTAATAATTTCTTGATAACCTTTTTATCTAACTCAGGTGTTATTACGTACGTAAAAGAGTAATATTATTTCAAATTAATCTTCAGACTCAATGACTAAAGAACGAACCCATTTGATTAAGAAGATAATGACCACCGTTGTGTTTGTATAGTATTAATACCCTATCATGATTCATTACCTCTTCACAGAGGAGTTTATTAATATGGAGAGTCAAACTACCTAGAACTTACTCTTCTCCTTTTATTATAGTCAATATCATTATATAAAATTAAACGAATAAAAAGATGAATATTTTAAGTATTTATCAGATATAATGTAATATACTTATATAAAGAAAAGTTAATAAGTCCGTTAGTTCTCTCTTTATTTGTATAATTCCTTTATGATTGTAAGTTACTTCTTGTCTTTAGAATATTCAAATACAAAATTTTAACGAATAACAGAAAAAACCACCCCGTCCCCGTTCTGCCAACTCATCTTTCTACGTCTTAAGAGGAGGGAAGTGTATCTGTTGTCTTTGTATAGATATGTGTCTTGTTAAGAGTTACTTTTGATTGAACTCTGATCTTCTCTCAGGATACGTTACTTCCGACATTCTTTCTGGTCTCCCTTAGTCTATCCTTTCCTTTTCTTTGGTATTTTAATCCTGGACACTGGGTCCTTCCTCTGAGTCTGTTCCTCCCATAATGTATGTACCTCTAGGAGGACTTCTCTCTCTCCAGACTCGGTATATGTCTCGTCGGGTCGAGATTCAAAGTTGTTGTCCTTCTACTCAAGGGATCTGACCCATCTGGTGACTATCCGGATTGTCCTCCCGACACCCTTCGGTCCTGAGACGAGGACTTCTTATACGTGTATGAACGAATAAGAGCTTCATTCCATCTCTTCCGTCTAATTTTTTCCGTGTTTAGAAATTACTAAAGGGACCATCGAGTTGACCATTTCTTAGACGGACGTTACGTCCTCTGGAGACAAGGTAAGGGCCCAGTCCTTCTAGGGGACCTCTTCCCTATCCGATGGGTAAAGTCGTAAGAGTCCGAAGGGACCATCGAATCTACCCTTTCTTAAACAGACGTTATACCCTCTGGACCGAAACTAGGGACCCAACCCTTCTAGGGGACCTCATTCCGTCCCGTTGGGTGACGTCACAAGAACGAACCTCTTAGGGGTCTCTCTCCTCGGACTACCCGATGTCAGGGGCTCTAGTGTTTCTCAACCTGTCATGACTCCCTGATTCTTTTCGTGGTTTCAAAAGTCGTTGACAATCCACGTGTACGGTCGGACCCGACTCTCTGACGGAGTCAGGGTGAACTGTGTTGAGGCTTGACCCCACTCCCGACGGTATCGGTTTTTATACTCAAGTCGATACCCCGGGGTTTAGTTAAATTTGGAATTCGTCTAGACTCGTCCCACGTCCGTTACATATCATCGGGACTGTCTTCGTCACGTAGTCTGCATCAGACCTAGAGACTGACAGTCTCTTATACGACTCTGGTACGACTCGTGGAGACGGTCGGGGAGAACGAGGTCGTTATCGAGGGGAACCCTCGTTCTCACGACCACGACCCTCTCCTCTCCCGTGTGTGACTTCCTCTTGTCTCGGTCGAATCTGACACAGGTGTCCCAAAGGGGAGGTCTTTGAACCTTGGGTTGGGACTTAGAGTGTCCGTGACCCTTTCGAGACCCAGATCGGGGAAGAATCTAGGTGGAGGACAGTTCCACTATCGATGGCCATGTGTGACCCCTTTCTACCCTGAACACGAATTCAGTCTAGGTGAAGAGGGTGGTTTCAGTGACCCATGTGTGTCTGAAATGTTCCAGTGAGGGTGTGTTCCTGTGAGGAAGTTTTGGTATACTTCATTAAATAAAATGGATTAAAATATCTCTACCTTTTTGAATTCGTTTTACTCTCTGTCTCCTTAACCAAAGTCAACTTTCTTGTTCTTTTTCGATGACTTTTGGTTTTTTTTTTTTTTTTTTTCGTTGATTACTTTATCTTTATTAAGAGGTCCGTTTCTTAAATCTCTTAATAAGTTAGCCCGGAAGGGACCACCGAGTCACTACTTTTATACGGACGGTTACGTCCCCTGTGTCCAAGCTAGGGACTGAACCCTTCTAGGGTGCACGATTCCTCTTTGATCCAGTCACACGGTTTTGACAACTCGGACCTGAGATCTCGGGTCCTTAACGTTGAAGACTCGGGTACACGACATTGATGACATCGGGTACACACGAATCTCAGACAGGAGACGTTGTTCTTCGATGGTGTTACTCTTCGGGACTGTGGTGTTGATCTCTCATCGGGGACGTACGACGTTGATCTCTTTTTTTTAGGGTACGTCGTTTCTTCTGTGTCGTGTCGGTTTTTTTTTTTTTTTTTTTTTTTTTCTTACGATTGACTTAATTCCTCTTCTTTTCTACTTGTATTACTCTTGACAGGAGAAGCTTGACTAAAAAGACACAAGGTTCCTCAAATCTAGAAACACAAAATACAAACAGAAAGATGTCCATAAGAGACTAAAGAATAAACTAAAGAAGTCACTGGGTAACCGGTCCATCTATCAAATTTTATAGTTCCTCGTCGTTTTTACCCGAGGAGACCAAACATTTATTGAACCCGTTTACCTCGTTAACTCCGTCCATGAAACCCCACGGAACAATTACATAGGAATGGTCCTAATTCGTCAGTACTCCCTGAAACGACCATTCTCTTCCCTCTCTCTATCGTTCATTTTTAATAACATGAATTTTCTCAATATATTCTCTGTCAATTTTTTTCTTGTGTCCTTCTCTGTAGACCGTCTCTTTACGACTTACACTACTCTTAAGTCCTCTCGAAGATGACGTATTCTGTATTTTTACCAATTTCCTCTAGGGTGTTATTAAAAGAGGAGTTAGCATTGGTTTTCCCAATTCCAACATTACCGGGATTCGTTCTATCAGTAGAGGTATAGTGTCCCAGGTCGACAACCGATATTATGAGATTACCTAGTTACTATCAGGGACACTAAAGGCCACTCATGGGGTCCCCGTAACGGACAGAAAAATATGTGATTTTCTTTTTTATTTATTTAAATTATTGACCTTACGGGTTCCCATCCACTCAAGTAGTTTGAGAAGAAAGTCCAGAACTTCGGATACACCAGGTCGAAAAGGGTATTTTGACTTAATTCTAACCATGACAACCCTTTGTATATTTCTGTAACCCGGTGTCCTCTCTTTCAACTTTGGGTGGAAGTCGTTGTTGGGTGATCTGACTCTTTTGGAGTCTCACTATGTATCGAAACTTAAAACTCTTTGAATCCCGTGGTACTTTAGATCTACATTGAGAAAAAGATTTAGCCTACGGGATTTATAGATTTGACCTAAACTCGTTTGACTTAAAAAAAAAAAAAGGAAGAAGAGAGGGAAATTCCGATTTTCGACATCGTCTCCCTGTGACAGAAGGACAATCCTCAGACCTCTTTCTGTCGTTTCTTTGTTTAGTAGGTGCAAGACACTATCTCATTTTGAGATCCCTTTGAAATATAGTGGGTCTAGTCGGAAAATCCTAAACATTCTTTATTCCAAAGAGATATTTTGGGACTCCGTAATGAAAGTCCACTCATCCAAAAGAAGGGTTCACTTTCATTCTATATGAAAATAGTTGACCTGATAGTTCCTTACGTGACGTATGTAGTTAATATCATTTCTTAAATAAAGGTCACCCTTACCTACGATCTTGTATTTTTCCAATCCCTAAAGTTCTACAACTCCCTATCGTTGTGACGTATAACGAGTCTCTAGGATCTATTTAGAGTTGTGATCCGGAAATCTAGAAGAATGGTCATTTTACCCTCACAATGTCCCTGATCATGTCCCTATCATTCCGGAATCCTAGACACTAGAAGATAATCTTTGAAATACGGAACTTCCCGAAGAAATGTTTTTTTCATAATTAAGGACTTCCTCTAAAACTACTGAGATATACGTAAACCAGTACTATTTCCTGTCTTTATCCTTCTTACGCTGTCTTCGTCTTCTCTACTTCCTTCTCAGTCACTCTTATGTATCTTCTTGTTTTTTACAGAATTACTGGGTCTATTGGTACTACCACACTAGTGAGTGGATCTCGGACCGTAGGACCTCACACTTCAGTTCACCCGGAATTCTTCGTAATGATTTCGATCATCTCCGCTCCTTTAAAGTTGACTCGAAAAATTTTAGGATTTTCTACCACGACACTTTCACGAAGTGAGTTATACAGTCCTTTCAACCTTTTGAGTCGTCACGGGTGTCTTGACCTTTTCCAGTCAAAAGTATATTAGGGGGTTTTTCCCGTTACTGTTTCTTTTAAGTTTCATAACATGTTAACGAAAATAAAGTGTACGATCGGTCCAATACAAGTTTTAGGAAACTCGGTCCGAAGTCGTCATGTATTTGACTCTCGTAGGTCTATATGTTCGACCTAAAACTTCTCCGTCTCCTGGGTCTTTAGTTTAACGGTAGTATGTGATCTAGAACCTCTTTCGTTTCCTCAAAGGCTTAATTTTTTTTTTTTTTTTTAGATGAAGACGAAGTAACTGAGTAGATTTCGGAAACTGACACACTTAGTGTTGTTTGACCTTTTGAGACTTTCTCTATCCTCATGGTCTGGTGGAATGGACAGAGGACTCTTTGAAAGTATACCCAATTCTTCGTTGTGAATTTTGGTCTGCACCTTGTTCACTGACCAAGTTTTAACCCTTTCCTCATACTGTTCCGACATATAATAGTGGCACGAATAGATTGAATATATGTCTCACTTTCACTATCACTTTCAGGGAGTCAGGACACCGGTAAGTGAACTTCCGGAAACGACTTCGACTTGGAGACTATGAAACAGGTGGACTACGTTCCTCGGTTGAGTAACCTTTTCTAGGACTACGACCCTTTCTAACTACCGTTTTCCTCTTCTCCCTCCGTCTCCTATTCCACCAGTCTATCTTAATGATTGAGTTACTTGTACTTAAACTTGTTTGAAACCCTCTATTACCTCCTCTCTCATCGCACCGTACGACGTCAGGTACCTCAGTGTCTTAACCTGTAATTAATCGTTTTCTCAGTATGTACTGAATCGTTGACTTGTTGTCGTTGTAGTTGGGAGTCTCTGTTCTGTCTATTTTCCACAATTTCACAGTAAATTAAGTAGACCAATAAATGAAACTACCACTGATAGTTTAAGATTTTAATAAAAGGGGAAACCCTCCGTCTTTAGGTTAGTACTATGAGGAGACGACGACGATTCAGTGAAGTCAGCACAGGCTGAGACACACTGGGGTATCTGCCGTCGGGTGGTCCGAGGGGGTAGGGACCCTAAGAGGTTCATTCTTGTGACTTCACCCAACTATGAGGAGATTCTTCAGTATTTACCCTGATCTGTCTCCTTGATTACTTACATATGGAGGATTCCCGGATTTGTTTTCCTTAGTATCCAAGTCTCTTTCCTTTGAAAACTTGAAGTAAGGCCTAGGAGTGATAAACTTGAATCATGAGACTCCGTCTATTGAGGGTCTACAATTTCGACCTAAATCTTTTCCGTCTCCTTGGTCTCTAGTTTGACGACTGTAGACAACGGAATACCTTTTCGTTCTCTTAATTTTTTTTTTTTTTAGTTGAAGACGAAGTTGCTGATACAATTTACACCAACACACCTAGTGTTGTTTGACACCTTTTAAGAACTTCTCTACCCTTAAGGTCTGGTGGACTGGACGGAAGACTCTTTGACCATACGTCCAGTTCTCGCATCAATCTTGACCTGTACCTTGTTACCTGACCCTTGCCTCATACGGTTCCGAACAAATTGAATACACGTCTCATGTAGTACGTTTTATGGTCTGATCTACTTAGTGTTCGATCCTAGTTCCGACGGTCCTTTCTATAGTCTTTGAAGTCTATACGTCTACTGTGGTGAGAATACCGTCTTTCTTTCCTCCTTACTTTCTCGTAGAACTACTTCATTCATTTTTTCGACCGAATTTTGAGTTATAAGATTTTTACTTTTAGTCTGTAGATCAGGGTAGTGAAGTACCGTTCGTCTACCCCTTTGTTACCTTTGTCACTATCTGAAATAAAAGAACCCGAGGTTTTGGTTACGTCTGACACTGACGTCGATACTTTAATTTTCTGTGAAGGAGCAACCTTCTTTTAATACTGGTTGGATCTGTTGTATATTTTTCGTCTCTGATGAAACGACTGTTTCCAGGTAGAGTAGTTTCGATACCAAAAGGTCTCTCAAGGTCTTTTTGTAGATAAAGACGAAATAACTGATGCGGTTCCGGAAACACACCTAGTGTTATTTGACACCTTTTAAGACTTTCTCTACCCTTATGGTCTGGTGGATTGGACGGAGAACTCTTTAGACATGCGTCCAGTCCTTCGTTGTCAAGCTTGACCTGTACCTTGTTGTCTGACCAAGGTTTATCCTTTTCCTCATGCAGTTCCGACATATAACAGTGGGACGAATAAATTGAATATACGTCTCATGTAGTACTCTTTGCGACCTGACCTCCTTTGTGTTCGACCTTAGTTCTAACGGCCCTCTTTATAGTTATTGGAGTCTTTACACCTACTGTGGCGGGAATACCGTCTTTCACTTCTCCTTGATTTTTCGGAGAACTACTTTCACTTTCTCCTCTCACTGTTTCAACCGAATTTCGAGTTGTAAGTCTTTTGCTTCTAGTACCTTAGACCAGGGTAGTGAAGTACCCTTTATCTACCCCTTTGTCACCTTTGTGACAGTCTGAAATTAATACCCCCCGAGGTTTTAGTGACGTCTACCACTGACGTCGGTACTCTAATTTTCTGCGAATGAGGAACCTTCTTTTCAATACTGGTTGGATCCATCATATAAGTTTTCGTCTTTGTAATGAAACGGCTGATTTCAGGCAGATCAGTTCCGATACCAAAAAGGACACCAGTACATACCTACACTCTAAACCTGACACTTCTTCCGACTCGTGACTTCTTAACTACGCAAACTTGACAACCTCTTCTGAGAACTCTCAGGGAACCTGACGTTCCTCTAGGTTGGTCAGGTAATACTTCTAGTTGGGACCCTAAAGAAACCTTCCTTATTACGATTTTGACTTTGAGGTCATGAAACCGGTGGAGTACGCTTCTCAACTGAGTAATCTTTACTGAGACTACGACCCTCCCTAATCCCCGTCCTCCTCTTCCCCTGCTGGCTCCTACTCTACCGACCTACCGTAGTGGTTGAGGTACCTGCAACTCAGAGTCAATTGAGGCCCTCAACCACTACCTGTCCCCTCGGACCGCACGACGCTAAGTACCCCAACGTTGCTCAGCCTCTGCTGACTCGCTGACTTGACTTGACTTGACTTCTCTCAAAACCAAAATCCTCGGAAGTAAGAATCTCAACCCTACTACGCCTTACTTCTTAAACCAGTCTATGATTTCCACAAGTCTAAAACTCCCTCTATTAAGAGAGATTTGATTAAATCACCTTAAAAACGGGGGTAACCTGAGATACTCTTGTCCGTGTCTTCGGGTTCCAACCTTGATCAACGCTTTTCAGAGTCTCTCTGGACTGATTTCTATCCAGTTTGTCTCCGTAAGAGAGTGGGACTGTTAGTAAGTACGGATCTTCTTTTTTTAGAGTAATATTATTACAAACTGTAGCAAAGTCCTTTAAACAAAGGAGTGTCAGAATTACGAGGTCAGTTACTTGTCGGGGTATTTCTGAGTAATTATTACCGTCTTTACAGATGTGTAAATAGACTGTAAATGAAATCTAGTTCTCGAGTAAACCTAGAAAGATTCACCACATAATTATCTCTAGTAACAGTCTAAAGAATTTCTTTCATCCAAATCTGAGTAAGCGTTAAAAAAAAAAAAAAAAAATATAAAATAAAATAAATAAAAAAAAAAAAAAATTTAAAATTTTAGTAATTAAGAATGTACGCAAGGGTTTGTACTTGGGGGGAGGGTGGAGGGAGGGGTTAAAAAAAAGTAATAAAAACCTTCGTTTGATTTTATTGTGTGAACTTAAAACTTAAGATACCACTTTAGTTACCTAACTCCCTTCTTCTTCAACTAAAAAAAAGTACTTCGTTTCGGAAGAAAATAAGAGGTCACACTTGGATTACTCTCTTTACGAAAGAGACGTCATGTCACTTGACTTCCAGTAGTAGTTAAGACAAATGAGGACAACGGTTCACTGAAGTAACGAACATTTATTAAGTACTATGACACAATATTTATTGTAAAATACATCTTCTTTTGGTACAGACCCAAATGATTCACAAAGAAATTAGACGTCTTTATACAGTTGAGTATATCGAAGGTGGAGACATATGTCGGAATCGTATCAGTACGTTTTTAACGAAAGACTTTGAAATGATAACTTTACTCCACAGACTAACAACTATATGTCTTTTGAACATCGTTTTCCATTTGACCATAGGTGGTCTAACAATAAAAATTCTCAAGGGATTTCTTCGTTACATTACGTAGTTTACAAATAGACTTAATGAACTTATGAGTTCCCTAATAATTTACTACACAATATCCGATTTAAAGTATTTCATTTTTAATTACGTCTTCGTTTAGGTGGGGGTGGGGATTTAGAATTAAAAAAAAAAGAAAAAGTTTTGTCATTTATTTTTCTAAACCCCTCTTTTTTTACAAACGGAAAAAGAAAGATAATTTCAAAAATTCTAGAAAGAATGTGAATGTCTCATATTAACAAGTGGTAACTTTATTATATACGGAAATAATATGTTTATCCAAAAGGGACCATCGAGTCTACCATTTCTTAGTCGGTCGTTAGGACCTCCACGTCTAAGTCAGGGACGTAGTCTTTCTAGGGCACCTCTTCCGTTACCGTTGGGTGAGGTCATAAGAACGGACCTCTTAAGGTACCTGTCTCCTCGGACAGGTATCCCATGTCTCGTACACCAACGTTTCTTACTCTGTCCTGACTCGTTGATTGTGTATGTTATTTGTTTATATTGATGGATTAAATTTTTATTACTGTATGTTATTGTTTATAAAGAGATTAAACTTTAAATCAACCTTTTTAAGAAGATTTTATAACATGTTTTAAAATGAAATGTCGTAAGTGAAGTGATAAAGAAAGTTGGAATGAATTTTCACTCATTTCAAGTACTACTAAGTCAATAGATCATTTTATTTTTATATAAATTTGTTTCTTAATGTAAATTGACATGTACCTTATGAAGTACACGAATTAATGTAACTATAAAATGTCGAATCTACACGTTTATATAAGTATAGAGTGTTAAACTATTTTATAAACTGTAAAGTTTATATACGGACAGTTCTTTGGTTCTATGTAATAAAAAATGTGTAAAGACATACCAGTCCCTAAAAATTCTTTCCTTTTATCCGTTGGTCTTAATTCATTATAATTTACCGTTTGTCACGAACTTTCAGTCTCCAACATATAAAAGGGTCTTAGTAAACTAGTGTAAGGTCCCTGTTATCTCGGTCTTAGTAAACAAGAGAAAGTTTCTCATTACATTGGAAAGAGAAAAGGGGATATCAGTTTACAAGGGTGATTTCTGTACACTTCAGTGAGAAGAAGAAAAGGTTATCGATGATATGTTCTCCGAGATTCTAATTATTAAAGTCTAAAGAAGTCACCATGTCTTAAAAGAAAGACACATGTAAAATCACAATAACAGGAACGGGGTTGAAAGGTTATACCTTATAACTAGATAAATGAATAACATAAAGTAAGTGATCTCAAAACATCGAAACGTGTGTAAAACAATATAAATTTAAAACTCTCACGATTACATTTATTATAAAACAAAATTAACCTTTATTTGGAATAAGTACGACCATATCTCCTTTCCCTAATTGACTTAAAACATATTATCGGTATGTAGAATGTTAGAATAATATAACAAAATAATCAAGTTTCTTCATTTTCTTACCTCTCTATAAGGTACATGTACCTATTTCTCTGAATTTTAATAGTCCTATAGTGAAGAAAGGTTGAACTAGATATCTAAATCGTTAGGGTTGGTTTTAGGATTCAATAAAACACCAAACACTACTGACTAAGATTTCAAATATACCTCTCCGTTTTCTGGGTTATATTAGTTGTATTACAACTTCCTCCTCTGTTCAACCTCCTGATTGTGACGGGTTGAAGATCTGAATAACATTACGATATCATTAATTCTGAGTCACCACCGTAATAAATATTAACGGTTCTATACTTTCGTGGGATTCACGGGTTCATAGTTCGTTTTCTATTTACCTATTTCTTCTATGTGTGTGTGTGTGTGTGTGCGTGTGTGAATATGCTACCTTATGATGAGTCGTTATTTCTTCTTTTGAGAGGTAAACATAGTTGTGTCTACCTGAACCTCCTATAATACTTTATACGGTCTCCTTCTCTTTAGTACGTACTATAATAAATGTAGACCTTAGGTTTTTGTAGTTGTTTGATCACTGACCTTTGTTTTTTTCGTCTAAATATCTATACCCCCGTTGTATCCCGATTTTCTAATTGTCCCTGTTCGACAACACTGATTTTATTCGATCTTCCTATATCGGTCGTAGAACATCAAATCAGCGATTCAGGACAGGGCACGAAAATGCTGGGGTATCTGAAATCGGGTGTCCAAGGAGACAGGTACTCTAAAGGATCCGTTCTTATGTCCTCACCCAATGGAAAAGGAAGAGGTCCCCTAGAAGAATTGGGTCCCTAGTTTTGATACAGAGGACGTAACCGTCCGACTAAGTGGTGACTCGGTAGTCCCTTCGGGTTGGTTATAAAATATTATTGGTCTTTACCTCAACAACGATGATAAGTCAACGTTTCAACATAGACTGATAGATTTCTGGATTCCTTGATTTCTGGATTTCTGGATTTCTTGATTTATGGATTTCTTGACATCGTGTGTTCGGAAGGGATAAGAAGTGATAGAGGGCCTCAAACGAGTTTGAGTATAGGTAACTCAACCACTACGGTAGGTCCGTAGAGTAGGAGACAACGGGGGAAGAGGAGAATGCGAGACAGAAAGGGTCTTGGTTCTAGAAAAGGTTACTCAACCGAGAAACGTAGTCCATCAGTTCCATGACCTCGAAGTCAAAGTCGTGGTGAGGAAGGTTACTCATAAGTCCCAACTAAAGAAAATACTAAGTGACAAAATAAAAGAAGAGGGACGTCAGGTTTCCTGAGACTTCTCGGAAGAGGTCGGGGTGTCAAACTTTCGTAGTTAAGAGGTCATGATATTAAAGAAATACCAGGTTGAGAATGTAGGTATGTACTGATGAACTTTTTGGTCCCGAAACTGGTTTGCCTGAAAACAACCGTCATAACAGAGACGAAAAAATTGTACGACAGATTAAAACAGTATCGAAAGGAAGGTTCCTCGTTCACAGAAAATTAAAGTACCGACGTCAGTGGTAGACGTCACTAAAACCTCGGGTTCCTTTAATTAAGACAGTGGCAAAGGTGAAAAAGGGGTAGATAATCGGTACTTCATTACTCTGGTTTACAGTACTAGAAACAAAAAACTCACAACGTAAAATTTGGTCGAAAAAGTGAAAAGAGTAAGTGGAAGTTCTCAGAGAAATCGAGGAGAAACGAAAGACGGTAATCTAACCATAGTCGGTGTATAGACTGTAAAGACTATAAAGAGGGTCGTTAGAACTAAGGTAGAACACTCAGTAAGTCGGGTCGTAAAACGTACTACATGAGACGTATATTCAATTTATTGGTCCACCTGTTATGTGTCGGAACTGTATAAAGAAAGAGTCGCAACTTGGTCAGGTAACAAGGTGCAGGCCAAGATTACCTGATATCGGTTGGTCCGAAGAGACAGGTACCTTAAGAGGTCCGTTCTTACAACCTCACCCATCGGCAAGGGAAGAGGTCCCCTAGAAGAAGTGGGTCCCCAGTTTGGGTCCAGAGGACGTGACATCCGTCTAATAATTGACAGACTTGGTGGCCCTTACGTTGACTCGTGTAACAAGTGTAACAAAAACCGTTATGACTTACGAAAGGTTAAGTCAAGTCAAGTCAAGTCAAGTCAGCGAATCAGCACAGGCTGAGAAACTCCGGGGTACTTAGCGTCGTGAGGTCCGGAGGGACAGGTAGTGGTTGCGGGCCTCAAGTTAATCCGTAATTATCGTTTTATCGGGTGTTCTTTACTTTATTCGAAAATTTTATAATGACGTAAACATAAGAAGAGTTAGTAAATTAAATATAAACTACTAAAACCACAACATCAAGTCAAGGATTCAACACAGACTGACACTGGGGTACTTGACATCGTGCGGTCCGGGAAGACGGGAGGTGATAGTGGGTCTTCGAAAACCACCAAACCAATGTAATGTGTTTTTAATTGTTGAACTTGAAAAGGTCCAACGACAGACATACACGTTTACATTTAAAACACTTTTAAACTTATTTTGAGGGTCAAGTCTTTATTTGTCTTATTGTAGTAACTTTGATAGATATTAACTACACTAGTTATCGGAGAATTTCAAGGGAGGGGCGGGGCCCCTTTCTTCTCTACGGAAACACCAGAAGACACACCCACGGGGGTCCGCCGGCACTGCCGGGGTGTCTGGTTCCGAATTTGGCGTTCGTCTGCCCCCAGCCGCCGGAGCCAAGAAGGGCCCCGGCGGGAGACGGCAGGCGGACTCCCGCGGCAGAAGGGAGACGTAGCCATAGACAGAGGACAACAAGAAAACGGTAGTCCTGTAATCAAGACAACTAGTCCTGGAAGGGACTGTTGGAGAAGAATTGAACTAAAGGAGTCACTTCTGGGCTGAGGATCAGTCCAGAACTGGTCTCCACGACCCCAAGTCTTGGGGGTGTAGACTTAAGGTCCGCTCGGGTACTGTCGCAGGTAACTACACCTGCCAATGATAACTACACTAGAATCGCTTAACCGGATAAACTGAAGACACGTATACTTTATTCTTATCCGAATGTCATACTTGTCAGTATGTGTTTATGAATCATTGGACGGAAGGATTTTAATTTGTAACTCATCATAGTATTAATAGTGTATTTATGTACGTTGTAAATTTTTCTCTTAAAAATATACGTGTGTGTGATATATATATATGTATGTACAATAGTATCCGTTTATATAGTAAGTGTAGTCCATCTACAATACGTATTACCATAAAAAAATTATTAATAGTTATTAACAAAAGATCTAAACTTCTCAACATCAAATCGAAAATAATGTATGACAGTCTATAAATTTTAATAATAGTTATAAAAACCTGGACAATATCTTAACCGAAACATATCAGACTGTTGGAAATAATTTTGAACTTTGTCATGTATAAACTAAAAGACGTTTTAATATTGTTGTATAAAAAGTCTATATACTAATATAAACCTTTAACATAGTATCAAGAGTCAATTGATAACCGAAGGAGAAGTTCTTTTATTGTCTGATCTTGAAGAAACGGACAAACCTCATACACATAATTTATAAATAGTAAATTATACAAAGTTCACCTTAATATAAAAGTATATAATAAGTAAGACAGAAAGTAAAGAGACATTAATGATTTAAAAACTTATCAGGAGAAAAATTAGACTCACCTTATTTTATAAATTAGTGATTCCATAAAATAAGACGTTGTCCATAGATGTTCTTGAATATTAAATGGAAAATAGTAACTGAATTTGGTGTAATAAAAGTCTTTTCGAAAGGAAATTTACACAGTAATACAGAAAATAGACTATGATAGTAAGAAAAGATAAAAATTCGTAATAGGTAAAAAGGAGTTTATAAATACGATAACATTGTATAATATAACATAGTATTACATTAACACTTGTAAACTCTTTAACATAAAGAGAAAGATACGAATAAAATAAATGTATAAATTTTATTTTAAATTTTATAGAGTTCTAAAAAAAGTATCATAAAACTTCTGAACCTGTCTTATTTAGATTTAAAAGTACTATTACACTATTTTACTATTTAGTTATGTGAAAATCCCGAAAGAACCACCGTGTCTACCATTTCTTAGGTAGACGGTACGTCCCTGGACCCAAGGGACCTCTTCCCTTACTGTTGGGTGAGGTCATAAGAACGGACCTCTTAAGGTACCTGTCTCTTTGGACCACCCAACGTCAAGTAACCCCAACGTTTGTCAGCCTATGCTGATTCACCGATTGTATTAAAAAATATACGAAGGTTTTCCTAGGACGTTCGAATCAGACGATATATATTAAACCTACTTACAAACAAAACACGTATTAAAGACATTTTTATCTAATTAGGAGAATGAATTTTTAGGATACTATTTTGTTTTGGGATGTTTTATAAAAGTTTGTGATCAGGGGTATAACTCAATGAAAAATATGTAAACTAGTAAAATAACAGGAACAACTAGACTTTCCACTATATCAGTTTAACAACACTCATTAACTGAATAATATATATTGTCAACTACGGAAGCTTGACACCACGACTTCTGAGGATATTCTAAAAACCTGTCGTTCCTATAGTTTGGTCAGTTAGAACTTCCTTTTACCGGGAATTATGACCAACCTTCCTGACTACAACTTCGACTTCGAGGTCATTAGACCAGTAGACTACACTTGTCAACTGAGTTACCTTTTCAGTGACTACGACCCTCTTTCTAACTCCCATCCTCCTCTTCTGCCACAGTCTCCTGCTCTACCGACCTACCGTAGTGGTTACGTTACGTATCCTTGAACCCGTTTGAAGTCCTTTAACACTCCCTGTCCCTCCAGTCCGTACGACGTCAAGTACCCACAGTGTTTCTCAGCCTATGTTGACCCACTGACTTGTTGTTTGTCACATTGTCTATGTGTCAGATTTCAACAATTTATGTGTGTTTTTGTAAGCAAAATTTAATTCTAATGAAACTAAACAAATATAAAAATTAACTATACAATTTGTCATGGTAATGAAACGGGTAATCATGGTCACTACGACTAAGGTTTACAGATATTGGATGATAGAAATCCTAAAAGACAATGTTTCGTCTTATGTATCGTGAGTAACTTTCTGGTGTGGACCATTACTTGTCTTTATGAATCTTCGTATCTGATTACTGTCCCGACAAGGGAGTTTTCGTTACTCTTTATCATCTATTCTATTTTCCATATGTGTTTTGAAGTAAAAAAAAAGGGAACAAATTAAAATCACGTGATTACGACTAGGAGTTTATTAAAAAGTCTAGTGTAATGTCTCATAATCAATTCCAAGTATCTTTTTATCACATTAACCCTTTTGTAAACTCACTTGAAGACTGTAAATTTTTATAAGATTAAATGATATCCTACAACTTTTTGGAACCTAGATCAGTATAAAAAGGGATTAATGGAGAATCTTCTCTTCAAGTCAACACTCGAAAAGGAGACTGTAACATAAGACAAAGAATTAACATCCGACCGGGTGTGATCCTATTTTCACCAATTGTTTCATATACAGTATCCTCGATCTCTTACCTCTATAAAACGAACATCTTAACACCCTATATCCTTGTCTTATTTTTTTTTTATTCTAAAAGGATTCGATTCGTACCCGTCGTGTTCTATGAGTGACTACAAAATAAGTGTGTTTTAACGAAAAATCAAAGAGTACTTACGTCCAAGTGTCGACGAATGTAGAGGGACACCACTTTTAGGTACCTCCAATGTAGTAGACAGGTAACGTTTTAGTTTGAGAAGACAGGGAAAAGAAAATTTTATTGTTTGACCTCTTAAAAACCACTTCTCTACTATGTCTTTAAATTTTTTTTTGTTTTGTTTTGTTTTTTTTTTTTTTGGGACATTAGACGGAAGAACGAAAAAAAAAAACTAACGGTTATAGAAATAAAAAATAAAAAAAAGACATGTTGATTACTCAAATAGAAAAAAAAATTTAAAAAAATTTAAAATTTTGGAAATTAAGAATGTACACAAGGGTTTGTACTTGGGGGGAGGGTGGAGGGAGGGGAGTTGTAGAGAGACCCAGTAGGGGTACGTAGTCGGGGTTCGTACGACGTGGGATGCAGTCTGTACCTGACCGCTAAGTTAAGAATGTACTGTCATATGTACAATCTTAAGGGTAAGAGGGTTTAGTAGGGTGGGAGAGGGAGAGGGAGACTCAGGTTTTCAGGTAATATGTGTAGACACAGAAAAAAGGACAGAACGTATGTCCCAGCAGTAACGGTAGAAGGATTTAAGGTATATATACACAATCATATGACATAACCACAAAAAGAAAGACCGAATGAAGT
>SJYO01037955.1:38985882-39018322 GCA_006410555.1 Capra ibex
ACATATCCTTACGTTCCCTAAAGACACACAACTAAAATATAGGACGTTGAAATGATATAAGTAACTAATCGAGATCATTAAAAGACCACCTCAGAAATCCCAAAAGGTACATCTCCTAGTACAGTAGACGTTTGTCACTCTCAAAATGAAGAAGAAAAGGTTAAACCTAAGGAAAATAAAGAAAAAGACGAGACTAACGACACCGGTTTTGAAGGTCTTGATACAACTTATCATCGCCACTTTCACCTGTGGGAACAGAACAAGGACTGAAATCCCCTTTACGAAAGTTAAAAAGTGGTAACTCCTATTACAAACGACACCCAAACAGTATATATCGAAAATAATACAACTCCATACAAGGAAGATAAGGACGAAAGACCTCTCAAAAATAGTATTTACCTACAACTTAAAACAGTTTCCGGAAGAGACGTAGATAACTCTATTAGTATACCAAAAATAAAAAGTTAAACAATTACACCACTTAATGTAACTAACTAAACACCTATAACTTCTTAGGAACGTAGGGACCCTATTTCGGGTGAACCAGTACCACATACTAGAAAAATTACACAACAACCTAAGACTAACGATCTTAAAACAACTCCTAAAAACGTAGTTACAAGTAGTCACTATAACCGGACTTAAAGTCTCCTTCCATTTGAAGGTTTGAGTAAGATACTCCGGTGGTAGTGGGATTATGGTTTTGGACTCTTTCTACAGTGTTTTTTCCTTTTGACGGAAGAACGAAAATGAAGTATTAACCAACGTTTTTCAGTGTAGTTTTATTTTCAAGAATTTTGTGAACGTCGAAAGGGTTACTCTTTTTAGTGGGACGAATTAATTGATACCTATTCTTTAGTATTCCTTAGGTAAGTGACTACTTAATACCATCCGTTTCCGACAGTTTAAAACTCACATACTTAAATTTTTCAGTGGTGTATGAAGCCAACCTTTTAGAAACTGTCTAAATTACTAGACTAAAATATGTACGAATAAATTCAATCGTAGATATAATAGATATATGTTGACATTTAAGATGAGTCGATTGTAAATACTCCTATTTACTATTATAATAGGAATATGATGTTGAATTTTAGACTATATGATATTGTTAAAATATCAGAAGATACAATTAAAAATATGTAATAAAAATTTAAAGGAAATACTTTGAAATTTAAGTCTTAATGACTCAAATATAAAATTTAATACTAATAAAGTCTCTTTATAATGTTACTATCGTTCTTGAAAAATTTAAATTTTCTAACGAAGTTTTCTATAACGGTTGAATGTCCAGTAAAAGAATTAAAGTTTGAAACATAGTTTATGTATATCCGATTTGATTTTTTGACTATACCATCTTTTAGTACGGGGTGTTTTAAAGACTTCTCTCATATAAAAAGTATAATACAAACGTAATGACTTTTTGATCGAAATAATGACTAAATCGAGATATACGATTGATATCGTTTATATATATAAAATAGTGTTTATATAAAGTAAACTTTACACTGATTTAGATGACTGAGTCAACGTCAACCTATAACACCCTTTGTGATACTCTTTCATAAACGTTTAATTCTTTTTAAAGAAACCAGTGTCTATGACAACCTCTTCCGTGACCACTAGGTGAGGTCATGAGAACGGACCTTTGAAGGTACTTGTCTCCTCGGACCATCCGAAGTCAGGAACCCTAGCGATTCTCAACCTGTGTTGACTCCCTGAAGTGAAAAAGTGAAAAGTAAAAGTAAGTAACCTCTTCCTTTACCGTTGGGTGAGGTCACAAGAACGGACCTCTTAGGGTCCCTGACCCCTCGGATCACCCGACGACAAATACCCCAGTGTGTCTCAGTCTGTGTTGACTACACTGAATCGTCGTTGACATAAACAATGTAAAATTATTAAAAATTTTTAAATAAATTTTTTATTTAATTAATAAGTTTTGACACAAGATTATATTAAATTTATTCATAATCTATATAAATTATTACCAAATTTAAATCAAAATGGAAACATAGATTTAAAAAAATTTAATGAATATTAAAAAATTTAAAATATTTATTTAAAGTCCACCCAGTAATAGTCAAGATGAAGTATTTAAAAATTTTTTACGTAAGAAGTCGACTTTTCTCCGTAATATAAAGGTGAACCAAGACAAAAGGTAAACAGATAAAAATGTCAGTTATTACACCAACTTAAAACCAATAGTACCTACAACAAAGTAAACAAGGTGTCTTTGATATGAGAAACATGGTGTACTTATGAAAAAAATTACGATCTGTATTAACATCGAACTATTGTAAAATAGGTGATGTTTCATATTGTATGTAAAAATTTATACGAGGACAAGTATGGTCTTCCATTAGAACACTCTACTTCTATCGATTATAACTATAGAGATAACATGTCCACTCCTTTATCAAAGTCTTTACGTTTTAACAAAGTTAATAAGTACACGACTCTTTTCATCACTATTTAGGTTCAAAATACAAGTTTCGAGAAAAAGCGTTTATCTCTTATGTATGTTTTGTCTTTCCTGAGTCTCGAAAATAAATTACTATATAAAATTATTGATCGTTAAACATACAGGGATTCAAAGGGTTATTTGCCAGTACTAAAGTGTAGTAATTTGTATTTTACTCTCCCGTCACATCCCCTTCCTTTCTGTTTTTATTGTACTTTATTAGAATCACGGTCTAAGAGTAGGAAGTTGTCAGTAATTTGTATACTCTTCTGTCACAATGTGAGTAAGTTTTATTTATGTGACGAAAAGAAAAAGTGAAATAAAAACAATAAATGAAACTACTAAGTGAAACAGAAGACTTCATGAAGATTTTATATGTGTTTCCTCTCAAAATCATTAATAGTCAAGTACTTCTCAACTTTAGTCATGGAAAACGGTAGATTAGTAGTTTATAATATCTTCTCAATCCGTGTATATTAAAACAAAAAGTCAACTAGTCAGTACAGACTGAGACACTAGGGTACCTGACGTCGTGCGTTCCGAAGGACAGGTGGTAGAGGGTCTCGAATGAGTTTGTACAAGTAACTCAGCCACTACGGTAGGTTGGTAGAGTAGGAGATAGCAGGAGAAGAGGACGGAAGTTAGAAAGGGTCGTAGTCCCAGAAAAGATCTCAACTCAGAAGTGTAGTCCGCCGGTTTCATAACCTCATAGTCGAAGTCGTAGTCGGGAAGGTTACTTATAAGTCCTGACTAAAGGAAATCCTAAATGACCAAATTAAAGGAACGACAGGTTTCCTGAGAGGTCTCAGAAGAGGTTGTGGTGTCAAGTTTTTGTTAAGAAGTCGTGAGTCGGAAGAAATGCCAGGTTGAAAGTGTAGGTATGGACTGATGACTTTTTTGATATGGAAACCGATACCTGGAAACAAACGTTTCATAACAGAGGCGAAAGAGTGTACGACAGATCCGACCAGTATCGAAAAGAAGGTTCCTCGTTTGTAGAAAATTAAAGTATCGACGTCAGTGGTAGACGTCAGTAAAACCTCGGGGGGTTTTATTTCAGACAGTGACAAAGGTAACAAAAGTACTGATAAACGGTACTTAAATACCCTGGCCTAGAGTACTAGAATAAAAATGGTACTTAGTATTTCTTCCTATTCCCGATGAAAAAATTAACATAAAATTTATTAATGAATTATACTAGTTTTTAAGTCATTCATACGATTAAAGTTTAAACGGAGTGTCTTTATACTTAACGTTACACAAACTTAGTAGTAGGTTTTTGTTGGGAAAGTGAAAGAAACGAACTTTCCACAGACATCAAAATCACATATATAGGAAAAGAAAGAACCGAAGAAAGATAGAGAGAGGGAGAAAACTGAAGAAATATACATAAAACGATCTCTTTTGAAACCTCTAAATGTCGTCACAACTCACTTAGGAGGACGGTATCGACATCAATATTTAATTTCTAGTATAGTTTTGAGAACTTGTTTAAGTTCAACATAAAGAAAAAACTGACTTCACAGTTCTTTTGTGGTATATATTGAAGATAATATTATACATTATAGTCCAGAAGAACACAAATCTCGTAAACTTATATTACCAATTATCCAAAGTAAACGAAAGACCTATACACACATAACTCTCGATAATAGCCAGTATCCTACGATAACAGAAGATATAAGAAACACATACATCTTATTGACATTAAAAAACACAAAAAAAAAAAGTGAGGACATATTGAACTGTAATGAAGAGAATTTTAAATAGTTCCTCTCTTCAGTTGTCTCGAAAAGATCGTAGAGTAACCATTTTAGAGGAGAAAAAGAATTAAATTCTTAACAAAATTTGTACTAGAGAAAGAAGGATGTTAGACGACAGAGACGTGGATACGAGGTGGGTATAAAAATAGGACTGTGAAATAAAAATACAACGAAGAGTGTTTCGTTCACCTTTTCTCACTTTATATACAAATATCTCTAATTTAATTACAAATGAATTACAATTACATATTTACTCACTTTTTGGTGAGAATACCGTCTTTCACTTCTCCTTGATTTTTCGGATGAGTACTTTCACTTTCTCCTCTCACTTTTTCAATCGAATTTCGAGTTGTAAGTCTTTTGTTTCTAGTACTGTAGACCAGGGTAGTGAAGTACCGTTTATCTACCCCTTTGTCACCTTTGTCACAGTCTGAAATAAAAACCCCCCGAGGTTTTAGTGATGTCCAACACTAACGTCGGTACTTTAATTTTCTGTGAATGAGGAACCTTCTTTTCAATACTGTTGGGATCTAACGTATAAGTTTTCGTCTCTGGAATGAAACGGTTGATTCCAGGTAGATCAGTTCCGACACCAAAAAGGTCATCAGTACATACTTACACTCTCAACCTGACACTTCTTTCGACTCATGGCTTCTTAACTACGAAAACTTGACACCACAACCGCTTCTGAGAACTCTCAGGGAACTTGACGTTCCTCTAGGTTGGTCAGGTAAGACTTCCTCTAGTTGGGACCCTAAAGAAACTTTCGTTACCACGATTCCGACTTCGAGGTCATAAAACCGGTGAAGTACGCCTCAACTGAGTAACCTTTTCTCAGACTACGACCCTCCCTAACCCCCGTCCTCCTCTTCCCCTGTTATCTCCTACTCTACCGTCCTACCGTAGTGTCTGAGCTACCTGCACTCAGACTCACTTGAGGCCCTCAACCATTACCTGTCCCTCCGGACCGCAGCGTCTCAGCCTGTGCTGACTCACTGACTTGACTTGACTTATCAATAAGATGTATTTTTTTATTATATCTTGTGTTATTATACGAATACTGATTATTATCGGGATCTTTTATACTTTTTCTTTTAATTCTTTACCTCCGATCTCCCTCTTAAGTTTAGATGTGAAGATCAACCTCAGTAGTTTTTACTCTATTGTCCCATTTAGTATTATTGTTTACAAATTATTTAAACAGGTATACAGACACAGAGAAAACGACAGAGTGTATGTTAATTTTATTTATTTAAAATAATTTTTTGTTGTTTTTTTTAACAGGTCTTAATTCGTCACTCTGTGGAAAATTTGTTTTATTCATATGATTTAAGGTTCGTTTACTGTCCATATTCTTTTCTTCCCTTACTCCTTCCCTCCCCTTCTGCCATTTATTTCTTTTTATAAATCTTTTTTAAACCCTCACGTTTGAAGTGTGGAAATTTTTCATATCCTTTCATCTCAACTAGTCTCCTTCTTCAGTTTGGTTTCCACTTGAATATGGGTCTTCCATTCCCGAAGGGACCACTGAGTCACCGTTTCTTATAAGGACGGTTACGTCCTCTGAGTCCAAGTTAGGGACTCAACCCTTCTAGGGGACCTTTTCCTTTACCGTTGGGTGAGGTCATAAGAATGGACCCTTTAGGATACCCCTCTCCTCGGACCTCCAGATATCAGGTATCCCAGGGTTTTCTCATCCTGTACTGAATCGTTTATTGTTCGGTCGTTCATCAAACCTCTGACAGTCTGACGATGACATATTCCTCTTTACTCGTTCGTGACCAAACTCGACAATACCCTTCTCTTACTGAAGCCTGTTCCAACAAGAAACTTTGACTAGGTCTTAGACTCATTCGACTGTCTGTCAACCTCCGTCGGACGACTAGTGTGGGGGGTTAACTATACCTGTCGATTCAGGAAACAATTTCCTTTGCACCTTTCAAGTATAGGACTAGATGACATGACGAAGTAATCTGAACGGTAGACCTCTAGTTCATAAGTCACCATAGTTACGATAATAACGTGATAACTTTACGGACATTAAATTTTTAAATACGAAAAGTTGACTTACGTCTATGTCGTATTTTGTTCTGTGTTTGACTCTTTTCTCGTTCTATATAAAAAAAATTATTTGAAATGATTTCCTAAAAATATTTAGTTTTTCTTTTTCTAATTATCAGACCCTTCCCCCTCCTTTCATTGTTTCCTGTACCAAAGGTTTTTTGTACATATTTCCAGATTTAGGACAACTTTATACTGGTCGATGTGAATTTTATTCTCTTTATGTATAAAAGGAAGTTACCTTTCGGTCAGTAACCGTTAGTCAAAACAGTTCATGTTTTATAGATGTTATAAGTGTCACACATGTTCATACACTTGTCAAGAGGACGTGTAATAACTTAATATACCTTATAAGCCATTTTGTAAGAAGGTCCTGTAAGTCTTTATAGAAAGTTTTACTTTTTACGTGATATACAAAAGGGATCGAAAAGATGAAAATACATAAATACAATCTTTATATGAACTAAAACCCCTTTTTATTGTCAATCCCTGTTGACTTTTGGTCACAGATGGTTACACCTGAAACGAATACCGTGAAAGTTCACCAATTTATTCCATGTCTATAATCTTCTTTCTACCCATATACATGGTTTTCCTTTAAATGAGTTTCCTGATTGTAGGAAAGGTTTGGTCTAAAGGAGTAATTTTTCTCGTTCCATATATTCACGTATAAGTATCCGATCAACGCAATTTATATACGTATAGGAGTGTCTGTTGTTCGAATCTAATCTTTGGTTGTCAGTGTGTGATACACTTTTTAACTTAATAAAGATAACAATTATGCATTTCGATGAAGAATTTTGTTCAGGAGAAAGACGATTACCAGATTTTGAAATAGTATCATCTTCTCGTGTTAACGAGGAAAATTTTTTAAGTATCGTAAAAAGACAATAAAATATAGTAGAAATATACATATATAACAACAAATCAGTGATTTAGTACAGACTGAGAATACTAGGGTTCCTGATATCGAGAGGTCCGAGGAGACAGGTTCTCTAAAGGGTTCTTTCTTATGACCTTACCCAACGGTAAAGGAAGAGGTCCCCTGAAAGGACTGTGGTCCCCTAACTAAGTTAGGAAGATTGCCTAACTTGGACGTAGAAGACCAACAGTCCACCTAAGAAATGGTGATTCGGTGGACCCTTAGGGGAAATATACAAATGAAATTGTATAAAACGGTTTAAGAGTTGGAGGGGCACCATCAGTTAAAGTCTATGCTGAGTGTTACAAGGGGTCGAGGACCATAAGTACGAGACTACTGAGACGAAGGGTACACACTGACCCGGATGACTAAACGAATACTGTTTTTTTTTTTTTTTAAACCGTTTCCACTACTTCTAATAAAGGTTCTAATCAAAAATTTTCACACACATAAAGTAAAACAAACCTAAAAGAGATAGAGAAGGAGACAAGATTGACCGTTCTTTTAACCTTTGAAAGTCCATTGTCGGGTCCTCTTCGACTTAAGACAGTTACCGGAAAAGTCACCAATCACTCCCATATAGCCTTCACAGGAAAGGAGGAAGGTTCGTTCCTTTAGTTCGGTCAGTTAGGAATTTCCTTTAGTTGAGACTTATAAGTAACCTTCCTTACTACAACTTCGACTTCGGGGTTTTGAAACCGATGGATCACACTTCCAGGTTGAGTAACTTTTTCTGAGACTACGACCCTTCTTAACTTGTGTCCTCTTCCCCAACTGTCTCCAGTTCTACCAACCTACCGTAGTAGTTTAGTTACCTGTACTCAAACTCGTTCGAGATCCTCTATCTCTTTTTAAACCTTCACAACGTCAGTGGCTTCAGCGTTTCTCAACCTGTGCTAAATCGGTGACTTGTCACTCGTTGGAAGGGATCAACTCAAAAGTACTTTCTAATCATTAGACTTTCTTGTTAACTTTTCAAAACTCTCTGCAATATTAACTCCTGGATTGATTCGACATGGGTCTAAAGACTTAGTGACTATGACGTTACATTATTTATACATAACAAAGTCTAGTAATTTAAAACCACTTACAGGTAACGTTGCTTTTCTTATTTTATGAACCCTTATATAGATGGATTTCTTTGATTTCTGGATATATATCTTTTGATATTTTGTGACTACTTTCTTTAGTTTCTCCTGTGATTATCTACCTCTTTATATGGTACAAGTACCTAACCTTCTTAGTTATATCACTTTTACTCATATGATGGGTTTCGTTAAATGTTTAAGTTACGTTAGGAATAGTTCGATGGTCGGTGTAAAAGGTGTCTTGATCTTGTCTATTAAAGTTCTAAACATACCTTTATGTTTTTTGGAGCTTATCGGTTCCGTTAGAACTCTTTCTTCTTACCGTGACCTCCTTAGTTGAACGGACTGAAGTCCGACATGATGTTTCGGTGTCAGTAGTTCTGTCATACCATGACCGTGTTTCTGTCTGTATATCTAGTTACCTTGTTTTATCTTTCGGGTCTCTATTTAGGTGTGTGTATACCTGTGGAATAGAAACTGTTTCCTCCGTTCTTATATGTTACCTCATTTCTGTTAGAGAAATTGTTCACCACGACCCTTTTGACCAGTTGGTGAACATTTTCTTACTTTGATCTAGTGAAAGATTGTGGCATGTGTTTTTATTTGAGTTTTACCTAATTTCTAGATTTACATTCTAGTCTTTGATATTTTGAGGATCTCCTCTTGTATACGTTTTGTGAGAGTCTGTATTTAGTGTCGTCCTAGGAGATGCTAGGTGGAGGGTCTTAAGACCTTTATTTTCGTTTTTATTTGTTTACCCTAGATTAATTTTAATTTTCGAAGACGTGTTGTTTCCTTTTATATTCGTTCCACTTTTCTGTCGGAAGACTTACCCTCTTTTATTATCGTTTACTTCGTTGACTGTTTGTTGATTAGAGTTTTTATATGTTCGTTGAAGACGTCGAGTTAAGGTCTTTTTATTTGCTGGGTTAGTTTTTTACCCGGTTTCTTGATTTATCTGTAAAGAGGTTTCTTCTGTATGCCTACCGATTGTTTGTGTACTTTTCTACGAGTTGTAGTGAGTAATAATCTCTTTACGTTTAGTTTTGGTGTTACTCCATGGTGAAGTGTGGTCAGTCTTACCGACACTAGGTTTTTAGACGTTCGTTATTTACGACCTCTCCCACACCTCTTTTCCCTTGGGAGGATGTGACAACCACCCTTACGTTTGATCATGTCGGTGATACCTCTTGTCACACCTCTAAGGAATTTTTTAACGTTTATCTTGATGGAATACTGGGTCGTTAGGGTGACGACCCGTATGTGTGGCTCCTTTGGTCTTAACTTTCTCTGTGTACATGGGGTTACAAGTAGCGTCGTGACAAATATTATCGGTCCTGTACCTTTGTTGGATCTACAGGTAGTCGTCTACTTACCTATTCTTTCGACACCATGTATATGTGTTACCTCATAATGAGTCGGCAATTTTATTAAGTAAACTTAGTCAAGACTACTCTACCTACTTTGACCTCGGCTAATATGTCTCACTTCATTCGGTCTTTCTTTTTGTGGTCATGTCATATGATTGTGTATATATACCTTAAATCCTTCTACCGTTACTGCTGGGACATACGTTCTGTCCTTTTTTCTGTGTCTACACATATTGCCTGAAAACCTGAGTCTCCCTCTCCCTCTCCCACCCTACTAAACCCTCTTACCGTAAGATTGTACATATGATAGTACATTCTTAACTTAGCGGTCAGATACAGACTGCATCCTATGTCGTACGAACCCCGACCACGTACCCCTACTGGGTCTCTCTACAATACCCCTCCCTCCACCCTCCCCCCAAGTACCAACCCTTACGTACATTCTTAATTTCTAAAATTTTAATTTTTTTTTTTTTTAATCAAGTTGTTTATTTTTTTTTATTTTTTTTAAACCAATTACACAATAAGTCGTTATCTCTTATTCCTGTGTACAACTTTCATTTATAAACCGGTTTCTTTTTATAGTGACACTATTTTATATGGGGACCTGTTATACTTATTTAACTTTGTAAATTATTTTATATTTTTAATATAAAATATATCTAAGATATTATAATATATCTTAGGACATATTAAAATTGTCCTATGTAATCTATTCACCAAAAGTTTCCCACTTACCATCTAGTCACTGTTGCCTTAACTCCTTTTAAATCTTTACGTGTGGAGTCCGAGATTCAGTCTGGATTACTTGACCTTTAAGAACAACATCTCTGGTTATTAGACAAAATGATTCAGTAGATGTATTAAGACTACATTTTGAGTGGTTTTAAATTCACCTAAATTTTTTCGTTTCCAAGTTAATGACTTACAAATCTTTCCCCACTCTCCGATTCTTCCCCCGGACATTGTGCTCGAATAAGAATTTTTGATCCAACTATTGTCAAGTCAAGTCAAGTAAAGTCAAGTCAAGTCAAGTCAGTGAGTCAGCACAGGCTGAGAAACGCTGGGGTACTAGCGTCGTGTGGTCCGGAGGGACAGGTAGTGGTTGAGGGTCTCAAGTGAGTCTGAGCGCAAGTAGCTCAGCCACTACGGTAGGTCCGTAGAGTAGGAACCAGCAGGGTAAGAAGAGGACGGGGGTCAGGAAGGGTCGTAGTCTCAGAAAAGGTTACTCAGTTGAAAAGAGTACTCCACCGGTTTCATGACCTCGAAGTCGAAATCGTAGTAAGGAAGGTTTCTATAGGGTCCAGACTAGAGGAAGTCTTACTTGACCAACCTAGAGGAACGTCAGGTTCCCTGAGAGTTCTCAGAAGAGGTTGTGGTGTCAAGTTTGCATAGTTAAGAAGTCACGGGTCGGAAGAAGTGTCAGGTTTCGAGTATAGGTATGTACTGATGACCTTTTTGTATCGGAACTGATGTGCCTGGAATCAACCGTTTCATCACAGAGACGAAAAAAAAAAAAAATTTAAAAATAAAAATGAAATAAAAAGAAATGTTATGACATAACCAAAACGGTATGTAACTGTACTTAGGTGGTGCCCACATGTACGCAAGGGTTTGTACTTGGGGGGAGGGTGGAGTGAGGGGTATTGTAGAGACACCCAGTAGGGACACGTGGTCGGAGTTCGTACGACATAGGACGTAGTCTGTATCTGACCGCTAAGCAAAGAATGTACTATCATATGTACAAAGTTACGGTAGGCGGGTTTAGTAGGGTGGAAGAGGGAGAGGGAGAGGGAGACTCAGGTTTTCAGGTGACATGTGTAGACACAGAGAAAACGACAGAACGTATGTCCCAGTAGTAACGGTAGAAAGATTTAAGGTATATATACATAATCATATGACATAACCACAAAAAGAAAGACCGAATGAAGTGAGACATATTAGTCGAGGTCAAAGTAGGTAGAGGAATCTTGACTAAGTTTACATAAGAAAAATTACCGACTCATATAACGTGGGCTAATATGTCTCACAGAGACGAAAACTTATACGATAGATCCAACCAGTATTGAAAAGAAGGTTCCTCATTCGTAGAAAATTAAAGTACCGACGTCAGTGGTAGACGTCACTAAAACGTCGAGGGGTTTTTATCAGACTGTGACAAAGGTGACAAAGGGGTAGATAAAGGGTACCTCACTACCCTGGCCTACGGTACTAGAAGTAAAAGACTTACAACTCGAAATTCGGTTGCAAAAGTGAGAGGAGAAAGTGAAAGTAGTTCTCCGAAAAATCGAGGAGAAGTGAAAGACGGTATTCCCACCACAGTAGACGTATAGACTCCAATAATTATAAAGAGGGCCGTTAGAACTAAGGTCGAACACAAAGAAGGTCAGGTCGTAAAGAGTACTACATGAGACGTATCTTCAATTCATTCGTCCGACTGTTATATGTCGGAACTACATGAGAAAAAGGATAAGACAACAAGGTACAGGTCAAGATTGACAACGAAGGACTGGACGTATGTCTAAAGAGTTCTCCGTCCAATCCACCAGACCATAAGGGTAGAGAAAGTCTTAAAAGGTATCAAATAACACTAGGTGTGTCAGTTTCCGAAACCGTATCAGTTATTTCGTCTTTATCTACAAAAAGACCTTGAGAGAACGAGGAAGGTACTAGGTCGCCTACAACCATTAAACTAGAGACCGAGGAGACGGAAAAGATTTTGGTCAAACTTGTAGTCCTTCAAGTGTCAAGTGCATAACGACTTCGGATCGAACCTCTTAAAATTTGTAACGAAATGATCACACACTCTACTCACGTTAACACGTCATCGAACTCGTAAGAAACCGTAGCGGAAAGAAACCCTAACCTTACTTTTGACTGGAAAAGGTCAGGACACAACATCCAACTATTGTCTCAGTGGTAAAAGACTACCGGTGTATAGCTGTACACAAAAGTTCCGAATAAATCCAATATCCAATATAGTAGTTTTTGGTAAGGGTTTAAATCACCGAAATTTTTTAAGTTCCGAAATGAGATAGAGTATTCGAAAAGTCAACTGATCCATCAAAAAGGTTATCAGAACGGAACCAAGTGAGTACGAGAATGTAGGTCAATCATTCACGGCACAACGTTTCAGGTTCTACCGGAGCTTGTTGATCTCCTGACTTAGATTGAGAGAGACAGGTGCTAGAGAGATGTAGTATATCAGACCAAACTGAGAGAAATCTACCTGAGACCGAATTTTCTGTCGTTATTTGTGGGTCCCCGGAAGGTATGATTCGGACTTTGACAGTGTCCCAGTAAAAGTAATACAAAATAATCCTATCCTTTGGTGTTCCGGTGGGTTTAAGATCTCTTCTTCTTTTATATCTCAAGTAGAGGTCTACTCTCCTTATCGTACGTGTATTTTCCTCCTCTCTTTAACAACCGACCGGTAGAATTTTCTTTTCGATAGGGTCTTAAATAACATTGGTCTCTTATTTACAGAGTCCAGTATTAAATTTACAAAGTCCGGTCGTAAATATATGTTGGAAAGTGATTATAAGAAAAGGTCTTAATAAGTTTACCACGGTGGATTAAAGTTTATTCTCTTTCACGTAAAGAAACACATGGGACTTCTTACTAATTTGACCACTTACAATTGTTACAGATGAGGTTTTTTTCTAAGTGAAAACATACTTAAAGTCATAACCACTACAATCATTATATTACTGTTTCAGTAAAACAGAAAGAAGAAAACAAAGGATACAACATTTATTGGTCCTGTTACTGATTAGATAAGAAATGTAAAATTTAAACTTCTAAGTCAACGTCCTTTAGTAAGGACACTAACGACTCTCTTCCCGCCATGTGACGAAAATTTAAATAAAGACTTTTAAAAAGTCTCCGTATGAATTTTAATAATGAAAAGAAAAAGATTACGAAAAAGATTATAAACGTACATGAAATACTTATAGAACATGAAAATTTTATAGAACTTACTTTATACAGTATTTTGTGACCAAGAATTTTACCTTAACGTTTTTTATTTTAGTAGAGAGTGAAAACAGACGTAAAATGAAACTAAAATACAAATGTTTTTTACTATAGAGACTACTTAAATTTTCCATCCAATTAGTAAGGCAAGTCAAGTCAAGTCAGTGAGTTAGCACAGGCTGAGACACGCTGGGTTATCTGACGTCGTGCGGTCCGGAAGAACAGGTAGTGGTTGAGGGTCTCAAATGAATTTAAGTACAGGTAACTCAACCACTACGGTAGGTTGGTAGAATAGAAGACAGTAGGGGAAGAGAAGAGTGGAAGTTAGAAAGGGTCGTAACCACAGAAAAGTTTCCTCAGTCAAGAAGTGTAGTCCACCGGTTTCATAACCTCAAAGTCGAAGTCGTAGTTAGAAAGGTTACTCATAAGTCCTGGCTAAAGGAAATCCTAACTGACCAACCTAGAAGAAGGACAGGTTCCCTCAGAGTTCTCAAAAGAGGTCGTGGTGTTAAGTTTTCGTAGTTAAGAAGTCACGGATCGAAAGAAATCACAGGTTGAGAGTGTAGGTATGTGCTGCTGACCTTTTTGGTATTAAACTGATCTACCTGTAAACAACCGTTTCATTGCAGAGACGAAAAATTATACGACAGATCCAACCAGTATTGAAAAGAAGGTTCCTCATTCGCAGAAAATTAAAGTAGTAATCCTTTCGATAACACGTTATCTAAGAATGTAATCTATGAATGTAAGAGTTTCGTAGTAAAACCAATGAAGAACGAGTCTAAAGTCGTTTATTTGATGAAAGAAACTTTTGATAATAATCTTATAAGAAGGTTCAATAGTGTCAAATTATTCTAAATAAATTAATAATCATATAAAATTGTACATAATAGATGATATAGTAGTACAAACTTTAAAACTTATTTAGAGACTGTTTTTTAGTCTTTAAAAATCTATAGAACAAAAAATAGAAACTCTGTGTTCAGAAATAGAAACTTTTGATTATTTTCGTGGTAATATAAAAAAGACCAAGATCACTAATTATGAATTTATAATGTGACATAAAATTTAAGACAGTCTTTCGGTTCACTCCTTTTTTGTGACATTTTGACATTGAGAATTTAGTAAGTATTTGTGACACAAACAGATCACAGTTACTGTTGATGTACAGTGAAGGGTGAACTACTAAAAAAGTGAGGTATTTATCGAAAACTTAATTTAATTTGTAAAAGATACATGTTGGGTCTTTGAGGATTCGTTCATTAATTCGTCTTTGACTATGTTTAAATTGTAATTAACAATCAAGTCAAGTCAGCGAGACAGTAAGGTTGAGAAATACTAGGGTACCTGACGTCGTAAGGTCGGAAGGGACAGGTAGTAATTAAAAATTTTATTCACATTTTTTTAGAACTTTAGTTTTCAGATCTTTATCTAGGTATAGTTATATAAGTGGACTAAAAACTGTTTCTTCGGTTCCGTTATTTTACCTCCCTTTTTTTTTTTTTTTTGTCGAAAGAGTTGTTTTCACGACTTTGTGACCTCTAGGTGTTCACCTTTTTATTATATAAATTTGTTTCTAGTAAGAGAGGTGTCTTTATTATTATTATTAAGTTTTTCCGAATACGGTCGTGTGGGACACCGATGGTCCTGACGACATAAGTCCCGGAAACTGGGGTGTCGTCTTGTGACAATTGGGGGTGGAGGTGGTCTCTAGGAACCTGTGGGTATCCGTTAAAACCGAGTCAGAGAACACCGTAGTGACGAAGAAAGAGGACCCAGGACCACACGTATTACAAGACAAACACGGGAGGTTCTCAAACAAAAGGGCCAGAACACGTTAAAAACATTAGTTTAGGGTGATCCGTACGTAACCTCTTCCTTTACAGTTGGGTGAGGTCATAAAAACGGACCTCTTATGGTCCCTGTCTCCTCGGATCACCCGACGATAGATACACCAGAGTGTCTCAACCCGTACTGACGTCGTTGAATCGTCGTCGTCGGAAGTTTTAGATTCAGGAACCCTCAAGAGTCAAGGAAACGGTCTAGGGGTCCAACCCATTCGACAACATCCGGGGTTTTGAAAATGTTGTCACACTATTGAAGAAAGTATATTAACAAGAAGTCAAACACCCAGTAGACGAACCACTGAGATACCACCCCAATTATCACTGGAGGGAGTTCTACTAAATACGGTGTACGTAGTGAGGGTCCAGACAACTGTGGTTTTGGGTACAGGGGTACCGTCCGGTGACGACTAGGTACAGAGGTGTCCTCTATAAACTTGTGAGTCTCCATCCAGACCGAGTCAGAGACACACCAGAGACCCTTGACCATACGGGTTCCAAAACAAACTCGGGAGACTCGTAGAGACCGTCAATACCCCGAACTAAGATTTATGTTAAAACGGGGAGAATGGCAGAACAACCCAGAAGACAAAACGAGAACCTACACTCCATAGAAAAAAGCCACCCTAGGTTGAAAGAGAATAGTTACCAACAAATCGTCATTAAACGTTGAAACCTCAAGAGTGTCCTCTTCTACTTATTTGTAGGAAGATGAGGTGGTAGAAAACAATCCCAGTAACCAACATTGGTCATATAGTGAGAGTAATCTCTATAACTTTTACCCCTCCAATATGTACACACCCACACCTTCCATACACCTCTAGAGAGATGTAATTCCAGTTAAATAAGGATTGAGATTTTGTTGAAATTTTTTGATTTAATGTAATTTTTATTTTGATGACCAACAAATACTTATAAGTTGACTACATGTTTATCTTCATTGTAAAAACTATCATCAAAAACGTGTATCCTCTTATATAAATTTTTATATATAAAGACATTACTCATAAGACTTTCTTCAAACATAGATCTTAAGTATCGAACGTCTTAAAAGTTTTTAGAAACATCTGTAGTTGATAATTTGACTAAAGTTGGATATCTTTAGTAAAGTTCTTGGGAAAAGTGGATTCAAAATCAAAAGTAACTGATTTTAACCCTTTCTAACTTTCTTTTTCCTCTTCTTTCCCCGTCTTTTACTTTACCAATCTGTCGTAGTGACTGAGTTATCCGTACTTAAACTCGTTTGAGGACCTCATCACCTCCTGTCTCCTCGGACCGCACGACATCAGGTACCCCAACGTTTGTTGAACTGTACTGAGTCAGTGACTTGTTGTTGTCGATCTGATTAATTTATTATTGTTCTGATTACAATTTCCTATAATGGAAAGATTTCAGAAATCTTCAGATAATGAAAGTTCACACTGATTATCGTAAAAAATATTATATAGAGGTTATTTATTTCGTATCTCCTCGTACGTATGTGTATGTGTGTACTTATGTTCCCACATATAACACGTCTTGTATTAAACGGGACAGTGATATAAACAGTCACACGTTTTTGATTTATTTCTACTATCTTACTTACTTCAGTAGAATGATAGATATATAAATGTATTCTGATTACATTTTGTCAATGTGTACGAAATAGGGATAGAAACATGTTAGAAACATGTTACGAGTTTTAAGAGGTTCGGTCTGAAGTCGTCATGCACTTGGCACTTAAGGGATTACAAGTTCGACCAAAATCTTTTCCGTCTCCTTGGTCTCTAGTTTAACGGTTGTAGGTTACCTAGTAATTTTTTCCTTCACTCAAGGTCTTTTTGTAGATAAAGACGAAATAACTGATACGGTTTCGGAAACTGACACACCTAGTGTTATTTGATACCTTTTAAGACTTTCTCTACCCTTATGGTCTGGTGGATTGGACGGAGAACTCTTTAGACATACGTCCAGTCCTTCGTTGTCAATCTTGACCTGTACCTTGTTGTCTGACCAAGGTTTATCCTTTTCCTCATGTAGTTCCGACATATAACAGTGGAACGAATAAATTGAATATACGTCTCATGTTGTACTCTTTACGACCTATCCTTCTTTGTGTTCGACCTTAGTTCTAACGGTCGTCTTTATAGTTAGTGAAGTCTATACGTCTACTGTGGTGGGAATACCGTCTTTCACTTCTCCTCGATTTTTCGGAGAACTACTTTCACTTTCACCTCTCACTTTTTCAACCGAATTTCGAGTTGTAAGTCTTTTACTTCTAGTACCGTAGGCCAGGGTAGTGAAGTATCGTTTATCTACCCCTTTGTCATCTTTGTCACAGTCTGAAGTAAAACCCCCCCGAGGTTTTAGTGACGTCTACCACTGATGTCGGTACTTTAATTTTCTACGAATGAGGAATCTTCTTTTCAATACTGGTTGGATCCATCAGATAAGTTTTCGTCTCTGTAATGAAACGGTTGATTCCAGGTAGATCAGTTCCGATACCAAAGAGGTCACCGGTACATACCTACACTCTCAACCTGACACTTCTTCCGATTCGCGGCTTCTTAACTACGAAAACTTGACACCACAACCTCTTCTGAGAACTCTCAGGGAACCTGACGTTCCTCTAGGTTGGTCAGGTAAGACTTCCTCTAGTTGGGACCCTAAAGAAACCTTCCTTACTACGATTTCGACTTCGAGGTCATGAAACCTGTGGAGTACGTTTCTCAACTGAGAAACCTTTCCTGAGACTACGACCCTCCCTAACCCCCGTCCTCCTCTTCCCCTGCTGGGTCTTACTCTACCGACCTACCGTTGTACCTGAGCTACCACCAGTCAGACTCACTTGAGGTCCTCTACCACTACCTGTCCCTCCGGACCGCACGACGCTAAGTACCCCAGAGTTCCTTAGTCTGTGCTGACTCGCTGACTTGACTTGAACATGTTAGAACCGATAATAAAGTATGTTACTCCATTTGTGTGTTTCTATTTATTTTCGTATGTGTAAAAGACTTGTTAAAGTCGTTACTATTTTATCTTCTTTATTAAATAAAACAGACTTCAATTTCAAGTTTACACATTCAATTTGAAGAAAAATTTTAAATTTGTTCAATAAACCTTTATTAATCATTTAAAGTTAATAGGAGTTTTTATAGTCCCCGTTAATAAATTTTTCGTGTGATTTCATATATACATACTTTTATATCAGAAAGGTAAAAACACCTTTATACCCAAAGACCCTTACATTCCTACCGATCCTCAAACACAATGTAAAAAAAAGGAGACTATTTTTATATGAAAGAGACTTTTGTAGAACAAGTCACGAGTAAAACGGAAGTGAGGTATAATATAGTTTTAGAAAAAAAAAAGAATAAACTTGAAGGAAGTCTTTATTTATCTCAATACGAAAATCTTCTTCCCCCCCCGTCGACTTGTGTCTGTGTACAACATTTCGTGTAATTCAAATGGGTAATCAAATGAAGACCTTCTTCATGTGACTTTCTTCTAATTTATTTTCGGGCCTCCTTGACCTTTACCTTCAGTTTTTATCTTCGAAGTTGATCTTTAAATTTCAAAATCTCTTCAAATTAGTATTTCTTCGTGACATTTCTACAAACACGTCTAATATCATTTCTTTTGGTGTTTTTTTCTTCGAATTCCGGAAAAAAAAAATTGGAGAAAAAGAACTGAGTAATGAATTTCATACATTTGTATACGTTAGTTCACTTGATGATTATTTTCTCAGTCTATAAAAACCTTCGTTATGACCATCTACAACCTCTCATTTTTAATAGATACTTTTATATAAAACTTGTGTCGTCGTTTTGTACAACTACCTGTCTACCCAATTTGTAAACCAATACTTGATTAAAAACTAGAATTATACAGACGTACTTATAAATTTTAATTACTTTTGACAGATATTCACGGAATTTGTATTAATATACATTTTACTTCCTAAACCTAAAAATAAAAAATTCAGGAATTAAAAAATCTCTTATCTACTTTATGAGATGTTAATATGAAAGCATTTAATTGGATGAATAATTGTACGAAAGATCCACTATTTATGCTTATTATATAAACATAATTTGATAAATTTGTAGTATAATCATTCTAAAGTTCTCTGTTATTATGTTAATTTATTCAACGAAGTCAGTACAGGCTGAGGAATGTTTAGATACCTGACATCGGACGTTAGGTCAATTGTCTGTCGATTGTAGGTTCGTTCAATTGATATCGTAGTGTGTCTTTATGTGATGAGTTTGATGTACGTCCTTTTTTTGTTTGTTTGTTTTTTCTATCGATCTAACTATTGGTACTTTTGATATGATGGAACTCTCGAGTTATTAAATATTGATAGAGAAATTAAATATTATTTCCCTAATCGAGAAATTTAACTGTTGTAGTTACCTAGTGTCTTTTTTGTTCTCTTAATGTCTTTTTATAGATGAAGACGAAGTATCTGATACGATTTCGGAGACTGACACACCTAGTGTCGTTTGACTTTTTAAGAAGTTCTCTACCCTTATGGTCTGGTGGTATGGAAAGACGACTTTTTGGACATTCGTCCAATTCTTCGTTGTTAATCTTGGTCTGTACCTTGTGACTGACCAAGTTTTAAACCTTTCCTTACGTAGTTCTGACATATAACAGTCGGTTGAATAAATTGAATATACATTTCATGTACTACGCTTTAGGACCCGACCTACTTAGGATTCTTTTTGATTTCTGGGAGCACTACTTCCATTTTCTCCTCTGACTTTTTTGTCGAATTCTGAGTAATAAGTTTTTAGATTCTAGTACCGTAGGCTAGAGTAGTGAAGTACCGTTTATCTACCCATTTTTTACCTTTCTCACTCTCTGAAATAAAAGAACCCGAGGTTTTAACGACGTTTACCATTGACGTCGGTACTTTAATTTTCTGTGAACGAAGAACCTTCTTTTCAAGACTCTTTGGATCTATCGTATAATTTTTCGCCTCAGTAGTGAAACCGGTGTCTTCAGGCATAATACTCTCGATACCAAAAGGGTTATCCGTACATATCTACACTCTCAACCTTTTAATCCTTACGACTTTCGGTTTTATAACTACAAGAACTCGACACCACGACCTCTTCTGAGAACTCTCTGTGAACGTGTCGTTCCTATAGTTCGGTCACTTAGGATTTCCTCTAGTTGGGACTTATAAGTAACCTTTCTGACCACGACTTCGACTTCGAGGTCATGAAACCGGTTGACCACTCTTCACAACTGAGTGACCTTTTCTGGGACTACGACCCTTTCTAACTCCCATCCTCCTCTTTTCCCGTTTTTGTCTACTGTACCAACCTACAGTAGTAGATGAGCTTAGTGTACTCACTCGTTTAAGACCCTCTATCACTTCCTGTCCCTTCAGACCACGACGTCAGGTCCATCAGTCTTTCTTCGCCTGTACTGAATCGTTGACTTGTTGTTTGTTTAATCGAAATAAGACTTCTTAATCTAGAAATTAAATATTATTTTAAAAGAAACGAAGGTTACAGGTCTACTCATCAAACTTTGCATTTTATGGATGACTCCATATATATCATTATATATAGTATATTTAAGTATATACATATGTGTATACATACATATGTTGTGTATATATATCCATGTGTATACATACATATTATATATATATATATATATATATGTGTGTGTCTGCTATGTACTATTCTTTTTACATTACATATGCCTATAAGACGATATCCGTACGATTTTAAGGTAAGTTAAAGTTAGACGAAGAGAGACATCGATACATAATATTAGGTTGACTCTATTAGTTAGACAAAGAAAGAAAACGAATATCATGTTTGGTTGACTCTTTTTATAGTGACACAATAGAAATAATGAAATTATAAAAGAGATATTAAAGATTAAGTACCTAGTTAAAAATGTTTCCTTTTAACTAAAATTATACCTGTAAACTAGAAAGGAAAATGATATATTACCGAAAAATATATATGGGGTTGAGGGAGGTGAGTGAACCTATTAACTAGATAGTCTGATAGCCTAATTATCTACTACACTACACTTTATTTTCTGGTTTTCCTTTATTAATGTTATTCTTGATGTTAAAAGTTAATGAATGACGAAATATCAAGATACACTAAAAAAATTTTAAAACACATATTTGGTAACAATCAAGTCAAGTCAGTGAGTCAACCCAGACTAAGAAACGTTGAGTTACCTGACGTTGTGTGGTCCGAAGAGACAGTTAGTGGTTAAGGGTTTCGAATGAGTTTCAGTGTAGGTGTCTCATAACTATAGTAGGTTGGTAGAGTAGGAGACAACAGGGGAAGAAGAGAGAAGTTGGAAAGGATCGTAGTCCCAGGAAGGGTTACTCAGTCAAGAAGTGTAGTTCATCGGTTTCATAACCTCAAAGTCGAAGTCGTAGTCAGGAAGGTTACTTATAAGTCCTGACTAAAGGAAATTCTAACTGACCAACCTAGAGGAACGACATGTTCCTTGAGAGTTCTCAGAAGAGGTTGTGGTGTCAAGTTTTCGTAGTTAAGAAACGGGAGTCGAACGAAATGTCAGGTTGAGTGTGTAGGTATGTTCTGATGACCTTTTTTGTATCGAAACTGTTATGTCTGGAGACAACCGTTTGATTGCGGAGACGGAATATTATACGACAGATCCAACCAGTATCGAAAAACAGGTTTCTTGTTTGTAGAAAATTAAAGTACCGATGTCAGTGGTAGACGTCACTAAACCCTCGGGGGTTTTTCAGACAATGAAAAGAGAACACAGTGAACAGACAGTGAACAAAGAGGTAGATAAACGGTACTTAACTACCCTGGCCTACGGTATTAGAATCAAAAGACTTACAACTAAAAATTCGGTTGAAAAAGTGAGAGGAGAAAGTAAAAGTACTTCTCTGAGAAATCTAGAAGAAGTGAAAGACGGTATTCCCACCACAGTAGACATTTAGACTCCAATAACTATAAAGAGGGTTGTTAGAACTAAGGTCGAGTACAAAGTAGGTTGAATCGTCAAACTTACTATATAGGACGTATATTCGATTTATTCGTCCCATTGTTATATGTCGAAACTACATGAGGAAAGGGCTAAACCTTGGTTACACAACAAGGTACAGGTCTCTCCGCCGACGTACTACGACCTCACCACTGACGTGTCACGACTCGTTAAAACTCATCTAAGTAATATCCTGTTAAGTCAGTGAACTACAAACCTCCGTCCTGACTCCAAATTTCTACCACCTCATCTTCCTGTACACGAGTAGAAGAGGACGTTCTTGAGGTTTAAATGTTGAGGGACGACTTGTTGGCAGTTGTTCTCTTAAAACCCAACATGGTTTTTTTCTATAGGATGGAGGTTCCAGTTTCCTCTTCAGGGTCTTTCTACCAACCTCCCCGTTTTAGTGTAACTCTTAGTTTAGTGTATGGGTGGTCTCTGCTAACCTCCCGAGTTTGTTTTGGAACCCGTGTGGTTTTCTGGGGTGTGTCTGACTCGGTCTGAACGGAAACTCACGAACTCACAGAGGACACTTCCATACATAGTCGTTACCGGACGGTGTCCCTGTCCCTGGGACCCACGTCGTCTGGACCCATACCGTATTCGGGAGAACCTTCTCCAGTGGTAAATGGTATGGTATCTCGACGGTCTTGAATGGGTTCTGACCCCTTTGTCTGAGGACTATCCGTGTTTATTTTGGAACACGTGTGGTCCTGGGTCCACTTTCCTTGTCACTGGGGTGTTCTTTGACTGGGTTTGAACGGGTACTCACAGCTCCTCAGAGACCACCTCCGTACCCAGCCACCACCGGACGACGTCCCAGCCCCCGTGACCCTATAAACCACCTATCCAATCAGATTTGATTTTTATTTTATCTGGATTTACACCCGTGTGTTAACAAGTGACAAGTAGATTTATTACATGTAGAATTACGACGACGACCATTCAGCGAAGTCAGTACAGGCTGAGACACACTGGGGTATCTGCCGTCGGGTGATCAGAGGAGACAGGGACCCTAAGAGGTCCGTTCTTATGATCTCACCCAACGGTATATACAGAGGTTTCGTACTTTCACTTTCACTTTCACTTCAGTGAGTCAACACAGACTGACAATCACTAGGGTACCTGACATCGGGTGCTCCGAGGAGACAGGTTCCCTAAAAGGTCCGTTCTCATGACCTCACCCAATGGTAAAGGAAGAGGTCATGTAGGATTATAATACCTTCTTTTCTCTAAGGTCATTTTAGTAAAATTGTTTTCTTGACCTCAGTAATGTTCGACTCTATAAGATTCAGTTCGTTTTAAATCAACACACCTTAATCCAGTAAAGACAAAGATAGAAGAAGACGTAAGTGATGAAACTGAGTTGAGAAAATATGGAGAACTCGAGGTACCCCGTGTCTCACTTTTGATAATAAGATCATCACGTAACAACACCAAATCACTGAGTTTGAACAGGCTGAGAACCTCTGGGGTACCTGACATCGGACGGTCCGAGGAAACAGGTACCCTAAAAGGTCCGGGTCAATAATCTCACCCAATGGTAAAGGAGGACACCCCTTAAAAGGTTCGGGTCCCTAGCTAGGGTGCAGAGTCACAGAGGACGTGATGTCCACCTAACAAAATGAGACTTGGTGACCATTTCGAGGATCATCACGTATTTAAATCCCAAAGAAACCGCCGAGTCTACCATTTCTTAGACGGATGTTACACTCTCTGGACTCAAGGTTGGGACCCAACCCTTCTAGGCGACCTCCTCCTGTACTCTTGGGTGAGGTCATAGAAACGGACCTCTTAGAGGTACCTGTCTCCTGGGACCACCCGATGTCAGGTACCCCAGTATTTCTCAACCTGTGTTGACTCACTGATTCGTGTGTCGTGTATACAAACATATACACTTAAATGTACGTATACATTTTAACTACAAACTAAATTTACACGGAGTTTTAGACTCTTGTTATTATTCACGTGACAACATGAGGAACCGTTAAGAAGTCAATTATTAACGACTGACTTGATCGAAATCAATATATTTATATTTAAGATTAAGGACACGTAGTAATTTTTTATTAGTTGAATACTTATTTGATATCTAATCAACTAACCATGGATTTTCTTTTGTTATAGTTTATGTATATATGATAAATTTTTAGAAGTTATAACTTCTAAAATGAAAAACTGAGTTTGAAAAAAAGCATCCTAAGAAATTCCTACCTTAAATGTTTACAACATGATTCTTTTACGGAATATATAATATACACGACTTACTTATTTCGACTTCATGTAACCAAGATTTAAAGACATCCTATAGGTAAGGTATTAATTTTTTCTTTACAGAGAGTTCGAATTGGATAAAAGATAAGACTACACTGTGTCTTTAGATAAAGGAAAAAAAAAAGTAAAATTTGAAAGACGTCTTTTTATACAACAGAAATCATGTATTTTGTTACAACTTCTTTATAAAATAAAATTAAATTTTACAAAAGTATATTAATGGCTCCTATAGGGAATTTCAGTAAAAAGAAGTAAGATTTGATTGTGAGGATTCAAAGTATAGTAAGAAAAGGATAATCTTTTTAGTTTAACGGACAAAGTAACTAATATTAAAAATAGTTTTAGAGTTTACCTGTTTTAGTTTACTACAACGATACAGAATGTTTTTAAAACTGTCATAGGGAAGGTAGTCACATCTTACAGGTACTATATTAATACGTAAGGAATAAAATCAGTATGTTCTTGTACACGACACGACACGAATTAGCGAGTCAGTACAGTCTGAGAAACACTGGGGTCCCTGACATTGGACGGTCCGAGAAGATAGATACCCCTAAGAGGTCCGTTCTTATAGTCTTTCCCCACAGTACGGGAGGAGGTCCCCTGGAAAGGTTGGGTCCAGAGGGTGTAACGTCAGCCTAAGAAATGATCCTTTGGGGTTCTTATGACCTCACCCATCGGATAGGGAAGAGACCCCCTAGAAGGGTTGGGTCCTTACCTTGGTCTCAGAAGACGTAACTTCTGTCAGAAATGTCCGACTCAATGGTCCCTTCGGGTGTATTCTGGCATTATGATCTTAAGAGACTTGACGAAATGTGTCCTGGAATCAGGAATGTTAGTTTGTGAGACCTCTTTTATGTTCATACTGTTTAGCATCTTCTATGTCTGTGGTTTATATTCACTCTGTTACTAGTGTTTTATAAAAAAACGGTTATATCGTAGTGGGTGAGGTCCTCTACCACTTCCTGTACCTTCAGACCGCACGACGTCAGGTACCCCAGTGTTTCTCAGTCTGTGCTGAATCGTTGACTTGTTGTTATTGTCTATAATGGATCGGAAGGACCCACCGAGTCACCACTTTTTAGGTGGACTGTTACGTCCTCGACGTCATCTGTGTACAAACTAGTACCCCCCTAACCGTTGTAGGGGACCTCCTCTTTTACCGTTAGGACCTATAATAAGAACGGACCCTTTAGGGTACCTGTCTCGTCGGACCACCCGATCTCAGGTACTCCACTGTTACTCAACCTACGTTGAATCGTTGACTTGTTCGTGTTTATAATGAATGGTAGATTAAAGATTAGATAGGTTTTAGGTTATAGATAATGACGGTACCACCACGGGAAAGTTTTTTCATCCTATCATCACGTTACGAAGAGTTTTAGGTGTATAAAAGTTCGTATAATTATTTAGATTGAGTTAACAATTGATAACGTTGTTTTGAGTCTCACTATAGATAGATGGATAGATAGAAGTACCCACCGAGTCTACAATTTCTTAGACGACGTCACGTCTTCTGAGTCCAAGTTAAGGACCCGAACCTTCTAGGGGACCTCTTATATATATTTTATTTTATATAAATCAAGAAACCGGGTAAAAAACTAACCCAGCAAATAAAAAGACCTTAACTCGACGTCTTCAACGAACATATAAAAACTCTAATCAACAAACAGTCAACAAAGTCAACGATAATAAAAGAGGGTAAGTCTTCCGACAGAAAAGTGGAACGAATATAAAAGGAAACAACATGTCTTCGAAAATTAAAATTAATCTAGGGTAAACAAATAAAAACGAAAATAAAGGTCTTAAGACCCTCCACCTAGTATCTCCTAGGACGACACTAAATACAGACTCTCACAAAACGGATACAAGAGGAGATCCTCANGTTTTTATTTGTTTACCCTAGATTAATTTTAATTTTCGAAGACGTGTTGTTTCCTTTTATATTCGTTCCACTTTTCTGTCGGAAGACTTACCCTCTTTTATTATCGTTTACGAACAATTTCTCTAACAGAAATGAGGTAACATATAAGAACGGAGGAAACAGTTTCTATTCCACAGGTATACACATACCTAAATAGAGACCCGAATCTTGATTTATCTGTAAAGAGGTTTCTTCTGTATGCCTACCGATTGTTTGTGTACTTTTCTACGAGTTGTAGTGAGTAATAATCTCTTTACGTTTAGTTTTGGTGTTACTCCATGGTGAAGTGTGGTCAGTCTTACCGACGCTAGGTTTTTAGACGTTCGTTATTTACGACCTCTCCCACACCTCTTTTCCCTTGGGAGGATGTGACAACCACCCTTACGTTTGATCATGTCGGTGATACCTCTTGTCACACCTCTAAGGAATTTTTTAACGTTTATCTTGATGGAATACTGGGTCGTTAGGGTGAAGACCCGTATGTGTGGCTCCTTTGGTCTTAACTTTCTCTGTGTACATGGGGTTACAAGTAGCGTCGTGACAAATGTTATCGGTCCTGTACCTTTGTTGGATCTACAGGTAGTCGTCTACTTACCTATTCTTTCGACACCATGTATATGTGTTACCTCATAATAAGTCGGCAATTTTTCTTAAGTAAACTTAGTCAAGACTACTCTACCCACTTTGACCTCGGTTAATATGTCTCACTTCATTCGGTCTTTCTTTTTGTGGTTATGTCATATGATTGTGTATATATACCTTAAATCCTTCTACCGTTACTGCTGGGACATACGTTCTGTCCTTTTTTCTGTGTCTACACATATGGTCTGAAAACCTGAGTCTCCCTCTCCCTCTCCCACCCTACTAAACCCTCTTACCCTTAATATTGTACATATGACAGTACATTCTTAACTTAGCGGTCAGGTACAGACTGCATCCCACGTCGAACGAACCCCGACCACGTACCCCTACTGGGTCTCTCTACAACACCCCTCCCTCCACCCTCCCCCCAAGTACAAACCCTTGCGTACATTCTTAATTACTAAAATTTTAAATTTTTTTTTTATTTTTTAATTTTTTTTTTTTTTTTTTTTTTTTTTTATTTTATATACAAGAGTTCAGACTGAGAAACACTGGAGTACGTGACATCGGGTGGTCCGAGAAGACAGGTACCTTAAGAGATCCGTTCTTATGACCTCACGTAGTGGTAAGGGAAGTTGTCTCATAGAAGGGATGGGTCCCTAGTTTGAGTCCATACAACGTCCGTCTAACAAATGGTAGACTCGGTGGTCCCTTCGGGGATATGTATAAACATTCGAAATCTGAAACCCAGTCTTCGAAAGTTAAAGGAAAAAGAAGTACATATTTTGTTTCACTGAGTTGATCCATAGAATATACAACGGAAGATTGTACTTTATTCGAATGTAAAGAAATTACTTTTATTGAAAAGGGGATTATAAATTAAATGTACTAAAACTACAAAATAAATTCTAGTAATAAGACGGTCGAGTTAAAATGATTTTTAATATATATATATTAATATTATTATATATTATATATTATTAATATATATATATATATATAAATATATATATATATATATATTTGTACCTCTTCCTTTACCGTTACGTGAGGTCATAAGAACGGACCTTTTAGGGTACCTGTCTCCTCGGACCACCCGATCTCAGGTACCCCAGCGTTTCTCAGTCTGTGCTGACTCGTTGAAGTGAAAAATGAAGTGAGAAAGTATAAATTTGTATATAATTAAATTTTATTTCGATCTAGTTTTATTTTGATGTATACGAAAACGACAAAATGTGGTTAAGCAAATAAGAAAACAGTATCCATAAACTCATGGAGTCACTTTTGACGTAAAAAATTTTTAGACCTAAGAACGACTTTTAGTAAGAGAAAAACTTAAAGGGTAACTTATTGAAACAAAAAAGTTATATTTCACAAAACTCCCCTTATAGTGAGAATATCGGTAGGAAAAATTATGTGTACAAAATTTAATATAGAGACGTACGTAATGTATTACAGATAATGTAGGTAAGTGACTTTATTATAAAGAGTTTAATCACACGTACAATCCCGAAATTTTAAAGAAAATCTTAAAAAAAATTGATTCGTCCTACCCTTTTACGGGAAATACGATTCAGAAATCTGATTTTGGACCCCTGGTATTTAGTACTTATCCTAACTCCCTCAGGTACTTAGTAAACTTTAGTATCAATGTCGGAACTCACCTACACGGAACATATGAGCCTATAAATATGGTCGTCAACGACAGTAGTATAATAGTTTCCTAAGGTCTTGTGAGTGTTTTAATTCTTGATTAAGTGACTCATCTAGGTATTCTTACAAAAATTTGTATTACACACACACACACACACACACACACACACACATGCGCGCGCGCGCGTACAATTGGTGAGTCAGCACAGGCTGAGAAACGCTGGGGTACCTGATTTGGGAGGTCCGAGGAGCCAGGTACCCTAAGAGGTCCGTTCTCATGACCTCACTCAACGGTAAAGGATTAGGTCCCCTAGAAGGGTTGGGTCGCTAGTTTGGGTCCAGAGGGTGTAACGTCCGTTTAAGAAATGGTAAACTCGGTGGTCCCTTCGGGATATTTATATTGTGAAGTTGTATAAGAATTATGGAAATATATTGGTCCCACTTATCCTTATTGATCGGATATAAGGAAGACTCTTCTTGTTAAGAGAGTACTCGTTACCTTTGTTTACAAATTTAGGGTAATTTAATTGTGTCAGTATTAGAGGAAACAAAGGAACTACAAAACACGCATACATAAACACGCACACACACACACACACACGTTTGTATATACAATTCGAAGAGTGAATAAAAACAATGGAAGATCCTCTTCCGCTACCGTAGAGTGGGGTCATGAGAACGGACCTTTTAGGGTACCTACCTTTTCGGACCATCCGATGTCAGGTACCCCAGCGCTTCTCAGCCTGTGCTAAGTCGCTGGAGTGAAAGTGTAAAGTAAAAGTACGTAACCTCTTCCTTTGCCGTTGGGTGAGGTCACAAGAACGGACCTCTTAGGGTCCTTGCCGTCTCGGACCACCCGACAGCAGACACCCCAGTGTGTCTCAGCCTGTGCTGACTTCGTTGAATCGTCGTCGTCGTCGTCAATTATAAATACCGTGTATCTCGATATTCTGTTTCAAACCAATGTAAACAATGGACTCTTTAAGTGAAACACTATGTTTAAAAATTTGAATACGATACTTAACAAAATTTAAATATCCATAAATGTAAAACTTTCCTCGATATAATTTTTGAACACACATTAATACGATTCGTACTAGTTTACTTTTCACGACATAGAGATAAAACCTCTAGCATTCTAAAATAAATACAGATTCAACTGTTTATGACTATAGTCTTAAACTGAAATTAAGTTTAAAAGACTCTTACTAAACTCCTGTTGATAATACTCAAAACAAAGTCTTTTTCTCACTTTTTGCAAGCCTTTTACGTACTGACGAGACACGCCAGTAAGTACAATATGTGAGGTGAGTGTATACGCCAAAATACATTCACCGTTTGGGCCCCATCGTTACATACTACTTGAACCAACTTAACATATATTTTCAGAAAGAAATCGAATATACTTCGAAATTCAAGTAATCATTAACCAAATTAAAAAATATAAACTGGTACGTTGGAAAAGGGGAAATATAGAGTAGAGAACGAAACCTACTCAAATCAAAAGACGTCTTGTAGTCCTTTATTCATATTAATATAATTTGGCCGATATAAAAAGAACTCCATGTCTTACTTGATGTAGAATTTAGTAAAATTACATAACTCGTTAAATTGATCTTGGTGATAAGATACAAAAAGTAGTTCAGTACCATTTTACTGTGTAAACTATATGATCAGTGATAGGATAACGAAGCGTAGTTTACAGAGGTAATTAATGATTATTGTATTTCAATACACTATCCGTAATATAGAAGTAAAATAAATACTCTTTTCGTTATACACATTACATTATGTCCACTAAACGACTCTAAATCGGATTTATCGGGTACCATCAGTCTTATATTTAACCTTACTAAAATGATACTGTCTACTCTAAATTGAGTAAAAGGGATGAGACTTAGAAACCAAAAATACTACTGTTTTGTTATGAATAAAATGTTATCCAGTATCTACTGGTTCTTCCTGTTGTCCGTACAAAACTTTAGGGTAAACAAGATGTATTCTTTAGAGAGTGAATGATTTTTTCTTGTTTTTTTGGAAACTAACTTTGTTTGGAAAAATATAGGGATGACTGGATTTACGAAAACGAAAATGGAAAAAGTGACGTGTAAAAGTCAAAGTAATAAAATTTTTTATAAATTTATTCGAAGGTAAAAATCCTATCAAAATCTAAATTTCTCTCATGGTTTCTATCATGTCTCTTTAAAGAGATGAGAACTATGGGTTAAACGGGATAGGAATTGTAAAATGTAACGACACCATGTAAACAGTCAATTACTTGTTATCACTAAGTGACAATGATTGACTTCAAGTATGTAAAAAAAAGTCCAAAGGAGTCAAAATCGGTTATAGGAAAAAGACAAAGTCTTAAAGTGTGTCTTGTGGTGTACTGTAAATTCCCAGAACAAAGTCTGTAAAAAACCGACTGTCAAAGAATCACAAAGGAGCAAAAAATACTGACGGTTAAAACTCCTCATAACCAGTCCATATAAAATCTTATAAGGAGTCAAAATAGAAAGACTACAAAAGGAAGTCCTATACCCGAGACCTCTTTTCTAGTGTCCCTAATTTATATTATCTAAGGAACTATTATCCCATAAATAAGTAAAGATAAACTGTAAGTGACCAGTACCGTTTACTTATGTTACGTTTATAGACATTCCTTGAACTGAATCTAAGTCTATATAGTATTGATGGTGACTTTTTGTTGTAAGAAAGATACACATATATGTATTAATAAAATTCATTCACCTTTTTATTTTAAATAGAGTACATCTATGTGTAAATATTCGTATTTATAGGATTATTATGTATAAATAATCCGTTTCGTTAAAGAGGGGTAATATTAAAATAAAGTCATAAATGATTAACTCTCGTAAACTAAAAAGTGGTTGTAAGATCAGATTAACGGATTAAGAAAGTGAAAATCTTCATAAATCAACCATTTTGACCTCTACTTAACTAGTTACCCGTACATTACGCCAATTACTCCTATTGTAAAATTTCCGTGTCATACAAGTCCAAATTTCTTCCGACATCTACTCTACCTTTCTAAAATAAAATACACTACTTTAGTAGACAGTCCTGTATTAGAAACATCTAATCAAGTTTGAACTTACATATAGACACTCCAACTTCATTTCTCTGATAATACCTCTTGTTACCACCTTTCTATGAATGACTTTGTAAAAGTTCTTATATTTTTATCAATTATAATTTAGTCTTATGATGTTTTGATACCACTGACGTTGGTATTTTAAATTTCTACGAACGAGGAACTTTCTTTTCGATACTGTTTGAATCTGTCGTAAAATAAAAAAAAAAATAAAAAAAATAAAAAAAAAATTAAAAAAAATAAAAATAAAAAAAATTAAAATTTTAGTAATTAAGAATGTACGCAAGGGTTTGTACTTGGGGGGAGGGTGGAGGGAGGGGTGTTGTAGAGAGACCCAGTAGGGGTACGTGGTCGGGGTTCGTTCGACGTGGGATGCAGTCTGTACCTGACCGCTAAGTTAAGAATGTACTGTCATATGTACAAT
>SJYO01037955.1:39018659-39098572 GCA_006410555.1 Capra ibex
TGTGTTTTTATTTGAGTTTTACCTAATTTCTAGATTTACATTCTAGTCTTTGATATTTTGAGGATCTCCTCTTGTATCCGTTTTGTGAGAGTCTGTATTTAGTGTCGTCCTAGGAGATACTAGGTGGAGGGTCTTAAGACCTTTATTTTCGTTTTTATTTGTTTACCCTAGATTAATTTTAATTTTCGAAGACGTGTTGTTTCCTTTTATATTCGTTCCACTTTTCTGTCGGAAGACTTACCCTCTTTTATTATCGTTGACTTTGTTGACTGTTTGTTGATTAGAGTTTTTATATGTTCGTTGAAGACGTCGAGTTAAGGTCTTTTTATTTGCTGGGTTAGTTTTTTACCCGGTTTCTTGATTTATCTGTAAAGAGGTTTCTTCTGTATGCCTACCGATTGTTTGTGTACTTTTCTACGAGTTGTAGTGAGTAATAATCTGTCGTAAAATTTTACACCTCTGTAATGAGACGACTGTTTCAAGACAGATCAGTTTAGATACCAAAAAGGTCATCAGTACATACCTACACTCTCAACCTGTTATTTTTTTCGACTCGTGACTTCTTAATTACGAAAACTTGACACCATAATCTCTGCTGAGAACTCTCAGGGAACCTGACGTTCCTCTAATTTGATCAGTTAGGATTTCCTTTAGTCAGGACTTATAAGTAACAATCCTGACTCTGACTACGACTTCAACTTCGAGGTTATGAAACCGGTGGACTACGCTTCTTGACTAAGTAATCTTTTCTGTTTTAAGACCCTTTTTAACTTCCGTCCTCCTCTTCCTCTACCGTCTTCTACTCTACCACTCTACCGCAGTGACTGAGTTACTTCTACTTAAACTCATTCGAGAACCTTAACCGTTACCTGTCCCTCCGGACCACACGATGTCAGTGCCCCAGCGTTCCTCATCCTGAACCGATTCGGTGACTTTACTTGACTTACCTTTTCGTTACAAGAAGACGAAAAAGAAAAAAGGAAGTCAGGATGACAGTATCAGTACGAGAAAATTAAGAAAACAAAATGAAGAAGAACACCTATAGACGTATAAAGATTAAAATAAAAACTATGAATAAACGATTTTAATCTACGATATAAATGACCGTGGACTACAAAATATTTGAAAATGTCGAGAATCTTCAGAACTGGAACGTAAGTGAATATTTAAATTTAATATATAAATTTCAGAAAAACAACAACGACCAGTTAACTTAGAAAGTGTCTAGGTCCTTAAGAGGTGTAAATTTCTATATAAACAGAATACATGATAAAATCAAAAGAGTAGGATGGAGACATAGGATTTAATATCGTTTCCTGTGTATATAAATATAACGATGACAGAAATTGTAAGTAAATATCGTCTTAAGTAAAACTTCAAAAAGTCACGAAACCAGTATTTCGAATCTTGTGGTAAATATAACGTTGATGATATATTTATATCGAATGTAACTTTGTTTACACTCATTACTAATGTAATGAAAGGACTTAAATTACGACATAGGAAATTCGTTTCTTTGTTCTTGTTTCAAATTATATACAGAGATAGTAAACGATTTTAGGACGGTCGGTGTTAAATAAACGAAGTGTGATTCTTTTCAATAAATTATAATCTTCGAAAACCACCACCACTAAAAAAAGAATGGAAAAGGATCTCTAAAAACAAATAAAGAAACAAAAACGAAAAAACGAGAATAAAAGTGAAACTTAACGAAACAAAATATTGTTGGAGTTTTAAAACTTACGATAATCCGTTTTACAGAAGGAACGACTGACCCCTAAAAGTAAAAAGAAAAGGGGATCTCTGGAGATAGGACCTTGTGACATCGGACAAGGGTTACCCTGGTCAAAGGATTATCAAAGGATGGGTCGACAGAAACACAACTAGGAAAAAGACAATGACAAAGTGACTAAAATTTCATGACAATAGACCTATAGTGTTAGAGAATATAGAATATAATAAGGGTACAAGGAGACTTAATTAAAAATTCATTCAAGAACTTTTACCCAAGTCCACTCTATTAAAAAGAGATACGAATGAACAGATTTTTACGGAAAACGTTACATCCAAATAAATAATAAACTTATATATATGAAATGAAATTTTTAACAGTAACAATAAGTGACCGATACAGGACAGACTGAGACGACCTGATATAGGACAGTTGGAGGAGACAGACACCCTAAAAGTTCTCTTCTTATGACCTCACCTAACAGTAAAGGAAGAGGACCCCTGAAAGGACTGGGTTCCCTAGTTTGGACACAGAAGACGTAACCGTCCGTCTAAGAAATAGTGATAAATTTTTTTATATATAGTAATAAAAGATGTTAAACATTAACTATTCCGTTTTGTACTACGGAAAGACCGAAGAAACACAACACGTAATAAAAAACAAGAAAAATTACAAAAAGAACAGAATTCTTAACATTCTATTTTAACCATTAAATAGATTTGGACTCAGTAAAATCTGTGATAGAATCGTAAAAAGTCAAACTTCAGAGTACTACAAAAAGAGAGACTAATAAAGGGAAGACAAAAACCAAGTGTATATCGGTTAATAAGGTAAAGTTTAAAGGGAACATTATAACCTAGAGAATTTAAAGGAGTATATTGAGAATATAAGAATATGAGAGACAAAAAGAAAAAAGATTAAATAAATTGAAAAGTCACTTCTGACGAGATATAAGATCAAGAATTAAGTTATAAACCCCTATCTTTTTAATTTAGAATCGAAATGGAATATCAAAATACAATATATTAGATACTTATGTTATTAAAACATTGTAAGAGACTCATAGAAGTAAGTTCAAAAATATATATAAAAAATTAGAAATTCAAAATTTGATAAAAAGTTAACAGATGAGATACCAGTTAAATGACAGTAACAAAAAGTAAAACCGAAAAGAGAAAGTACGTACCAAAAGGAACTAACGGACTAGAATAATTTTAGAGTTCCTTAAATCTCGAGACTTTAAAATAAAACGACGATTTATGAGTTTGATTCTTAAAATTTAAAAGACATAAAAACAAGTTAAACGATGTTTGTTAAAAGAGTACGACCGAATCTGATGTTTGGACCTATCCTCTTTAGTCAAGGATTCACGATATCGACATATAAAAGTCCAGTAGTTAATTAGATCAAAAACACCAAGAACAGAAGTAGTAGGTGAAAAGAGATGGACCAATAACACTTGACTTGTATGGACAAACTGATAGTATGTCTAATTAATAGTAGGAAACAATGACAATACCTGTTTAGTTCGGATGTTATAAAATTGGAGGTATTGGGGTTTTGTGTTAGGATATTTATCACTTTCACTTCACTTCAGGGAGTCGACACAGGTTGAGAAACGCTGGGGTACCTGACATCGGATGGTCCTAGGATTCAGATACCCTAAAAGGTCCATTCTTATGACCTCACCCAACGGTATAGGAAGAGGTCCCCTAGAAGGGCTGGGTCCCTACCTTCGGCTCAGAGGGCGTAACATCCGTCTGTGAAGTGGTAGACTCGATTGGTCCCTTCGGGGTAGGATATTTATGAAATACCAAATGTCTTTAAAGACACTTGAAATTTTTCAACCTCTGAAGATTCTGTCGAAGGTTCTTATCCTATGATTAAAGACAAAAAATCGGTACGAGTTGGACATTTTCTTCCGGAAATTTTTGGATATTTAAAACTTAACTTTATTCTTCACCATATGGATACACACACGTATACGTAGATCATAAAGAGTGTCAAGTTATTAACGTTACTTGTTAACATTGTAAAGTGGATTGAGATCAATCTCTAATGATTGACTCTATATCAACATAAAGATTTACTTACAGAGACAAATTTATTTAATAGAGACGTTAAGTGTAATGTAAACGAAGATACTACTAACGTTCTCTCTAAATAAATCAATGATCTTCTTTTTTTTTGAATTGAAAAATGTAAAAGTATAGATATACTTTTTGTTTTTGTTTTTGTCTTTGTTTTCGACCAACGTCCCCTCTTTTTCGTTTAACAAAAAAAATTAACTGGGTTTGAACTAGAAAACAGTCGTTAGGGTAACACCAAAGTTGTCACTTAACAATGAAGGTTTTGTAATAGAAAGTTTTATGAAGTTTAAAAGAAAAAATGAAAGTGAAGTCTTTTTACATACTGGGCTGACTGTCATTATTTTATTGTAGGTATTTTACTAGTCACGGATAAACTAAAATTCCTCTCTAATGTAATTGACTTGTCACTGAACCAAGTTCCTCTACGTAGAACTTTCCAATATTTGTCCGTTGATATATATTTTCACTTACTTCTCTATCAACCAACCTTTAAGTGTTGTTTCAAGGTGAGAAACGGAAAGGTGAACGAGAGTTTTTTCTTTCTTACTACACTATATAAATTTACAGTCGTCTCAATTTCAGTAAGAACCTGATTTATATTCTATCAAGTCAAACAAACGAACATAGTGTTATTTCAAGTTTTATTACATAAGAGAATTTATTATTTTATAAATTTTGATACTAAGACATAGAGGATACACCTAAAATTCGTCGTTACACGACCATTTATGAGTTTTTGTCCGAGAAGGATATCTCCACCCCACAAACAGTCGAAAGTACTACTTTTATGAGGTACCGACCAAAGTTGGACGGATGGACAGGATAACTTATGTTTATCTCTTCTCTACGATTGTTCTCCGAGACACTCGTTGACAATCTTCTTAGGACGTCTGGTAATGGGATTCCGTCAACACCACTTTTCATTTTAACAATTTCCAAATCTAGTAGATCAGACGCATATTTACTAAAACAACACAATGTCTAGTTATACATTACTGAAATTTTTATCTTAACTATGACGAATTAGTACTGAACCAACTCGTCGAAGGAAATATTAGTGTTCTCTAATTTTACATCGTACCCATTTTATACTGAGAGGACGGAGTTTCAAATATGGTTACACACTTACACTGATCCTCAGTTGAGATATAAGACGACGTTAAAGGGTATTAATTACTAAACTTAAAATGGAGATCTTTTATACACGTTTCTGAATAAATTGACTTCATATGACTCTTCAAAGGGGAGAGTTATAAAATAGTACAAAGGTTTCCAAGGTTAAATGAACACTGGTTGTATTATTACATAAAAAAATAGTAATATCTACAAAAACGATACTTTATATAAACCCTTCATATTACTTTTATTGGTAGAAACTCACACCTTTTCCTGTCCTCTCTATTTCAAAGAAGAATTAAAAGTTACAGTATATAAACCTTACGGTCATAAAAAACAAACAAATCAAAAACACACAGACACACACACACGTACGTGTCCTACACGAGTTCAAATATTTTCAACTAAATTTTCGACACACCGTTTAAGATCATTAAATAGTTTAGATACCAAGACTTCGGGTGAGCGAGATAGAGAAACCGAGAGAGATAGGTAACGACTAGTCTATACAATTTTATGACCTATAACCGTACTGTTAACACTTATCGTACGTGTCATTTTTCTCCAAAGTTTCTCTTTTCATAAGACTTATTTCTTCAACGTAAATATCAAATTTTTCAAACACGACAATACTCAGTAATTCATAATCAGATTCAGACTACTATAAGACAATGAGGTTTGTAGTTATTGGATTTTAGAGTATTAAAGTAACTCTCTATTTTTCTTATATTAGGTGTTTACTCATCCTTTGTAATCGTTGTTTATAAAACACATGTGGTTTAGAGAACCATGATCTTCCTTTATAGAAATTTTTCTATCCCCTATTAATCTCAGTTACTATTAGGGTCAAGAGTACGAAAAAATCGTATCTAAGATTTGATTATTATAAAGACAGAAGGAAAAGTTATAAAGAATCTAAAAGGGTCACCTTATCTACACTTTATGATCCATGAACACCATGTGTCATCAGTGACTTATATACACTTAGTAAGAAATTCAAATGTCCAGAATGACTGAAGTATTTTTATATTCTGAAGTGATAAGAACGAAGATACACATTCATCCGATCCAATTACAGACCCCTTTTCCGTCGGAAACGTTAGTATTCGTCTTCGACAAAGATAGAGGTTGTTGTACGGACTTACTCAAACTCAGTCATTCAATTATTATATAGACGAGGTATCTCAATCAGTGAAAGGAACGTGTGGAGGTTATTCTTAACTCTCATTTAAATTCATTAAACTAGACAAGTTTTTGGGTTCGACACTAGAAAATAACGAAACCTAAGTTACAAAGTAATAAGTAGTTAGAAAATTTTGACCCAATTAAAAATCCTTCCTAAATGGTCTGTTCTTATGACCTCACCCAACGGTAAAGGAAGAGGTCCCCTAGAAGGATTGGGTCCCTAACTTGGGTGTATAGGGTGTGACGTCCGTCTGATAAATGGTAGACTCTGTAGTCCCTTCGGGTTATGAATCCGTCCTTTCCCTCGTAATGAGTGACGGGAGAAGTCTTAAGTCGTTACTAAAACTGGTTTATAGAAAAAAAAAAAAATTAAAAATAGAAATGAAATAAAATGAAATGTTATGACATAACCAAAATGGTATATAACTGTACTTAGGCGGTACTCACATATACTCAAGGGTTTGTACTTGGGGGGAGGGTGGAGGGTGGGGTATAGTAGAGAGACCTAGTAGGGGCACGTGGTCAGGGTTCGTAAGACATAGGACGTAGCTTGTATCTGACCGTTAAGTAAAGAATGTACTATCATATGTACAAAGTTACGGTAAGAGGGTTTAGTAGGGTAGGAGAGGGAGAGGGAGTCTCAGGTTTTCAGACGAGATGTGTAGACACAGAGAAAACGACAGAGTGTATGTCCCAGTAGTAATGGTAGAAAGATTTAAGGTATATATACACAATCATATGACATAACCACAAAATGAAAGACCGAATGAAGTGAGACATATCAGTCAAGGTCAAAGTAGGTAGAGTAATATTGACTAAGTTTACATAATAAAAAGCACCGACTCATTATGAGGTAACACATATACATGATGTCGAAAGAATAGGTAAATAGACGACTAGTCAATGTGACATCTAAAAGTGTTCGAGTTCTTATTACCAAGCTCGATCTTACATATGGATCATAGGTGATAAGAGATTGTGTGAATAGACCAAGTCCAAGTCAAAAAGGTTTATATCCACTGAACTTTATAGGAATGTTCTGGAAACAAATCGTATTATATTATAGTGTATTGTTAAGTAGTAAGTAAGTCGTCTGTTCTATTCGGATCATCTATTGGGACTACCAGTTTGTTTTCCTTCGTAGTGTCTGATGGTTTCAATCTAATATCTACGTACCTTTTTCTTTTTTTTGGTACGTGTGTAAGGTTGTCGGTGTAACTATTATTACATTTTCTAGATATCGTGATATTTTATTTTGATATAGAATTTACCATCCAACCATGTAATCATTTTTTAATATTTGGGGATCGGAAAAACCAATCTCAAATAGTGTAGACGATAGTTTATTAATATCGTTAAAGTTTCTCAAGTTGGATAGGAAGTAAAACTAGATAATTGAACTATGAACATTCTTAGAGTAGGGTTGAAACACGTGTCCACTGTGACGATGGTTAACTTTCTCCTTTTAGGTGTCGTCTCATTAATTCTCGTTAGTTTTCATTATTTATATATAACCAACTATTTATTTAAGTACTTTATTGTGTGTTTTCACTCCAGTTCATCGTATATTTCAGAAATCCTTTTAATGCTTGTATGCATACAGAGATTGAAAGTGTTTAATAACTCTTTGTTAAAAATTTTCCCTTCTAAAACAAGGTATTGTATTTGACACTTACTTTACGTTTGACTCACAACAGTACCTTATAAAATACTCATGCGTCATAAAATGCAGTAAAATTTTTATTTATTGTATACCTTCTGAAGAGTATTTACATAGCTTAGTCAAGTCAAGTCCAGTCATCGAGTCAACATAGGCTAAGAAACGCTGGGGTACTTAGCGTCGTGTGGTCCGGAGGGACAGGTAGTGGTTGAGGGCCTCAAGTGAGTTTGAATGCAGGTAGCTCAGTCACTACGGTAGGTCGGTAGAGTAGGAGACAGCACGGGAAGAGGACGGGGGTTAGGGAGGGTCGTAGTCTCAGAAAAGGTTACTCAGTTGAGAAACGTTCTCGGAGGTAAAAAAAAAGAAAATTTTTTTACCTTATATCAACTAAATAATATAGCACAATCAAGTTCACATACTTTTTCACTAAGTCAGCATGTATATATATGTATGTATGTGTACATATACAAATATATATATATATATATATATATATATATCTCTCTCTCTCTCTCTCTCTCTCATCACACATAGACATTAGGGTAAGAGAATTAAATCAGAGGGAGGATGAAAAGGAGAAACCATTGGTATTCCAACAAGAGACATAGATACTCACAAAGACCAAAACATATATGGAAGTAAACGTAACAAAAAATCTAAGGTATATACACCATAAAATATATATTGTAAACAGAAACTGAATGAACTAAATCATTCTATAAGAGATCCAGGTGTGTATAACGATCTTTACCGTTATAAAGTATGGAAGAATACCAACGTCTAGTGGTAGAAACGAACATGTGACATCACGAAGTCGATTGGATCTGTAGATATACCTTGTCGTATCGGTCACTGTAAAAAAACCTTAGACTAGTAGGGACTATATAAACTAGGTATGAACTGGTGTGTTATCGTTTATAATAAGAAAGTTTTATAACTGTTTTTATACGCCACTAATTTACCGATAGACGTACTAAAGTCAAGTCAACGAGTCAACACAGACTGTGAAACGATGGGGCACATGACGTTGTGCGGTCCGAAGGGACGGGTAGTGGCTGAGAACCTCGAACGAGTTTAAGTACAGGTAACTCAACCATTACGGTAGGTTAGTAGAATAGGAGACAACAGGGGAAAACAAGGACAGAAGTTAGAAAGGGTCGTAGTCCCAGGAAAGGTTACTCAATCAAGAAACGTAGTCCACCGGTTTACAACCTTGAAGTCGAAGTCGTAGTCAGGAAGGTTGCTTATAAATTCTGTCTAAAGGAAAAGTAACTGACCAACCTAGAGGAACATCAGGTTCCCTGAGAGCTCCCAGAAGGCGTTGTGGTGTCAAGTTTTCGTAGTCAAGAAACCACGAGTCGAAAGAAATACCGGGTCGAGAGGATAGGTATATACTGATGGCCTTTTTGGTATCGAGACTGATATACCTGGAAACAACTGTCTCATTACAGAGACGAAAACTTATAAGATAGATCCGAACAGTATCTAAAAGAAGGTTCCTCATTCACGAAAAAATTAAGGTACCGACGTCAGTGGTAGTTGACACTGATACCTCGGGTTCTTTTATTTCAGAGAGTAACAAAGGTAACAAAGGGATAGATAAACGGTACTTCTCTGCCCTGACCTACTGTGAAAGAATCAAAAACTCACAACCTAAAATTTAGTTGTAAAAGTGAGAGGAGAAAGTAAAAGTTGTTCTCTGACAAATCAAGAAGAAGCAAAAGACGGTGTCCACACCAGAGTAGACATATAGACTCCAATAACTATAAAGAGGACTGTTATAATGAGTGTCCAACACGAAGTAGGTCGGACCGTAAAGGGTAATACATGAGACGTAATTTATTCGTCTCACTGTTATATGTCGGAACTACATGAGGAAAGGGTTAAACCTTGATCAGGTAACAAGGAACAGACCAAGGTTGATCACGAAGAACTGGACGTATATCTAAAGAGTCGTCCGTCCAGTCCACCAGACGACAAAGGGTAGAGAAAGTCTTAACAAATGTCAAGTAACACTAGGTGTGTTAGTTTCTGAAACCACAGCAGTTATTTCGTCTTCATCCACAAATAGACCTTAAGAGAACAAAAAAACTACTAGGTCACTACAACCTATAACTAGAAACCAAGGAGACGTAAAAGATGTAGGTCGAACTTGTAGACCTTCAACAGTCTAGTGTATGACAAGTTCGGAATTGAACCTCTTAAAAGTCTTAGTGAGACGATAGTACACTCTACTCACGTTAACATACTATTAGACTTGTAAGAAACCGGAACGGAAAGAAACCCTAATCTTACTTTTGACTCGAAAAGGTCAGGACACCGGTGACGACTCAAAAAGTTTAAAAGACCGTATAACTTACGTTGTAAAAGTGTCGTAGTAGAAAATCCTAGACTTTATCGAGTTGACCTTAAGGTAGTGGAGGTGATTGAAATAAGTATCATTACAAAGGATTCCGGGTGAACTGAAGTGTGATGTTCTATAGGGACTTACTAGTGTGTTAGGACCAAAGACTCAGTACTTCTAGAAAAAACATGTCAAGAAGACATATAAGAACTGTGAAGAATTGTAGAAGACGAAGACAATCCAGGAATGGTAAAGAAAAAAAAAAAAAATTAAAAATAAAAAAAAAATTAAAATTTTAGAAATTAAGAATGTACGTAAAGACAGGAAATAACTCGGGTAGAAACGTACTTTACAAGAGAACCATAGAGTTTAAAAGGACTTCTCTAGCAATCAGAAAGAGTAACATAACAAAAGGAGATAAAAGAACGTGACCAGTGTCTCTTTCCGAAAGAATAGAGAGGAACAGTAAAAAAACCATGAGACGTAAGTCTACCTCTATAGGAAGGAAAGGAGGAAACGGAAAACGAAGAAAAGAAAAGAGTCGATAGACATTCCGGAGGAGTCTGTTGGTAAAACGGAAAAACGTAAAGAAAAATAACCCTTACGGGAACTAGTGACGGAGGACATGTTTCAGTGCTTGGAGACAGGCCTTCAAAAACCCGTGAGATTGTTTAGATTAGGGAACTTAGATAAACAGTGAAAGTGACATATTAACATACCCTATATTAAATCCAGTATGAACTTACCAGTTTACAAAGAACTGGATGAAAGAAGTTAAATTCAGACCTAAAACGTCATTCCTTAAATACCAGACTCGGTATTAGTCGAAGGTCAGAACAAAAATTATTGACATATCTCGATGAGGTAGAAACCGACATCTTTTATATTAGTTAAACTAAAGTCATAACTGGTAGTCCACTACAGGTACACATCTCAGTAGAGAATACAACAACCTTCTCCCACAAACGATACTGGTCACGTAAGAGAACAGTTAAGAGACAATCAGAAACAGGACGAAGTAACACATGAGGTTCTGGTTTACACGAACCATGAGATCCACAAAGAACTGAAAGACGAAAACGGAACGTCAGGGGATACTACTTTTCCGGTAGAAAAACCTCACAATCAAGACCTTCCAGAACATCCAGAAGTATCTCGGTAAGTTGAAGTCGAAGAAGCCGTATCACCAACCCCGTATCTGAACCTAATGGAACTATAACTTACCAAACGGAACATTTGTTTGTCTTTAGTAAGACAACAAAAACTCTGACGTGGGTTCTCTACGAAAAGTCTGAGAAATACTGATACTTCCGATGAGGTAAAGAAGATTCCCTAAGAACGGGTGTTACCATGTATATTACTAGTAGAGTTAATTTAAACGAGTAACGTCAAGTAAAATCAAGTGACTTAGGATTCTATAGTTATAAGTGAGAACGGTAAAGCACAAATCGGTGAAGGTTAAATGGATATAAGCACATGGGTGTAAGGTTTTCCAGAACACGTACGTAAGAACATAAGTCAAGGGGACTGGGACTTCGTCTGATGAAAGATGGGAGCGGAGACGACCTCTGAGGACCTGTGAATGTCCGTTCAGACCCAGTCAGAACCCCCTAGTGACGAGGAAAGAGGACCCAGGACCATATGTGTACTAGAACAAACACTGGAGGTTCTCAAACAAAGGGGTCAGGATTCATTCAAGACATTAGTTTAGGGTGACCGGAGGTTTAGTTTAAGAGACCCCCAAGAGTCAGGGAAACGGTCTAGGGGTCCAAACCTTTAGACAACACTCATGGTCTTGAAAGAATTGTCACACACTTAAGGAAACAATATTAACAAGACGTCGAACACCCATCAGTAGAACCACTGAGAAACCACCCCAATTACCCTGGAGGAGGTTCTCCCGAATACGGTGTACGACCCACTGGGTCAAGACGACGTTGTTCTCGGGGACGGGGACGCAGTCCGGTGACCTCTGGGTACGGAGGTGTCCTCTGTGAGTTTGTGAGTTTCAGTCTAGACCAAGTCTGAGACACACCAGAGACCGAGAACAACACGTGTTCCCAACGAACTCGGGAGAATCGTACAGACCACATATCCCCTAAACTAAGAGTTACGTTAAAGGGGGAGGATAGTAGAACGACCCCGAAGAGGAAATGGGAAGTTGTAGCCCGTAGATAAAGACCACCCTAGGTTGTAAGAAGAAGTTTCCAACAAGTCACCCCTCGACGTCAAAACCTTAAGAATGTCCTATTTACTCGTGTGTAGGAAGATGAGGGGGTAGAACGTAAACATACCAAATGACTATTAATTATTACATAGATGGGACCGTCTTTACGTTTCTAAACCCGTTACTCTGACCCCAGAAAAGACGTGTGTTCTACACTTTTTGTTTTCCCTATTTTCTCGGTGACTTGAGGTTGAACGTACTATCAAACCTAGTGTCACAAAAATACCACCTCTAGTATATAGAAGTGATTCACACCTGTCTCTCATCGAACCTCCCCACTTTTTACTTAGTAACTTCTGTCGGATTAGTCACAGTGATTTTTATTAAATGTAACGAGAAAAACAGTATAAAAGATATCCTATTAAATAGAACAAGTCAGTCACTGTAAAACTGGGTGGGACCGAGAGTCAGAGTCGTTTTCGTGAACCGAAACGGTAACCGTCAACTAGGGTCGGAGATTAAAGATAGTGAGGGTCTGTTAGAAGTCAAAGTAGTGTAGGGTAGTCTATATTGATCATTTTTAACCAGTCCTTGGTATTTGTCCCAAGTTCGGATGGAGATAGGAACTTTGGAGATTCGAGTGTTAGAAGAATACTTGAGAAAATAAGGAAACAAGATAAAAGAATTGAAAACACCGTGGTACGGTTCTCATCGTTGATGAAGAACCTAAGAAGTTAAACCCAAGGTAAATAAAGACGAAATAACTGATACGGTTTCGGAAACTGACACACCTAGTATTATTTGACACCTTTTAAGACTTTCTCTACCCTCATGGTCTGGTGGATTGGACGGAGAACTCTTTGGATATACGTCCAGTCCTTCGCTGTCAATCTTGACCTGTACCTTGTTCTGACCAGGGTTTATCCTTTTCCTCATGCAGTTCCGACATATAACAGTGGGACGAATAAATTGAATATACGTCTTATGTAGTACTCTTTACGACCTGACCTTCTTCGTGTTCGACCTTAGTTCTAAAGACTCTCTTTATAGTTATTGGAGTCTATACGACTACTGTGGTGGGAATACCGTCTTTCACTTCTCCTTGATTTTTCGGAGAACTACTTTCACTTTCTCCTCTCACTGTTTCAACCGAATTTCGAGTTGTAAGTCTTCTGTTTCTAGTACCGTAGAACGGGGTAGTGAAGTACCGTTTATCTACCCCTTTGTCACCTTTGTCACAGTCGGAAATAAAAAAACCCGAGGTTTTAGTGACGTCTACCACTGACGTCGGTACTTTAATTTTCTGTGAACGAGGAACCTTCCTTTCAATACTGTTCGGATCTATCGTATAACTTTTCGTCTCTGTAATGAAACGGTTGTTTCCAGGCAGATCAGTTCCGACACCAAAGAGGTCACCAGTACATACCTACGCTTTCAACCTGACACCTCTTTCGACTCACGGTTTCTTAACTACGAAAACTTGACACCACAACCTCTTCTGAGAACTCTCAGGGAACCTGACGTTCCTCTAGGTTGGTCAGGTACGATTTCATCTAGTCGTGACCCACAAGAAATCTACCTGACTACGATTTCGACTTTGAGGTTATGAAACCGGTGGAGTACACTTCTCAACTGCGTAACCTTTTCTGAGACTACGACCCTCTATAACCTTAGTCCTCGTCTTCCCTTACCGTCTCCTACTCTACCGACCTAACGTAGTGGCTAAGTCAGCTATACTCGAACCCACTTGAGACCCTCAACCACTACCTGTCCCTCCGGATCGCATGACGTCAAGTACCCCAACGTTTCTCAGCCTGTGCTGACTCGCTGACTTGACTGGACTCACAATTTTAAAACTATCATGTTGGGAAGTTGTTGATATATTGATTGTAAATACATCTGAGAAATAAAACCTCTCTGTCAAATAATACCTATGTACATATTTAAAACCAATTGTATGTTAGAAGTGTGAAAGTCTTCCTGTAGTTATATGGGAAATTCTTAAAAAAAAAGGTAAATTCAAAGAACAAATTTGATAAAATTTAGGTACTCATATAAAAAGATGTCGATTCTAAATAAGTTTAAAGAACAGTAAAGTGACGTTGAAAGAACTCGTGTACATAAAATAGGTACGGTTTTAAGTAATAAAATGTAACTATAATTTTTAAATTTTATAGGTTACTTGTGTGTGGGTAAAATTAAAGGAGGTTTTTATATTAAATGGGATGATTTTAAAGGTTTCTGACTCAGTCACAATTTTATTATAATTAAACAGATGTACTAAAATAAAATTCCCTAGTATAAAAAATTGTAAAACCAGTTTGTATACCTCATTAAAATTAAGTGTACTGATTCACTAACAATGTTCAAGATATTTACCCTTATTTTATTCGAATAAAGTTTACGGTCAGTATGGTCGATCAATAAAAATTTGTAGACTAGTTTTTTCTTCTGTTTTATTTCACGGTAATCTGTTATAATGTGAAAAGAAACTATAATCTTAAGACTCTGTCGGATTTGTATGTATCCAACCGTCGAAAAACAAACAAAAATTTACCTTAATTGTCCCATTCAAAAAGATACAGTACGAACTTTCAATACATGTTTTAGCACAGTCGAAAGTAAAAGTAGACCCCAGGTACTCAATCTTCTTTACCGTGAACTTAATAAGTACTGTTTCTCGATTCGATTTTTGGTTTTATACCATAGTAAGAACCATAATTTTTATTGGTTCTTCACAGATAACTGTAAAGATTTTTAGGAAAATTTAAACAATTTTTGAGAAGAAGTTTTTAATAAAAATATATTTTAAGATAGTAGAGTCTATAAAAATTTTTTAACTGACTTTAAATAAATAAATAAATAAAAATTTAAACTTTAAATTTGTCGTAGATATCGTTTACTTTTATTTTATAATTTCGAACTAATTAAATTTGTATATTTTTATTCGTTGTAAAATAGTTAAGAATGTTACTAGGGACCCGAAGGGTCCAGTGAGTCAATAGTTCTTAGACGGTCGATAACGTCCTCTACGTGCCCTACGTCGAATCTAGGGACCCATCCCCTTCTAGGTGACCTCCTCCTTTACAGTTGGGTGAAGTCATAAGAACGGACTCTTTAGGGTACCTGTTTCCTCGGACTACCCGATCTCAGATACCGCAGTGTTTCTTAGTCTGTCCTGACTTACTGACTCGTACCTTCGTGTTACTAGGCATGTACGACAGTCGAGACTTATTGAAGGAGTTTTAGAGGTTCTGGAAAGAATAAACGTAAAATCTTATTCTTAAAGTTATTTGTGTCATGAGACTTATATTAACACGTAGCGGTCGAATTTGTACATTACATTTTTATCTTTAACAAAAAAGGAATCGTTAAGTACACATTCAATCTGTAAATTTCTACATTAAAAGTACGTTATTGGAATTGTGTATTAAATATGATTTATTAATCAGTAGACAGTATGTCGACTTGGATACATGTATATCTATATCTTTGTCTGTCTCTATATCTATATTTTTACAAAGAAAGAGGACCATTGACTGTACATTCATTAAGGGCCTCTGTGAGTGACTCCCTGATTTAATTTTCTAAGTATAAATGGGTAGGTAATTATGTATACGTATGTAGGATGATACATCCTCAGAGAGACAATCGTTGATCTTAAAGTCTATTTGACAGACTGTTCGGTAACAATAGTCTCCCTTGTTCCTGTGTTTATGGAATTACGTTTGTACGACGACGACGATTCAGCGAAGTCAGCACAGGTTGAGGATCTCTGGGGTACTTGACGTCGGATGGTCCGAGGAGGTAAGTACCCTAAAAGGTCCGTTCTCATGACCTCACCCAACGACAATGGAAGAGGATATCACGGTACTTTCCCTTTGATAAAAATTATAAAATTAAAATAACCTCATCTCAACAAAATGTTACAACAAAATCAAAGTGTACATGTCGTTTCACTAAGTCAATATACATATGTATATAAGTACGAAAAAATCTAAGAGAAGAGTACGTCTAATACGTCTTTTGACCCATCTCAAGGGACACGATATATCATTCAGTAACAGTCAATAGATAGAACAACTTACATCATCATCCGTATATAAGTAGGGTTCGACGACTAAATAGGAGGGGGAAGGTACAAAGGGAAAAGTATTGGTAACCAAACAAAAACTACAGATTCAGACGAAGACAAAATGTTTATCTAATTAAACATAGAAAAAAAAGTTTTACTCTAAGATGTATATATACTATAAAGTATATAAACAAAAACAGACAGACTCAATGAAGCGAATCATACTATTAGAGATTCACGTATGTACAACGACTTTTACCGTAATAAAGGAAGAAAAATACCGACTCTTTATGAGGTAACATATATACATATTGTAAAAATACTACTCTCCTTTTGAGCTCGGACATAACCTTTCTTGTAGTATCTTCCGTTGTGAATCGATATTATACAAACAAACAAAACAGCGATATGTTCTTGATCCGTTTGAAAAAGACAGTTCCCTGTTTATCATTTATAAAATTCGAGAAATCCGGAATGTCAGAGACAGACAGTGTTAATAGGTGGGGACGAAAAATCGTCTTTCAGTCTCCGTTGTACATTGGTTCACTCGTACCGACACGAGATTCTTTGAAATAAATACCTATGATTCATTTAAAATATACAGTGTTTTATAAGAAGAAAAATAAACAAAGTTAGTAAACTTTACATTTTGGATAGAACAAGTCGACATTCCCCTTTTATATCGTTTGTAGGGAATTACACATGAGGCAAGTCTTAATTGTACATATATAAAAGGTAAAAACGAATTAAATACAATAAATCAAATAAAATTTTTCAATTCATTATAAATTCTAAAGAAATAGAAGAAGTAGTTAAGTTTTAAAGGAAATTCTTTACTCATGAAAGTACCTATAAAATACATGACGAAGTTTATATAAAATATGTAATGTAGTGATACATAAGGTATCCATACATATATCTTACATGGTTAACATAATTAAAGATAATAGTAATTATACAAAAGTTATTTAATGTTAACTACATAATAAGAGGTTCACAAAAAATGTAAGTAGTCATATAATACTTCTGAATAAGTACTACTACATATCCACAAACAAGTCTATATTTATTACTATATATCAAGTAAGTTGTTGTTAAAGTAAAAAAGGTAAAATACTTACTACCGACAAGGGACAAGAACTTAATACGTTTATTATGATGTCCTTTATAAGGATTTGTAAAGTGAACCACATGTATATGTTCTGGTAAATATCCCGTACATTCATCTTTACTTCGACAATCTGAAATCTCTTCATATATAAGGTATCATGATCTAATAAAAAGAGAGGTTACCACAATGTTTAAACATACAAAGAAGGTAATACCTTTTCAGAGAACTAAATGGTAATAAAATTCGTCAATATTGACTTTTTTTAATAAAGAAATCAGACTAAGGATATTTTAGTATAGGTTAACAATATAAACTTACGTTTAAAATTATAAAAGAAGTCAATTCCAACCAGTCAAGTCAGTGAATCAGCACAGTTTGAGAAACACTGGGGTACACGACGTCGTGTGGTCCGGAGGAACAGGTAGTGGTCAAGGGTCTCAAACGGGTTTGAGTACAGGTAACTCAGTGACTACTGTAGGGTGGTAGAGTAGGGGACAGCAGGGGAAAAGGAGGACGGAAGTTAGAAAGGGTCGTAATCCTAGAAAAGTTTACTCAGTCAAGAAACGTATACCACCGGTTTCATTACCTCAAAGTCGAAGTTGTAGTGAGGAAGGTTACTTATAAGTACTGACTAAAGGAAATCCTACCTGACCAACCTAGAGGAACGTCAGGTTCCCTGAGAGTCCTCTGAAGAGGTTGTAGTGTCGAGTTTTCGTAGTTAAGAAGCCGCGAGTCGAAAGAAATGTCAGGTTTAGAGTGTAGGTATGTACTGATGACCTTTTCGGTATCAGAACTGATTTACCTGTAAACGACCGTTTGATTATAGAGACGAAAAATTACACGAGAAATTCAACCAGTATTGAAAAGAAGGTTTCTCATTCGTAGAAAATTAAAGTTACGACGTCAGTGGTAGTCGTCACTAAAACCTCGGTTTTTGTTTTGTTTTGTTTTGTTGTTTTTTTTTTTGAGACGGTGACAAAGGTGACAAAGGGGAAGATAAACGGTACTTCACTACCCTAGCCTACGGTACTAGAATCAAAAGACTTACAACTCAAAGTTCGGTTGAAAAAGTGAGAGGAGAAAGTGAAAGTAGTTCTCCGAGAAATCAAGACGAAGTGAAAGACGGTATTCACACCATAGTAAACGTATAGACTCCAATAACTATAAAGAAGACCGTTAGAACTAAGGTCGAACACGAAGTAGGTCGGGTCGTAAAGAGTAGTATATGAGACATATATTCAATTTATTCGTTTTTTTTTCTTAATTTATTCGTCCCACTGTTATATGTCGGAACTATATAAGAAAAAAGGATAAACCTTTTGAGACAACAAGAAACACGGTAAGATTGACAACGAAGGACTGGACGTATATCTAAAGAGTTCTCCGTCCAGTCCACTAGACCATAAGGGTAGAGAAAGTTTAAAAGATGACAAATGTCACTAGGTATGTCAGTTTCCGAAACCGTATCAATTATTTCGTCTTTATCTATAAAAAGACCTTGAGAGAACGAAAAAACTACTAGGTCGTCTACAACCGTTAAACTAAAAACCAAGGAGACAGAAAAAATTTAGGTCGAACTTGTAGACCTTTAAGTACAAAGTGTATAACAGCTTCGGACCGAACCTTTTAAAACTCCTAATAAAATGATCTTACGCTCTCCACACGTTAACACACCATCAAACTTGTAAGAAACCGTAACGAAAAGAAACCCTGACCTTCCTTTTGACTGGAAAAGGTCAGGACACCGGTGACAACTTAAAAGGTTTTAAGGACCGTATAACTCACGTTGTGAAAAGGTCGTTGTAGAAAAACATAAACTTTATCGAGTTGACCTTAAGATAGTGGAGGAGAGTGAAACATCAATACTAAGGATTCCGGGTCAACTGAAGTGTAAGGTCTTACAGACCGAAATCCACTCTCTATTGTGATAACACTAATAGACCCAGAACTTCTAGAAAAAAACATGTCAAGAAGGTACATAAGAACGGTGGAGAAGAATCATAGAAGACGTAGACAATCCAGGTATGGTAAAGACAGGAAAAAACTCAGGTAGAAAACGTGCTTTACAAGGCAACTATAGAGACAAAGAACTTCTCTAGAGATCAGAAATGGTAACATAACAAAAGGAGATAAAGAAACGTGACTAGTGTCTTCTTACAAAAGAATGGAGAGGAACGATAAGAAATCTTGAGACGTAAGTTTATCAAAGTATCCATTATAGTTAAATGAGAAAACTTTTTTAAAATAAGTGTATAAAACGGAATAAAACGAAAACTACAATATGAAAATGATGTGTACACTTCTTACTAAATTATATTAAAATTTAACGAGTATTATACTAAGTTCATGACGGTATATATTTACCACTTTTTAACAAATCTAAAGAAATGACAAAAATTGAAATAGATTTATATGAGTCATGTCTTCTAAAGTAAAATTTCATTTCGTAAAGTAAACAATAAAATAAGTTTCTTTTAGAAAAACAAAGAAAGAGTAATTGGAATTATGTAGATTTGAAACAAATAAACATAGAACTCTTCATCGTAAACTAAACAAAAGAGATTCTCTTTTGTTGAAATCACAGTGAAATATCCATAATGTAATATATAGCTAAACATTCCGGTGGAGAAAGTGTTGGTTAAAAGGTATTTATAGACATGGACTAAAATCTTATCACTAATTATAGGAATAATATTAATATATACTTATATTATCGACAAATAATATTATTAATCTATATTATTAGATTATAAAAAATCTATAGAGAACAGAGATAGGGTGTATATATGAATAAGGTGTAAAATAGTAGTTGAGTAGACTTAGTAAATTTTATTAAATCTTACTACACCTAACTGTAAATAACTTAAAAATCACTAATATATTTTAACCGTAAAAATATGAAAACCTTGAAAAATTCACCTTTTACATAAAGAGGGGAAGGTAACATAAACAATATGTATGTACTTACTGTAAATGTTTACGTAGACACATATCGAAACAGAAGAACAGTAAAAGGAGGTCTAATATATAGGAAAACAGACTTTAGAATCAATGATGACTTATCATTCGAGAATAAATTACAAGTATAACGTAAGTATGTCGAAAACTTGAGAAACATTTCTTAAGATCTTTAAAAAATAAATTATTGAAAACATATTCATATTCTTCTGTACTACATGTCTTTAGTAAAAACATGTAATTACATGTTTTAATTGTCATGTAATTGTAAAAACATAATGGTAAAATGTGTCCGTCAGAAGTGAGTAGAATATAAAACCTAAAGTAACTAATTATGAAGTCACGATTCATATTAAAAACACCAACATAATTATTAACCGTAGTAAAGGTAATGAAAAAACTTAAATAAACCACACGAATATGAACTTAACACATTATAAATACGTACTGATCTAATTAACAAAGGTTTATGGTAAAATAAACGATATTATCTTAATCGTGGGTACAGTATACTGGGTGACAGTGTACTGACCGGGTATGTATAACATACTGACCCAGAGAGTTTCCCGAACCGCTCGGGTCTTGATGGTGGACTCCAGTTGATTGATCTTTGTCTGACATACAAAAAGGTAAGTATTCCCGAAATAAATTTATAGATGGACCTAATAGTGTCGGCGAACATGAAATGTAGGATTTCTGTGAAACTCGGGTTGTGAATTCTTAGAAGACCTGAACTAAAGACCAGAGTCTTTAACTCAAAATATCAGACGGGGGTTGTATTTAGAATGAAAAAGAAAAGTGTTCTTAAGGGGAGTGACTGACTGACTGATTGACGAGTTTGGTAGGTTGTTGATAGGAATGGTAGTTCAGATCCATCTTCTAATTAAATCGTGAAATTGGTCTCTTTAGACGGACTTCACTTCATTCTTGATCAAAAAGATTCAACAAGTTACCCTTTTGTTTTCCTCCCGAACCGGTTCCCCTGGAATTGTAAAGGGGGGGATACATTAGAAAGATGTTCGAAGAAGGTCTGAGATCCAGGAGTAAAGGGAAATGAATCTTGTAAATGAAATCTTTTGAACATTAACGTCTAATATAAATACCGGGAAGTTACACACTTATACAAAATTTCAAAGAACGGTCAAAGTGTGACGTCCTAATAAAAGAGTTCCCGTACCCCCCGTAGGGAAACTTTACATTGGTACTTCTTTCCAACTCGAAGGGGTAAAGGGTATGAGATACCTTTCCACCCTCAGATTGAAGAGACCCACGAAACGAGTCTCAAAATTTGGATGAAAGATCGTACTGTCAAATAAAAAGGAAACCCGTTTAGATTAGTCTTTTGTTCGAAGGGTCCACTGTGATCACCATTTCTCGGACGTACGGTTACGTCCTCTATATTCGCTACCCGGAAGAAAGGGACCTAACCCTGCTAGGGGACCTCCTTCCGTACTGTTAGGTGAGGTCATAATAACGGACCTCTTAGGGTGCCTGTCTCCTCGGACCAACCGATGTCAGGTGTGCCAGCGTTTCTCATCCTGTGTTGACTTCGTGGAATTGTGTGTGTGTTTGTCCTTTGTGCACCGGGTACTAGAGAAAAAGTGGACCGTAAATTTTTAGGAAAGGGACGGGAAACAAAAACAAAAGTGTCCCGACTTGAGTCTATCTCACATGACCTCTAGAGGAAAACGTTATCGAAACAAAAAACAAAAACAAAAAAAAAAACAAAACAAAACAACGAAAAAACAAAAAAACAAAAAACAAACAAACAAACAAAACACAAAAAAAACCCCCCATAAAAAAAAAAAATAAAATTTTAGAAATTAAGAATGTACGCAACTTATTTCGAAAGGAACAAAGGAACGATCTGATGTCCTCTCAACACTTACGTCCCTCAGGTTTATTTAGAACAGGTTTTCTATAGTCAGGATGTCACTACTAGTCTAACAATTGGAGACTCTTATAAACGATTCGGACTCAAACCTGACGATGTCCGTCGTTCTCAGAAAATCTTATTTTTCTTTGGTAATCTCGAAAATTCTGACTTTACTGACTATACTATATAATTATAATATAAGAGATTCTATGAGTTTATGTTCTATTAATAATCTGGACGGTTAGTGGAGATGTAAAAAGGAGACTCAAGGACAACCACAACCTTAGACCCCATCGATGTGACCTTCCATTTTTATTTAGAGTGACAATTTCGGGGTTTAGAATGTCCTATCTTCTCGGTCACTATTATGTTTTATATATAACAGGAGTTATATAAGTTTGATTGACTTCCACATGGTGTCATAACTGAGTTTGAGGATTAATCTTGTTTCTAGAGTGACGTCGAGAGTCTGTCTACTTTCCCTCAATAGAGAGACAATCTTTTATTATATATATGTTGTATGGGTATACAGAAAATTTTTATTTTAGGTCATCCTCTAAATTCTTTCTATCTTCTGTATTTCTTCATATTACACGAGACTGTAATTCTTCTTTTTCTGTACTGTTGTGACAAAACAAAACAAAACAGAAAAGGACTATAATAACACAAGTTATTATAAGTATTTTTTATTCATATTTTGTGGATATATATAGTGAGTAAATTTTTAAAGAGCCCTTAAGGAATCATCGAGTCAACCATTTCTCAGACGGACATCACGTCCTCTGGGACCAAGTTAGGGACCCAGTCCTTCTAGGAGACCTCTTCCTTTATCTTTGGGAGAGGTCATAAGATCGGACCTTTTAGGGTACCTGTCTCTTCGGACCACTCGACTTCAGGTACCCCAGTGTTCTCAGTCTGTACCGAAGCACTGATTTGGTGGTATTTGTAAAGAAGTACGATATATAGACCGTAAGTGTATAAAATATCGTAGAATGTAAGGTGTAAATTACAGACATTAAAAATTTCTCTAAAACAACATACTAAGGATTCGTTTTACCTTTATTTTATTTATAAAAACCAATCATAATTAGACGAAATGTCTAAAGGTCAATTTCACGAATAGCTATCCAAGTACTAATAGTATTTATACATAAATAAAATAAATTAATGGTACCTACCTTGTCTTCGTAAACGGGTAAGTAATTAGTAAGTGTGTTAATACTCTATTTCATTTTTCTTATTTATGGTTTTTTTATAAAACACTTAAGTCTTTTACACAATTTTGTAACAAATTAGTCGTGTAAACAAATCGTGTTACAAACAAAGATGATCACACAAAATGTTCATTAGAATCTAAGTGATACTTAAACTCCTATCTCCAGAGTAAATCTAATAAAATAGTGATGTTTCTAAACCATTAACCCTCACACATAAGGACTACAATTCTTGGTCTTATCCTACACATGTCTCATACAATTAACACGTAAAATAGAGTATCTTGAGGTTTGTCAATAGTAAAGTAAAATTCTTTTTAATTTTAAGTTATCTTTTCTGTCTCATCTTCTCAGTAGGTTCGTGTAAGATTAATTTTCCTGAATAGTCGCCTAAGGTAGTACAATTATTCGTATGACTTTTATATGACTCAACCCAAATATGTGGGTGAATACTTCTGTACATCAAGTGTGGTCATGACGTCTTTCCATCATAGTATTTGTCTCGACTTTACGTTGACTAGTAAAAATTAAATGAACAAGTAATAAGAATACTAATCTAAAGAAAGTTCAAGTTAATTGTTTCTAATGAAAAGAAGAGATGTAAAAAACCTTTTAGCGGAATAGTAAAATAATTTATCTATTACGAGAGAAGTTATGTTTAATTTTAATTTACTAAACTTTTGACTATATACAAAATCTACTAAATAAATTACTTTCTTTGCCATTTAACAAGGAGAAGTAACAGGGGTATTGTTCTAAAAGTATAAGAATTTTAATTAATATAATTTCATATTTGTAGAACACTTGTAATCTTTACAGCATGTACAAACAAATAGTTGACAAAAGTAGTAGTTTAAACAGTCTTATTTAAAGTTACATATTTAATTACATTTCGTAGAAAAATTACCTGGGTTCACTGACTGTTCAAATTACAGACTTGACTGATCACGTATAGTATTAATATAAGAATACTTTATAACCTAACTTAACATAGACGAACGAAGTAGTCGGGTGTAGTGACTCGTCATTCGGGTTTAAGTTTCTGGACTTTTTAGTACGATGAAGATATTTATAAAGTAGTGATACACTTTGTATAAAGTAGAGTACACTTTGTACTCTAAAGAAAGAAAGAAAGAAAAAAGAAAGAGAGAGACAAAGAAAAAATCGACGTGGGGAACCAAACATCCGATAATCAAAGGACCTGACTTGGACCTGAGTCAGGTTGCTTTCGTGTTTCAGGGTTGGCGACCTTGTGGTCCCTTGAAGGAGTTAAACCTTAAAGTTTCATCTAAAAAAAAAAAGAGTAAAACATGGAAACTCACTTTCTTTTTATTTAGGTTGGGGAAAAAGTTTGTATTGAAATAGAGATGGAGTTCTTAGTCTGTCAAGTCAAGTCAAGTCAGCGAGTCAGCACAGGATGAGAAACGCTGGGGTACTTAGCGTCGTCACTTGAGACCCTCAACCACTACCTGTCCCTCCGGACCGCTCTAAGTCAGTACAGGTTGAGACACACTGAGGTATCTGCCGTCGGGTGGTCCGAGCCGGTAGGGACGAGGGGTCGAGGTAATGGTACCTAAGGGGTCGAGGTAATGGGGAACGAATAATACATTTATAGTCGGACCAGGTAAATAAACTCAATACCTTTAAAACATATAAGAATCATTAAAAAACCAACTAGAAAGTTAGTTAAAACTCTTAAATTTTTAGAGGAGATTAACACCTATACGAATGTATATGAAGGACAAAACTCAAAAGCAAATAAAAACTTCGAGAGAACAACTTATATACGTAAAAATCGTAACAATATAGAACAACTACTGAACATTTGATGTTCACGGTGATTTTTATCTGAAATATAGTTGTACTTAGGTGGTGTCCATACCGTTGGTTATGTTATAACATTTCATTAACTGGAGGTTAATTTTATTTATTTAAATATAATTTTTTTTCTTTTTTTTATTTTTATCTTAAATGAATTATACTATTTTTACAGGTATGAATGAGGAACCGAATATTTTAGTACCATAAGAACTGTTTCAAAGACGAAAAAATGTCTTGAGTAATTTAATGTGGATCGAAGGATTTATTAAAGATGACGTGTAGTACGTTGTAGAAACAAAATACTCTCGTAATATCTTACATTGTAAAGATGAGAACTTGCACCATGTAAAGTATAGATAAGGATAAGGTGACCGACTTTAAACCGGTACGGATTGAGAGTTTGTGTAAAAAAGTAACACTAGTGTTCATCTCCCTTTGTGTTTTAGGACAATATCGATGGTTAGAGATGGTGTTTAGAATACACGTATTCAATCTTTTATTCTAGTGTTTAATTAATTTAGGTACAAAAATATATTTTTTATTTGGTTTTATTTATTTTTAATAGATTTACTTTCGTCTTTAGTCACCTTATAGTTGAATTCTTCTTACTCCAAAAGTTGTCGAAGGTATTAGAATTTTGAACACTTACTACTCCATTTTTGTGTTTTGAGACCGTTATAATTAGTCTTCTTTTCTACCTATTCATTTAATAGAATCTACATTATTAATAAACGTCATTTTTATAAAATTTGAAATTTAATATTAAGGATATTTTATCAATGGAAATAAGTTTCTTAATTATTAATAATATTTAGTTAAATAATCGTTTTCAATGGATGTTTTAGACTCTTCAAGTGTTCACTTAGTATTATTTAGGAATTCGACATCTTTACTGATTTTGATTATGTGTAAAATGATTTTTTTGTCTACTCTTATGAAATTTTACTTATGTTTAAATTAAATCCTCACATCTTCTAAGGTTACAAAATTTATATTTAACTCTCATGATTGTACCAACTTTTCAGTGGTGTGGAAAGAAAAGTTTGACAAGTGTTAAATCATCGACTCTGGTAAAAAGTGATCTCCAAAAGGAAAGGGAAAAGATTCATGTCAACAACCTTAGTCAAAAAGAGATACCATCAATTGTAAAATTCACGAAGGTTATTACTCTCCCTAAACCTAATAAAACCAAAATCTATAGGTATAACAACTGGACCGGTAACAAGAATTATTTCCACACACACGAGTCCAACGACGAGGTAAAGAATTTTATGTCTGACGTATTTATAACGGAGACATTTTGAAGTCTTAAGTTCTAAGGACTAACAAAAAGTTATATTATAAATTATAAAGGGATCCATATACATACTCTTTGAACAGAAAAAATTAACTTTTATCCTGGTCCCTTCCGTCTTAACTCAAAGTAGTAAACAGTTTTTAAAGGTGAGTGTCTGTTATCATTTCTTCATTCTTTTTTTAGAATGGAAGCAAAGGATCGTGACAGTGACAACTCGGGAATGGTCTCAAACCATGAAGTCGAGACACTGAGAAATGACAACTTATTAAAGAACAGAAGTTATTCTCTCGACTTTTGGTTTACTGATTATAGACGAACGAATCGTAGGAGGAGGTAAATAATTTGAAACTCCGATCAAATACGTAGACGGAGTCGTTTCAAAGAATTTCGACTCTTTATAATTCTTCTTTGACAGACACAAATCAACCTAGAGGTTGACACGGTCAGACTCTGGGACGTCCTTTATATTAAGAGGGTTCCTGGTAAACCTCTCTATACTTTCTTCCCATTCCTTATATCACTACCTACGACTTCGTGAGTACTTTATCATTACTATCCTTCAGTCTTAGTGATGTCTAGACTTTTTTTTTCTTCTCCCCTACTTTAATGTGTTCGGGCTGTTTAAGATCTTTGAGTTTTGTTTCCAGAGGATTCCTGTCCTGTCGTCATTTTGAGAAGGTGGGGTTTCTCCGTCCCAGTCCTAGTTTGAGTTCAGAGGGTATAACGTTCGTCTAAGAAATGATCGACTCGGTACTCCCTTTGGGTTCTTATGACCTCACCCATCGGATAGGGAAGAGATCGTCTAGACGGTCTGGGTCCTTAGTTCGACCCCCACGGACGTGACGTCCACCTGAGAAATGGTTGACTCGATAGTCCCTTCGGGTCCATGAATGCGAACAAGTCCATAAATGTGAACAAAAACAAAAGGGGACCTTTTATTACTGGGGAAGACTAGTACGTCGAGAGTCGAGTTAATAGTAAAGAAGTATCTACGGATCCGATTTTTTTTTTTTTTTTTTTTTTTCTAGAATATAAAGTACTAGGGAGTAAATAAACGAGGTATAACTTTGTTCATAACTTTATATAAAAAATAGTGACTTAATCAACTAAAAACGAGAACGACGAACAACAAAGTAAATCTTATATTAAAATTACTCCATTAAAAAAATTGTATGTACTGCAAGAAGAGAGTAACTTGAACATATCCTCTTCTTTTGTCTTCTATGTATCTGTTTATCGTACAAAGTATGTACTACTAATAGTTCTTGTTTCTACCCCAACAACGACTCAACTTTACCCTGATTACCAAAAGTATACGTCCGTTCAACTCGATCCACTATAATCCACTTTCTTTCCTTTATTCATACTAGTCATCCATGTGTGTCCACCTTTACTTATCTGTTCCTACATCCTCAAAGAACTAAAGAAACTTCCCCTCGTATAAAATTTCATTATCTTTTCTCTAATTATGTAAACTCCTCCGGTTGTTTACTCTTACAAATGTTTTTGTTTACCTCTTAATTGTTCCGTTTTTGTTAATCTCGTAAGATCCAGTAATATTCTTACAACCAAAAATGTAAGACAATCTAAAATTCGGTAAGTATTTAGAATTAGAATTGACTAGGACTATAAAAATGTCGACAAACAGAGACCCGATTCTTACTAAATTTCTCACCGTTCACAACTGATCCTTCTTGTAAATCCTTCTATAACGTTATTAAGAGCACTATTTTTAGACAGTGTTTAAGGTCGACTCGATAAAGTTTAGGATTTTCTACTACGACAATTTCACGACGTGAGTTATACGGTCGTTTAAACCTTTGAGATGTCACCGGTGTTTTGACCTTTTCTAGTCGAAAGTAAGGTTAGGCTTTCTTTCCGTTACAGTTTCTCACAAGGTTGATAACGTGTCAACGTGATTAGAGTCCGTGATCGTTTAATTACGAGTTTTAAGAGGTTCGATCTGAAGTTGTCATACACTTAACTCTTGAAATCTATAAGTTCGACCTAAATCTTTTCCGTCTCCTTGGTCTCTAGTTTAACGGTTACAGTCCACCTAATATCTTTTTCGTTCTCTTAAGGTCTTTTTGTAGATGAAAACGAAATTTCAGAAACTGACACACTTCACTTTCACTTTCAACGAGTTAAAACAGACTGAGAAACGTTGGGGTACCTGATAGGTCAGGTATCTTAAGAGGTCCGGTCTTATGACCTCACCCATCGGACAGGGAAGAGGTCCCCTAGAAACGTTGGGTCCCTAATTTGACTCCAGAGGGTGTAACGTCCTCCTAACAAATGGTTGACTCGGTGTTCTCTTCGAGAACACACCTAGTGTGTACGTTTAAACTGACATATCTGGTGTTGTTTGACACCTTTTAAGAATTTCTCTACCCTTATAGTCTAGTGGGATGGACGGAGACCCCTTTAGACATACGTCCAGTTCTTCTTTATCAGTCTTGGTTTTACCTTGTTACTTGACCAAGGTTTAACCGTTTCCTCCTGTAGTTCCGACATGTAACAGTTGAACGAATAAATTGAGTATACGTCTCTTACTGTACGCTTTACGGTCTGACCTACCTCGTATTCGACGTTATCTCGAATGTGCCTCTATATAATTATTGGAATCTATACGTTTACTGTGGTCGGTATACCGTCTTTTCCTTCCCCATGATTTTTTGGAGAACTACTTTTACTTTCCTTTTACTTTTTCGACCGAATTTTGAGTTGTAACTTTTTTGATTTTAGTACCGTAGACCAGGGTAGTGAAGTACCGTTTATCTGCCCCTTTGTTACCTTTGTCACTGTCTAAAATAAAAGAACCCGAGGTTTTAGTGACGTCTACCTCTGACGTCGGTACTTTAATTTTCTGCGAACATGGAACCTTCTTTTCGGTAATATTTGTATCTACCGTATAATTTTTGGTCTCTGTACTAAAACGGGCGTTTCCAGATGTATCAGTTTCGATACCAAAAAAGGTCATCAGAACATACCTACACTGTCAACCTGGTATTTCTTTCAACTTGCGACTTCTTAACTACGAAAACTTGATACGATAACCTCTTCTAAGAACTCCCAGGGAACCTGTCGTTCCTCTAGTGTGGTCAGTTAGAATTTCCTTTAGTCAGGACTTATACGTAATCTCCCTGACTACAACTTCGACTTCTAGGTTATTAAACCGGTGGACTACACTTCTTGACTGAGTATTCTTTTTTGGAACTACGACGTTTTCTAACTTCCGTCTTCTCCTACCGTCTCCTATTCTACCAACTTACCGTGGTGACTGAGTTACCTGTACTCAAACTCGTGTGAGACCCTCAACCACTATCTGTCCCTTCGACCACAGAACGTCAGGTACACCAGCGTTCCTCAACCTGTGTTGACTCGCTGATTTTACTTGACTCCTCGTCACATCATTGTCGCTTCCACAGATCTTCACGACTGTAGGACTTATTTTCGTTGACGTCAAAGGATTTTCTAATGTTCACTTACTCTGTTTGTCTTGTCATTTTGAATTTAATAAGGAAAAAAAAGGGGAGATCTTTAACCTCTTAGTGTCTTTTTACCTTTAGATGAGGTAAAGAGGTTTGCCTCTTTAACGTCTTGATGTCTTTTTACATCTTGGTAAGGTAAATAATTTCAGCCCATCTGTCGGTTCCTCGAACGAACACGTACCTTCTGTCTGGTTTCCAAACCAAAAGCTTGCCATAAATCTATAAGATTAAGTCATCATCACATTCACCAGAACTTAAAATCCCAAATAAAGAACTCAAATACGTCATTCATATTTTCATCTGAAGTTTGACCTAAGTAATCGTACCTGTACTTTAAATTTCATTATTTTGCCGTACTCTAGTAATTTCTCATACACTTGGGAAAATATGGTGAGTTTCTTAATCTGTAATTTCTCTACTATTTCTAAGAACGTATAATCTTAAACCTTATCACTTCAAAAATCCTTATTTTAGATCCCATACTAGTACACTTACTCTCCTACTGTGCTTAATTTGTACTCTACTTCTGTTATAATGTTCTTTTGTATCGTTCCTTGACTCTTTTGTCCAGAAGTCTTAGTGACAGAGATACCTATAATTCACTTCACTTCAGCGAGTCAGCACAGGGTGAGAAACTTTACGGTACTTGACATCGGATGCTCCAAGGAGGTATGTACTTTAAAAGGTTCGTTCTCATGACCTCACCCAAAGGTGAAGGAAGAGATCCCCTAGAAGGGTTGGGTCCCTAGTTTGGACCCGGAGGACGTAACGGTCGTCTCCGAAAATGGTAGACTCGGTGGTTCCTTCGGGAAAATTCCTTGGCACCCTCTATTAAGACATTAGATATGAATTCTCATTACTTTTCTATTATAACATTTTGTTCCAATAGAAGAAAGATTACACCGAATAGAATAGAAGAAAGATTACAAAGATTGCAAATTATCGGGTATATACAAGGAACCCAGAACAATAGTCCCTCTAGTAACCAGTTATACGGAACAGAGGTAATAACTACTTTTAAAAGTACATTAAAATACGAAAATATGTAGTATTTCCTGAAGGGACCACCGAGTCTACCATTTCACAGACAGATGTTACACTCTCTGGGCCCAAGTTAGGGACCCAACCCTTCTAAGGGACTTCTTCCTTTACCGTTAGGTGAGGTCATGATAACGGACCTTTTAGAGTACCTGTCTTCTCGGACCATCCGATGTCAGGTACCCCACCGTTTCACAACCTGTGCTTTTATCCATATTTACCTTATTTATAAATGTCTATGAAAAATGTTTTATATATTTGGGAACTATACAAAAGAATAACTTTTCTTTCACTTTCAACGAGTCAACACAGACTGAGAAACGGTAGGGTACCTGATATGTCGGGTACCTTAAAAGGTCCGGTCTTATGACTTCACTCATCGGAAAGGGAAGAGGTACCTTAGAGGGTTGGTTCCCTAGTTTGGGTCCAGACGGTGTAAAGTCCGACTAAGAAATAGTCGACTCGGTGTTCCCTTCGGGTCTTATGACCTCACCCATCGGATAGGGAAGAAGTGGTCTAGAAGGACTGGGTTCTTAACTTGGTCCCAGAAGATATAACGTCCACCTAAGAAATGGTTGACTTGATAGTTCCTTCTGAAATCATAGTTATAATTTACTTATTGTAACTTATTATAGTATAAAAAGAGTTTAAACTGAGTAGGGATTGGTTTTTCTTTAGAGTTAGTGGTTTTTATAGTGTCTATGTGTATGAATTCTATATTATAAAACTGTCATTTACGTGTCCACATTCGGAATTACAAATTTCATTTATAATTTACTAAAATGGTTATTGTAACACATAATAAATGTTTAATTATTATAAAATTTCTAGGATGTTTCTGAAGAGACATCGAGCCTACCATTTCTTAGACGGACGTTACGTCTACTGGGTCCAAACTAGGGTCCTAACCTTTCTAGGAGACCTCTTCCCTTACTGTTAGGTGAGGTTATAAGAACGGACCTCTTAAGGTACCTGTCTCCTGAGACCGTCCGATATCAGACACCCCAACGTTTCTCAGTCTGTGTTGATCCACTGATGATGATGACGACGATGATAATATTGAAATCACCAAAATGGACTCTCTCGTTTGAGATGTGAACCAAAGTCAATACATTTATAAACAACCGTGACTAAAGATTAGTATAGTATCTGATAAATTATAAAACTTCATCTTTTTTCTTTATCTGTATTTATAATACAAGAAAACTGTAATTTTTATCCGTTTACTTTGAAGGCTTCTCTTTCTAGGTTTTTATTTTGAGTGTAAATTCGTTCTACCGTTAAAAAGTTTATTGTTTGTAGATTTAGACTTATATAAGTGTATCTACTGTTGTTTGTTTTAGTTTGATATTACCCTTTTTTAATTCCTTTACAAAGATCACAGTTTTAACTTTTGTTTTGACTGTTTTATGGTGGTTCTAAAGGAGATTGTACGTTCCCACGTAGTAAGATAAAACATCTTTGTTTATACCGTTTACCAACATGTCGAGATGTTTAAATGATTTTTGACGACTTAACGTAGATAGTCTACCCACTTGTAATACCATACGTTTAATGTACGGTATTTATTTTACTTATTTAACCAAACTTATGGGTACACAATATATATATGAATATACATTTATATGTATGCTCATAAAAATAGACATAGATACATACACGTATATACACATATGTACATATATATACATATATTTTTCGGTAGATTGTTCAACTTACTCATTAGTTTTGGTAAGTCTTATCAGAATCACCTTTCTATGGTTTCACTTTTCTGTGGTTACATCTATCAGATAATAATAGTCAATTACCTAGATTGTTGTTGTTTTTGTGTACATGTGTTTGTCTCTTAAGTAGATATAGTAAATATCAGATGGCCAAGAAGTACATCATATTTTTATTTTATTTATTTTTTACTACTAATTAAAATTAGTGTAAACCAAGAAACGATAATTTCGTCTTTTTATATTTCAAGTCCTTCTTTAGTATCCTACCCTCACTCTTAGTAAAGCAAAATTGAAACTTTATACCTCTTTAAGGAAGGTCCATTAATACCATGTCTAATAAAATTTTCATTACTCTGAAGTTTGTTGTCCTTCTTGAAGGGGATCACCAGGTCACCGATTCTTAGACGGACGGTTACGTCCTTTATGTCCAAGTCAGGGACGAGGTCCTTCTAGGTTGTATTGTACCCCGTTGATTCGGGTGGGTGGTGTCGTTGACTTCGGGAGTACGGGATGTCGGATACGAGACGTTGTTCTCTTTAGTGACGTTACTCTCCGGGTGTTCAACGTTGATCTCTCATCAGGGGGAATGACGTTGACTTCTTTCAGGCATGTGTTGTTTCTTCTAGGTACCGTCGGTATTTATTTAATTATTAAAAAATTTGTATTCTTTATTTTCTAAGTTACATCTTGTAGAATAAGGTAAAACGAATGTGATACAGAGTGTACCTTAAATATAAATAAAAAGGAACACCAAATATGATTTTTATAACTTTAGTAAAAAAATTAAATTTAAAAATAAAAATGAACTTTAGTAAAATTTGGATGTTTGTAAAGAGTTCATACATATGAAGATCTTTTTCGTCCACAAAGAACTTTTATTATTTCGGTTGTAAATCTCAGGAAGTAAACGTGCGCGGTGGAGGGTTAAAGACTTTTATTCTATGAGCGGAGTATGAACCACAGTACTCAAGTATCTCATGAATTCTAATTATTGTGGATACATTTTTAGATTATGGGATTAAGTTATTTCTTGTGTATTCTTTTTTCATATCATATTAGAAAAGTAAACCGTTTTTAACATTTTTATAGGTACTTTAATTGTCATTCGATTGTTATTTTTATTGTTTTAAAATTACTTTACTGACACTATTTCCTACAGTGTCCTTTCCGACTCGACTACGAGATAAGAGTGACATCCCTTTCTTTAATGATTTAGTTACTTTATATTCCTTAGTTCATTTTCTCCGTTTCTATTTCCGTTTTTTGTTTTAATTCTCCACAGACCGTCCATTAATTTTACAAATATAAATTCCAAACTTCATAAAAAAAATTTATAAAAGTCGAAAAATTTTTATATTAAACATAGTAAACACAAGATTAAAAGTTATTAAAAGACAGAGTAGATTAATTTATCAGTACTAAAACGCAAAATTTTTCACCAAGGCGTTTATCAAACGGACGTTTTAGGAACTAAAACACAACTGAGGAAGGTTGTAGAGAAATTTTATAAAATATCAAAGAAGATAAACTGAGTGACTAAGTAGTGAACGGTGTCAAGAAGGAAGGTATAAGGGAGAAAGTGTGACGAAGGTTTTATCAAAAGGTTACATTTTTAGACTAGTGTTCTCAAGTACTGAGTTGGTAAAAAAAAAATGTACATTTAAAGTTTGATAACTCATTTTACACCGGGAAAGTAGTACTGTATGACCAATTCCAAAAACCGGGTAGAAAATCAGTCCAACAAACAAAAGTATAACTTAAAATTACCGTAACTTTGTACTATCATAATAGTACATTCTTCACTTAGCGATCAGATCCAAGCTATGTCCTATGTCCTACGGACCCCGACCACGTGACCCTACTGGGTCTCTCTACTATACCCCTCCCAACACCCTCCCCAAAGTCCCAACCCTTGAGTACATGTGGACACCACCTAAGTACAGTTGCATACCGTTTTGGTTATGTCATAACATTTCATTTTTTTAATTTAATATTTAAAAGTTTTTTTTTCTCAATAAACTTCAAAAACTTAATATCTAGAAATAGTCTATGTACAAAACTTTTATCAAACAGGGTCATACACTGAACATATGAGTAAGAGAACTGTAATATAAAGTGTCAAGTCTCCCAACAACAACGACAACAATTAAAATTATTTCATGTTACACACACACACGAATCAGTGAGTCACATAGGTTGAGATGTTAAATGGTCAATGAAAAAAACTCTCCAAAACAAAAACAAAATAGATATTTCCGTAGTATAGGTTCCAGTAGATACAAAAGAGGATACAAAAGGAGAGGTTTCAATAGAAGAGACTCAAAATATCAGGACACAAAATGTAAATCCAACGATTACGTAAAACTCAATCATAAACACTTCTCACTTTCTGGAGACAGATCTAAGTATAAAAACGTACACTTACAGGTTAATAGGTAACTAAACGTAAAATTCCTACTTGTTAAAGTTATAAGGGTATATAAACCAAATAAAATAGTCACATAAGGTGTCACACGTGAAAAAAGAACACTTCTTACTACCATAGAAATATGATAAGTAGGAACAGTTATAAGTTTATCGTTTATATTTTTATCTAGTTCTGTTTATGGTCTTATACTCTTATATTTTTAACCTACTTTGAAAAGTAGGGACTTTTTTTCATGTAAAAATTTCTTCGATTATCATTTATAAACTCAAGAGAAAGATACCGAACACGTAACCATTTTCAACATCATTTTTAACAGTTTACTGAAAGTAAAAGAGAAAGAACAATTTTCGAAAGACACACCTTTCAACAGGATGTGACGCAGTTTTCTTATTCGACAGTCTAACGATTACAAATTATGTAACACTCTTGTTGACGGTACATGATATGTTTAACTGGAAAAGTCCTGAGGTCTAAACTAACCTACCTGTAAAGAGAGGATAAATTTTTGAGTTTGGGGACGACCTTTCTCGATCTTACTGGTAGACAACTTTAAGTCTTATGATTTTTCCAATTTCATGTGTTGGTCCACGGAATATTTTATAAAGTATTAATTTTAAAAGGTGAAATAAAGCACAGTATTTATTACTCTTTGACTTTACCACTGTACTTAAGTCAAAAGTAATAAATCTTTTATTTTACATTTCATTCTTACGTCATGATAATCGACAATATAACTTCCAGAATTTTTTTCCATAAAATCAAAACGACTCCATAGTCCCTAATCAGATTTTGTGTCAGTGGAATCGTGTTTACTTACAAAGTAAAATCAAGTTTTACAGTAAATCCTATTATTACCTTTGACAATTACAAACTTCACGTAATTTAGGATTTCCAAATTCAGTAGATGGGTAGTTACAACCGTACATATGAATAATAGATTAAATATTATAGAGTCTGTAAATGTCATCCTATTTAATTTCGTGTTGTCGACCTTATCGCCTTTAGTGTTTATTAATCTACATAGAAAATTTACGATTCTAACTAAAAAAAAATCCTTGATACAAAATCAAACCCGACGGAATTGTTTCCTGGTATCTGGACCACCAAATATTTGTTGTCTCCGACCTTCCAGGGTCTATTCGTACTCTCGTGGTAATCCGAGACCTCTTTCGGGAGAAACTCGAGGGAAGATACAACTGTTGTATAGAAACGAAGAAGTGTACAGTCTTTCTGTACTCTAACGAGTCACAGGAGAAGAAAGTTTCCGTGACTATAGTAAGTATTGTCGAGGTGAAATATTGGATTTATGGAGGGTTTCTGAGAGGGAGAATTATGAGGATTATGGTAGTGTTACCCATAAACTAAAGTTATATTTACAATCCCTTATCTATAAGACAGGTTTAGTTTAATATATTAGATTATATACTACGTTTATACTAAAGACATATATTATTAATGTTGTTGACATACATAAATTGTCCTGATACTAATCATATCTAATAACTATCTTGAACTTCTGATTAAATAAAGGTAACTTATTCATGTTAATTTTATTTACAAGTTATTAAACCATTACTGTTCACTATAAACGACTTTTTATGTCTTTTGATTCGTTATGACTACATATAAAACAAATCGTTTTTAACTTTTCAAAATCTTTATAAATAAAATTAATTTTACTGTAAGTTAATTAATACTTAACCTCAATAACTTTAATAAGAATGTCTCAGTACGACATAATAAAATGGAGTGAGTTATATTTAGTATTAAATTAATTTATAAATAAATTTAAAGTGAAAAACTATAATTTCTACTCTGAATTATGTCTTTTCTATCTGAAAATTTGTTTTTGAGAAATACTTTGTTTATTTAGACGATTGAATTTATAAATATATTTATATCAAGTAATCTAAATAATCTCTATATCTACCTTTCTTTCTAAGGTCCTTCGTTTTAACTACGTACTTTCGGATTTCACACACACACACACACACATATATATATATATATATGTATATATATATATATATAAATAAATAAATAAATAAATCGATGTTTCTTTACGTACATTTAGTCCGAATTTTGACGAGTTTATGTAACATAGGTTAATTCATAATATCAAGAATTAGAGACTGTATTGATTTGTATTAAACGTACCAAGGATTCTCTTCCATTATTTTATAAGTAATTAATTGACTCTACTTTACCTAAAATACGAAAATATACAAAATCGAGTACTACCATTTTAGAGACTTTCAGGTAAGTGGATATTGTCAAAGTAGGATATACTATAATTTGTTTGTACTTATCATAAAGATGACGATAAAGTTTATCCATATTTCCGACATATTCTATGTGTAATGATATAATTTTATATATTACTCTTATTTATTCCTTTTTCTTTGACGTGAACTATATTTTTTTTTCTCTTATTCATGAATTTTGAATTCTATGTAACCGTGACTTCACCCACCATTGATTAATTTGTCTTTTCATGTACAACGTTTGATTTCCCACCAAATTACGATTTTACCCTTGTCCTTTCTTTACACAAGAATTCTTTCGTTTTTCCTCTTTGACTTTCACTCGATAACACATTTTACCTCTGTTGTCTTTTCGAATCACCTTCCTTCCCTTCCTTTCTACCTCTTTCCTTCTTGATTTCTTATTTTTAGAGAAAGTAGACCAGGTCCGTTTTCTCTCCATTACTGAGAGGGGTACCGAAACCGGTACTGGACGGACTCGACTTCATGTTTATGTGTGGACCTAAAGTACATTATAAAGTAGAATGATCTAGAAACACAGTAGACTCTCTATTATAACACGAATCAACAAGTCAGTAGAGACTGAGAAACGTTGGGGTACCTACCATCGTGGTCCAAGAAAATAGATACGAGGGAACACATACCCCTAAGAGGTCCGTTCTTATGTCCTCACTCAACGGTACGGGAGGAGGTCCCCTAGTAAGGAAGGTTCCCTAGTTTGGGTCCAGAGGGTGTAACGTTTTATGTAATTATACTTTTCTGATCTTTTTCTTGTCGTAAATTTATATAAAAATTCTACAAGTGGTAATTTCTTTTTGCACTAGACAAACCCTTATTAGTTTGTTTTGATCTGTCTAAAATCACTGATTTTTGTAATTTGTGTCAAGTTGTTAAAATTCTAGTTTGTCTTATATCTTATGAATATTTATATGTTACCAATATGAGTGTTTTTGGTATCAAAGGAGAACAGTACATGTAATCTTTGGTCTTTTCTTATTCATTTTATAAATTCCACAAATCTAGTTACTTAACTATATCTTCAATCATCCAATTACTATAAAAATTAGAACGAGGAAGAAGTCACTGGGGTCATCTCGAGGAAATTCCGTTATTGTGGGTAAGTACTGTCTTTTATACTTAACTTTTATATACGAATTTATTTAGAATTATTATTCTTTTCAATTTGTGAGTAGTAAATAAAATCATATATATATACAAAGGTTTATTTTGTTGTAGTTGAAAGTATATACATAAGTATTAAGTTATAATCTTAATGACGTTATCGTAAAATTTATAAATGACTTAGTTAATTAAATATTTGTATATATATGTTCTCATATATTTATATAGTATAAACGTTAATTTAAATAGAATTAAGACAATGAACAATCTTTACAGACCAGTAACTACGGTTATTCTCAATTTTTGTATTGATCTCTAAAAAGTGCTTGGTCTTTTAGTACTACTACACTAGTGAGTAGATCTCGGTCTGTAGGACGTTACACTTCAGTTCACCCGGAATCTTTCGTAGTGATGTTTGTTTCGATCACCTCCACTACCTTAAGGTCAACTCGATAAAGTTTAGGACTTTCTACTACGACACTTTCACGACGTGAGTTATACGGTTGTTTAAACCTTTTGAGTCGTCACCCGTGTCCTGACCTTTTCCAGTCCAAAGTAAGGTTAGGGTTTCTTTCCGTTACGGTTTCTTACGAGTTTGATGACGTGTTAACGTGAGTAGAGTGTACGATCATTTCATTACGAGTTATAAGAGGTTCGGTCCGAAGTCGTTATGTACTTGACACTTGAAGGACTACAAGTTCGACCAAAATCTTTTCCGTCTCCTTGGTCTCTAGTTTGACGATTGTAGACGACCTAGTACCTTTTTCGTTCTCTCAAGTTCTGTTTTGTAGATAAAGACGAAATAACTGATACGGTTTCGGAAACTGACACACCGAGTGTTATTTAACACCTTTTAAGACTTTCTCTACCCTTATGGTCTGGTAGATTGGACGGAGAACTCTTTAGACATACGTCCAGTCCTTCGTTGTTACTCTTGACCTGTACCTTGTTGTCTGACCAAGGTTTATCCTTTTTCTCATACAGTTCCGACATATAACAGTGAGACGAATAAATTGAATATACGTCTCATGTAGTACTCTCTGCGACCTGACCTTCTTTGTGTTCGACCTTAGTTCTAACAACCCTCTTTATAGTCATTGGAGTCTATACGTCTACTGTGGTGGGAATACCGTCTTTCACTTCTCCTTGAGTTTTCGGAGAACTACTTTCACTTTCTCCTCTCACTTTTTCAACCGAATTTCGAGTTGTAAGTCTTTTGCTTCTAGTACCGTAGACCAGGGTAGTCAAGTACCCTTTATCTGCCCCTTTGTCACCTTTGTTACAGTCTAAAATAAAACCCCCCGAGGTTTTAGTGACGTCTACCACTGACGTCGGTACTTTAATTTTCTGTGAATGAGGAACCTTCTTTTTAATACTGGTTGGATCTATCGTATAAGTTTTCGTCCCTGTAATGAAACGGCTGATTCCAGGTAGATCAGTTCCAATACCAAAAAGGACACCAGTACATACCTACACTCTCAACCTGACACTTATTCCGACTCGTGGTTTCTTAACTACGAAAACTGGACACCAAAACCTCTTCTGAGAACTCTCAGGGAACCTGACGTTCCTCTAGGTTGGTCAGGTAAGACTTCCTCTAGTTGGGACCCTAAAGAAACCTCCCTTACTACGACTTCGATTTTGAGGTCATGAAACCGGTGGAGTACGCTTCTCAACTGAGTAACCTTTTCTCAGACTACGACCCTCCCTAATTCCCGTCATCCTCTTTCCCTGTTGGCTCCTCCTCTACCGACCTACCGTAGTGCCTGAGCTACCTGTCCTCAGACTCACTTGAGGCCCTCTACCACTACTTGTCCCTACGGACCGCACGACGCCAAGTACCCCAGTGTTTCTCAGCCTGTGCTGACTCGCTGACTTGACTTGACTTGTCTCAAAAGAGCTTATGTTATGATATTTTTACAATTGTTTCTAAAAGTTGAGTGTGTTACCGTTGAATTTTAAAATTGAATATACTCTCGTTCTTTATGTGTATCGGTACTTGAATTGAGGATATTTGTCCTTTAAGTCCTCATTTTATATGAACTACTTTTGGTAACTTTTAGAATCCACCGTGTCTCATATTTTTATCAATAAAAATGGAACTTTTACCATATTATAACACCAGACTCTAATTAGATTTGGACTTTTTTAGTATATTTGTTTAACTACAATTTGTAAAACTTAATTATTAATATTATTGTAATCTTTTATGAGACTAATTATTAACTAAATTAATTAATTACCTTTCTAAAACCGTGAACAACATGTAACGGTTATCAATCCTTTATCCGTAATGATTACGGTGTATCTATTAAGTCCTTCTTCACTAGTAATTATTTTACCCAGTCTCGTTCTTCAAGGTGGACACGACTGTAGTTGAGTGTTTTCCCATGACCTCTCAGAGAAGTAATAAAATGACAAACACAAAAGAAAACGTCGAAGTGGAATTGGAGACCTGAATAAAAATAAGTCAGACTTTTAGAAATTGGACAGAAATTCATGTCCAAGTCACAATTCAAGAGAGGAAGTTAACAGACTGTTTAAAATAAAAGTAAAAAGGAGAATTATGAAATTTTATAAATTACGTTGCGAAAAACGGAGTGTATTGAAACTTATGTTTTAATCGACATTCAGAGAGGGAGGAAGTCAAGTCAAGTCAAGTCAGTTAGTCAGTACAGGTTGAGAAACACTGTGGTACCTGACGTCGTGTGGTCCGAAGGGACAGGTAGTGGTTGAGGGTCTCAACGAGTTTGAGTTCAGGTAGCTCAGTCACTATGGTAGGTTGGTAGAATAGGATACAACAGGGGAAGAACAGGACGGAAGTTAGAAAGGGTCGTAATCCCAGAGAAGCTTATTCATCAAGAAGGGAGTCCACTGGTTTCCTAACCTCGTAGTCGAAGTCGTAGTCAAGAAGGTCAGTTAGGATTCCCTTTAGTTAGGACTGACCAACCTAGAGGAACATCAGGTTCACTGAGAGTTCTCAGAAGATGTGGTGTAAAGTTTTCGTAGACAAGAAGTCACAAACCGAAAGAAATATGAGGTTGAGAGTGTAGGTATGTACTGATGACCTTTTTAGTATCAGAACTGATCTACCTGGAAACAACCGTTTCATTACAGATACGAAAAATTACACGACAGATCCAACGAGTATTGAAAGGAAGGTTCCTCATTCATAGAAAATTAAAGTACCAAAGTCAGTGGTAGAGGTCACTAAAACCTCGGGGGTTTTTATCAGACTGTAACAAAGGTTACAAAAGGGTAAATAAAGGGTACTTCACTACCCTGTCCTACGGTACTAGATTCAAAAGACTTACAACTCGAAATTCGGTTGAAAAAGTGAGAGGAGAAAGTACAAGTAGTTCTCCGAGAAATAAAGAAGTGAGAGACGACATTCCCACCACAGTAGACGTTTAGACTTCTATGACTATAAAGAGGACCGTTAGAACTAAGGTCGAATACGAAGTAGGTCGGACCGTAAAACGTACTACATGAGACGTATGTTAAATTTATTCGTCCCACTGTTATATGTCGGAACTGCATGAGGAAAAGGATAAACCTTGGTCAAACAACAAGGTACAGGTCAAAATTGACAATGAAGGACTGGACGGATGTCCAAAGAATTCTCCGCACAGTCCACCAGACCATAAGGGTAGAGAAAGTTAAAAGGTGCCAAATGACACTAGGTGTATCAGTTTAGGAACTGTATCAGTTATTTCGTCTTTAGTTACAAAAAGACCTTGAGAGAACGCAAAAACTACTAGGTCTCCTACAACCGTTAAACTAGAGAGCAAGGAGACGGAAAAGATTTAGGTCGACCTTGTAGACCTTAAAGTACCAAGTACATAACGACTTCGGACCGAACCTCTTAAAACTCGCAATGAAATGATCGTACACTCTACTCACGTTGACATACCATCAAACGTGTAAGAAACGGTAACGGAAAGAAATTCTAGTCTTACTTTTGACTAGAAGGGTCAGGACACCGGTGAACGTAAAAGGTTTAACCGACCGTATAACTCATGTCGTGAAGTTCTCGTAGTTGAAAATCCTAAACTTTATCGAGTTGACCTTAAGATAGTGGAGATGATCGAAACAAATATCACTACGAAGGATTCCGAGTGAACTGAAACATAAGGTCCCATAGACCTAGATCCAAAGTGAGGGAAATTTACAGACAAAGGTAGGGATGGGTCTTGAGGTAAACCCTAAAAGAATCTCAAAGGTAGATCAAACCTTTGTATAGTTAAACGGTGATTAAGAGTAAAAAGGGGGAGAAAGAAATACACTCTTTAGTGAATTCCAATTTACGAAGTTATTACAGGACTAACGGGGACTCATTGATGACATAAAAAAGTTTTGACAAAAGAGAAACGAAGTCGTACCTTTTAAACAACATTATAAACCTGTACACTTCAAACACGACTTGTAATTTTAATTGAAACCTATCATTTTTAAAAGTTGACTTTAGATTCCGATGGGAACACCGAGTCGACCATTTCTTAGAAGGACGTTACGTCCTATGGACCCAAGCTAGGGACCCAACCCTTCAAGGGGACCTCTTCCCTTTCCGATGGGTCCCAGTGTTACTCAGTCTGTGTCAACTCACTGAAAGTGAAAGTGAATAGAAATTCCGATGTATGTCTGTAAAATAACACTAGACTTAAATCTACCAAAAGTTTTAGACCATCACTTACTAGTGGTTCCTTTACTCATTTTTTCTCTTTTCTTCTCAATTTATTATCAGGACGACGACGACGTCGACGATTCAGCGAAACCAGCACAGGTTGAGACACCCTGGGGTACCTGACGTGGGGTGGTCCGAGGGGACAGGGACCCTAAGAGGTCCGTTCTTGTCACCTCACCCAACGGTAAAGGAAGAGGTTACGTACTTTCACTTTTCACTTTCACTTCAGCACAGGCTGAGAATCGCTGGGGTACCTGATCTTATGAGGTTTTTATTCTCTAACCTTTTAGATCTTTTTCGTCGTCTCCTCTATTATTCCTAGTCGGTGACGTATCCTCCTCTTAATTCTCAGACACCACCATAAGACCTTTGGTTACGATCCCCTCACAAAGGTTCTCTTCTATCATCAGTAGACTCAATTACGTATTTCACTTATGAGTCTTATATGAAACCTGACTGTGTCAATCTTTAAAAATTTATATATTTTCGTCTATATTACCTCACAACCCTTACTTCAAGTATTACCGATAATCTTTCTTAATTTTTATTCTTTGACTCAGATGTTTGGGTGACTGTCACAAAAGTAATTAGAGTAAAAAAATCACCATTAAATATTTCATTAAGTATACCAAGTTTACTATACAAAGATTATTAGAGAGGAGACGTGTAGTGTCCATTTACGTTTATGATCGTTATCTAAGACATAGTCTGGTTAATATGACGAATTCATTGTCTCGACAAGATGAATGAGAATTTTACCGTTCATGTGTTAAGATGCAAAACAGAGTACGATCGGGTACAAAGTATAAAAGGACACATATGTATTTTACACTGTACGATAGAGATTTGTATTGTTCAAATTCATTCTATTGATGGTGGGACCTAAATTTTTAGAATTTCTCGTGAACTTTCGTATTATTATTTCATATCCAGTACGAAGTCTCTTACTTTTATAAACTTATTGACTGTAAAAAAAATTCACGAACCTTTGAAAACCGATTCAGGGACTTTAAGGTATTATTAATGTAGACGTTAACCTATCTAATAACGTCGAAATTACCTGTGATTAAAATTATCCAACATCCCAAGACCAGGGTTTATTAAACCAACCCAGGATCTATAGTCTGAACCTTTGTCAATTACTCTTTTAGGTTTACTAACGAAATTAGTCGACACTGTACGTACCCTTATATAGGTGAGAAGACTCGTAATTCTAATACAAGTACAGTTTATTTACCTGATACGAACTTATTGACCTCGGTTAAGTTACACAAGATAATATCTACGGATAAGTTTTAGACATTCTATCGAATCTCATTTGACAGTAAAATTCTAGACAAAGATTAAGGTGTTGTTTATTAAAGCTTCTTTACAGAAAATCAATAGATGATTCATCGTACACCATACTAGACAAAGGTCTCCTTAATGTGGTCTTCACAAAAATTTTAACTCTTTTATTAATAGACCCTGTACTTTTGGAAAAAAAAAAAAAAAAAAATCGTTGACATACCAACTTGTTTTGTTCGAATACGTTAACAATAATGGTATGTCTTTTGTATATATTTCATATAAATTATCAAAACAGATCGTATAATACAATTTTTCACAATGTAGAGTGAACAAAGTGGTGTAAAAGTTTTACTACCGTAACAGGTAAGTCATATAATGGTCTACTTAACAATCAATGGTAAAGCATATATAGAATGTCATATATTTTCTTCATAGTATCAAAATGTATACAATACTTGTTCAAGTCTAAAACACAATTCAAAAATAACAAAGAGTTTCCTAAAAGAAGGTTCAATATACAAACGGTTAGAATGTATTTACAAGGAACGAAGTTATAGGAGTTCCCTGGACAAAGTAGAGGAAACACATGATTCAGTGTATAGTAACACATTGACATAAATTTTTATTAAAACAAAATATCAATAATATTCGGTGTCGTCACCGACACTATCACGTCCTCACCGACTCTCCTTGATGGGGTGCGGGTTCCATTCCTCGTGGTCGACTCGAAACAACCTTGTTGACACTTATCTATGGGGTGTACGTTCCATTCCCTTTGGGTTCATTCTGTATCCGTCACTCTCTTCCGTAGTCTCCCGTCCGTGTGACTTTGGTGTTAGTCTGTTGATCGGTTAGACTAGTGTACCTTGTGTCGGAACTATTGAGTTACTTTGATTCGGTACGGTAAACCCTGGTCGGTCTGAAATAAAAAACCCCGAATTTTTAGTGACGTCTACCACTAACGTCGGTACTTTAATTTTCTGTGAATGACAAACCTTCTTTTCAATACTGGTTTGATCTATCGTATAAGTTTTCGTCTCTGTAATGAAACGGCTGATTCCAGGTAGATCAGTTCCGATACCAAAAAGGTCATCAGTACATTCCTACACTCTCAACCTGACACTTCTTCCGACTCGCGGTTTCTTAACTACGAAAACTTGACACCACAACCTCCTCTGAGAACTCTCAGGGGACCTGACGTTCCTCTAGGTTGGTCAGGTAAGACTTCCTCTAGTTGGGACCCTAAATAAACCTTCCTTACTACGATTTCGACTTTGAGGTCATGAAACCGGTTGAGTACATTTCTCAACTGAGTAACCTTTTCTGAGACTACGACCCTCCCTAATCCCCGTCTTCTTCTTCCTCTGCTGGCTCCTACTCTACCGACCTACCGTAGTGCCTGAGCTACTTGCACTCAGACACACTTGAGGCCCTCAACCACTACTTGTCCCTCCGAACCGCACGACGCTAAGTACCCCAGCGTTTCTCAACCTGTGCTGACTCACTGACCTGACTTACTGACTTGACTTGACTTCTGTCTGTCCAGTACCACCTCTCCAGACTGTCTTACTCCAGGTGACGTCTTCCCTTATCTTTTGGTGAAGTCATAAGAACGAAACTCTTGGAGTACTTGTCATATTTTTCTGCTTTTCTATCCTGTGACTTTCTACTTGAGGGGTCCAGCCATCCACGGGTTGTACGATGACCTCTAGTCACCTCTTTGTTGAGGTCTTTCTTACTTACCTACCTCGGTTTCGTTTTTGTTGTGGGCCAACACTTACCCTGACCACTACCTTCGTCTCAAGTTACGACATTTCTCGTTATAACGTATCCTTGGTCCTTACAATCCAGGTACTTAGTTCGGTTTAACCTTCACCCGTTTGTCCTCTACTTTTCTCACTTGTACTTGTAAGATCCTTAGTATCTCGATTTTACCTGACCCTACCCACTTAAATTGAGTCTACTGCTGATATAGATGATGACACCCTTCCTTAGAATTTTTCTTTACCTCATCGGTAGTATCAGGTAAGAGGTTTTCCGTCAAGAAGCTACGTTAGAGTTTTTACTGTCTTACTAGAGACTAGTAAAGGTTCCGTTTGGTAATTTATAGTAACATTAGGTTCAGATACGGGGTTGGTCATTACTTCTTCGACTTCAACTTACCAAGATACTTCTGGATATTTTGAAAGATCTTGATTGTGGGGGGTTTTCTACGGTAAAAGTAATATTCCCTGACCTTACGTTTTTGTGGACCTTATTGTCCACTTAAACCGGAACCTCATGTCTTACTTCGTCCCTTTTCCTATTGTCTCAAAACGGATCCCTTGTGTGACCATTATCGTTTGTGGGAGAAGGTTGTTATATTCTCTTCTGAGATGTGTACCTGTACTGGTCTACCAGGTGTAGTTTTAGTCTAACTAATATAATAAACGTCGGTTTTACCTCTTCGAGATATGTCAGTCGTTTTTGTTCTGGTCCTCGACTGACACTAAGTCTAGTACTTGGGGAATACCGGTTTAAGTCCGAATATAACTTCTTTCATCCCTTTTGGTGATCTGGTAAGTCCATACTAGATTTAATTTAGAAAATACTGATTTCTCACCTTCACTCTTTATCTAAGTTCCCTGATCTAGAGTATCTGTCTCACGGACTACTTGATACCTACCTCCAAACACTGTGACTTGTCCTTAATTCTGGTAGGGGTTCTTTTTCTTTGCGTTTTTTCGTTTTACCGACAGACTCCTCCTGAATGTTTATCGACACTTCCTTCTCTTCACTTTTCGTTTCCTCTTTTCCTTTGTATATGGGTAAACTTACGTCTCAAGGTTTCTTATCGTTCCTCTCTATTCTTTCGGAAGGAGTCGTTAGTTAGGTTTCTTTATCTCCTTTTGTTATCTTACCCTTTCTGATCACTAGAGAAGTTCTTTTATCTTTATTGTTCCCTTATAAAGTACGTTTCTACCCGAGTTATTTCCCTTCTTTACCATACCTGGATTGCCTTAGTCTTCTATAATTTTTCTCCACCGTTCTTATGTGTCTTCTTGACATGTTTTTTTAGAAGTCCTGCTTCTATTAGTGCAATTCCGACATATAACAGTGGGACGAATAAATTGAATATACGTCTTGTGTAGTACTCTTTGTGACCCGACCTTCTTCGTGTTCGACCTTAGTTCTAACGACCCTCTTGATAGTTATTGGAGTCTATACGTCTACTGTGGTGGGAATACCGTCTTTCACTTCTTCTCGATTTCCCAGAGAACTACTTTCACTTTCTCCTCTCACTGTTTCAACCGAATTTCGACTTGCAAGTCTTGTGATTCTAATACCGTAGGTCAGGGTAGTGAAGTACCGTTTAGCTATCCCTTTGTCACCTTTGTCACAGTCTGAAATAAAACTCCCCGAGGTTTTAGTGACGTCTACCACTAACGTCGGTACTTTAATTTTCTACGAACGAGGAACCTTCCTTTCAATACTGGTTGGAGCTGTCGGATAATTTTTCGTCTCTGTAATGAAACAGTTGTTTCTAGGTTGATCAGTTCCAATACCAAAAAGGACACCAGTACATACCTACACTCTCAACCTGACACTTCTTTCGACTCGTAACTTCTTAAATACGAAAACTTGACACCACAACCTCTTCTGAGAACTCTCAGGGAACCTGACGTCATCTAGGTCGGTGAGGTAGGATTTCCTCTAGTCAGGACCCACAAGTAACCTTCCTGACTACGACTTCAACTTTAAGGTTAAAAAACCGGTGGACTACACTTCTCGACTGAGTAAACTTTTCTGGGACTACGACCCTTTCTGACTCCCGTCCTCCTTTTCCCCTGCTGTCTCCTACTCTACCAACCTACCGTAGTGACTGACTTACCTGTACCCAAACCCACTTGAGGTCCTCACCTGAGCTGACTCTTTGACTTGACTTGACTTAACTAACAGTAATAACAGATTGACCTGGAATGGATCTAAAGAAATTGAAGATGAACGAACTATACGTACAAAAAGTAAAATAAAATCGTTAGTTACAGGACTATAAATATGACTTACAGTGAAATTTGTAAACTGATTTATAAAAATAAAATACTTCAAACTCTGAGATATTAAAACATGAGATATTAAAACATGAGATATTAAAACATCTCGTAATTCAGATAGACGGAAATAACACTAAAAAAAAAGACTTGAACCTAATAAAAGATGGGAATAAAACATCAAACATCAAAGTAAGTTTTATGTCTTTTTGACATCATAAGATTCGAGTACATATTAAGTCATTTCTTCAAGTGATCTCCTCTTTACGGTACGAAGGAAGTTACATTACGAGTACTCTCTTCTGTTTTACCATTAATTCGTATGTCTGAGTCCTTTGACCCCAGACTGAAATACGTCAGTGTGAATGATTTTCAAATAGAGACCTGTTAAAGAATTAAATAGTATAAAAGATCAGGAGCAATATCTTGAATGGTACATCTTATTAGTAGACAAAACAATTTGTAAAAGAATAAAACAAATTACGACGACGACGACGACGATACAGCGAAGTCAGCACAGGCTGAGACACGCTGGGGTATCTGTCGTCGGGTGGTCCGAGGGGTCAGGGACTCTAAGAGGTCCGTCCTTGTGACCTCACTCAACGGTAAAGGAAGAGGTTACGTTCTTTCACTTTTCACTTTCATTTCAGTGAGTCAACACAGGTTGAGAATCGGTGGGGTACCTAACGTCGGATGGTCTGAGGGCAGGTACCCTAAAGGGTCCGTTCTCATGACTTCACCTCACGGTAACGCAATAGGCAATTACGACGATCATTTCCAAATAACATAAAAAGGTATAAATTAGGACATAGTTCATTAAGAAAATACAATTAATTAACAATATGAATAGTCATTGTAAAAACCTCTTAGAATATGTATTAGGATTATACACATTTATTATGCCAAAAAATCAATCAGAAACATCTTGACCGACTCATTTCTGGAAGTTCTAAACGTTAATAAAATTGGGTCCCGTTTTAAACGTTTATGTCGTGACTTTTTAGTTTTCTTTTTTAGTTGGTACTTATAAGTAATCTTCCTGATTACGACTTCGACTGCGAGGTTATAAAACCAGTGGACTACGTTTCTCGACTGAGTCACCTACCTGAGACTACGACCCTTTATAAGTTCAGGTCTCTTCTTCCCGTTTCGTCTCCTACTCTACCAATTTATTGTAGTGACTGAGTTACCTGTACTTAGACACGTTTGAGACCCTATATCACTTCTTACCTCCTCGGACTGAACGACGTTAGGTACCCTATAGTGTTTCTCAGACTGTACTGTTATGACTCGTTGTTGTTTTGTAGATTGTGTAATGTGACCTAAGACGTAATATTCTTATTTAATATGTAATTACGACGAGACGTCCAAGGTTGAAGTATTGTTGAAACCCCAGAAAACCTCAAAAAAAACATTTCACGTTTACTAATATTAACAGTATTAAAGGACTAATTAAAAGAAAGAATTATAAGTTATTGGAAGAAGGAGATATCATAATTAAAAGAAGAATTTCAGATAAAAGAAACTAAAATGATATCGGTAGAGAGATGAGAAAGTCATGTGAAAAGGATATAAGAATAAAAGTTGATAAAAATATAAAACTACATTTTCCAGAGAGAGACTTTCATAATATCCACCTAGTCCAAAAGAACAAATTTAGTTAAGATGATTAGACAAAGTGAAACTTACGAATTAGATAAATGTAAATTTCAGGTTCTACATTTAGGTAAAATGTAAATGAATATATCATTCTAAAGAGACAGACAAACAATAAAGACTTACAGAATGGAGAACGAAAAGTAAAGTAGTAAAGAGGTAGTCACGGAAGAAGACTCAATTTGTCTTAAAGTATGCGTAATGACATTAAGGGAAGAACCACTAAAATGAGACAAAAAACCGATCTCGTCTAAAGGATCGTCATATAAAGAGTAAAAAAAAAAAAATTCAGTTCCTTATAAACAAAATGTAAAAAAAGACCTATGTCTTAAAACCAACTGTCGTATACAAAGTCGTGACAGTTCTACAGTAGGGTAAGTGACAGAGAACTGAGGTACTAAAGACTACTCTTCAGTCGACAATTAGAATAACTCCTTATGAAAATTCACCATTCAGTACAGAGGGAACGGTTAAAGTTCTAAAAAAAAACAGTGCCTGGACAAAAATCTTACTGATCCCATTGAGATCCTACTTAGAGAAACTAAAATAAGATGAACTTGATACGACTCGATGAAACTACACAACTATTTAAAAAAAGTAGTTTATACACTTCAAATACCAATAATAAGGAAATATAAAAAAAGTCGGGATAGAAAAATGAGAAGAGGAAGACCCTAAAGGTAGTGCATATAAAACCGTACGAACTACTAGAGACAAATAAAAAGAGGAAAAAAAAAAATTAATAACAGGAACCTTACATACTTGTCATGACCACGTTAAAGTTCAAGTGTTAAAGAGAAAAAACAGTCGAGTTTAGATAACGACAGGGAACGAATCACCTTAACAGTAACATCAATAACACGAAAAGTTGAAATCTTAAAGATAAACTGGAGTGTTAAATATAGAGTAAACAAAAGGGATAAATCCTGTAATAACAAGGTACAGAAAGTAATAAATGTGTAACAAATAAATAAATTTACTTCAAAATATTCAACGTGGAATATTCTGTTTCACACGAAGAAGTCACGATAAAATACAACCAATTAAAAACAGGAAAGAATCTACCGTACGAAACAATTAAATCATTAAAGACCGTTTTTTTCTTACAAATAAAATTTTTTAAATAACATCGTGCAAATGATACGTAGGATGTAATACCAAACATTAAAAACTGAGAACAATAACTAAAAGCACGTAACTATAAAACAATCACTCAAAGGACCTCATTAAGAAGTCTTAGACATAAGAGATGTCACAAGGGTGTGGACAAAGAGAAGGTCCTAAAAATTTCTTATAAACAAACGAACGTATGTAATTTCGGATTTAAGGATCTCTGGTAGGGACAGAGTTATGTGAAATCACCAGACTGTTACTAACGAATCTAAAAAGAGAACTAATAAAATGAATATCAAGAGAGAGAAACGGTTCCTTTAGAAAGACTCCTCTCTCTGGAAGTTTGAAGTCAGGTAAATGATCTGTCGGAATAGAAGGTGAAAAACGAAGACATCAAGAGTTTTAATGAGTCTTCACTTGATGACCCAGTTTCTATACCAAAAAGGTCATCGGTATATACCTATACTCTCAACCTGGTATTTCTTTCGACTCTTGACTTCTTAACTACGAAAACTTGATACCAAAACCTCTTCTGAGAACTCTCAGGTAACCTGACGTTCCTCTAGTTTGGTCAGTTAGTATTTCTTTTAGTCAGGTCTTATCAGCAACCTTCTGACTCCGACTTCGACTTCGAGGGTATGAAACCGATGGACTACGTTTCTTGACTGTTTAACCTTTTCTGGGACTACGACCCTTTCTAGCTTCCGTCCTACTCTTTCCTGTTGTCTCATGCCCTACCAACCTACCGTAGTGGTTGAGTTACCTGTACTGAAACTCGTTGAAGACCCTCTACCACTTCCTGTCCCTTCGGACCGTACGACGTCAGGTATCCCGGTGTTTCTCAGTCTGTGCTAACTTGTTGACTTGAATTTACTCGAAGACCCTAGAAAAGGAATAAGGTCATAAACGTCCTTTATATCAGTCACCAAGGGTTTTGACATCAAAACATCTAAGGGGTTCTTATATTTTTTCGAAAAGTTTTAAGGGATATTAACCAATCGATAGATCATAGTGAAAATTTTATAAAAATGGTCTAGAATAAATAGGGTTAATTTCAATTTTAGAATCTCTCGGCTCAACAAGGTCCACTAAAGATGACAAAAACCACTATGAGATATCCATCCAAAAGGAAAACAAAAAGGACTCGACTTATCACTTAGTTTAGTTTAACGGTTACCTAATACCTTTATCTCAAAAAGGACCTTCGAAGTTCATATCCCTTTTTTTTATTTATTGCACAAAACCTCACCACGATCACCACAAAAATGTTCCCGAGTTTCTTCCCGTCAGAAAAGACAGTTAACACATCGGTTTAAGAAAAGTCCCAACGGTTCAGTCTCTCGGGTCCTCCCTCCTTTTTACTCTTATTGAGGTTAAGTTTTATAGTGTCTGCGGAGACAGAATGAGAACATAGTGGACCTGTCTACTACAAATCAAAAAACAAAACAAAACAAAACAAAAGACACTTAAACTAGTAAAAGGTCTCAAGACTTAATTAATATAAATCAACGAAAGGGTTGTAAAGGTAATAGAAACTTCAATTGTCATGTAAGTGGTTTCAGGAGACAGTGAATTCTTTAGTTGAAGAAGGGAAGTAACAATTTTTATACAAACAATAAAAAAGAAGAAGATACCTAAAATGGTATAGATTGTTAACGAATAATCTACCGTAAGTTTACTCTATTAGATAATTTCTATATTATTTTTCACTGTTATTGTCTGAAGTCTCACACGGACACTTATGATGTGGTAGATGAAATAAATATATAGTTAGTAAAAAGATGGTTTTAAACGTTTTTTCACTGGTGTATTGTCCGTATATGTAACCCATCAGTTTCCCTCTTTTATAATTTACGTTAGAACTCGTTTTTTTTACCTACTAATAGGTCGAAAAAGGGTAAATTTTTGTATTTTGTTGTATATCAGTATGTATAGATGATTAATATCTGACAGTGATTAAGAATCCAAGATTGATGTACACACACCCGTTCACAAAACCACAGTAGATCTCATAATATCATAGAAATCGACGGAATCAATAAACTTAGTCAGTGACATAGGTTGAACTTTGTTTTTGTCTACCGAAGTCAATGTATTTTGTCCACAATTAAAACATATTGACTTTTATAATATGATTTTTGGCAGGAACAGTCACTTCAGAGAGACATAGTGCTCACGACCCAAAGTTTGTGGAATAAAAGTTTTTGTATATAAAATATTTACATGAACACATTCAAGGTATTACGGTAAAAAACGAGAATAGAGAAGGTTTCATGAATGATCTTATTTACACCCATAAAGTCGATACGCTAAAAAAAAGATAATGTTTTGTGTACGTTAACTTAGTTTAATTTCATTTGTTTAGTAGGTGTAACTTAGTCTCATTGGACAGTATCTTAATATATTAAATTCTAAAGAGAATGGATATCTTACTATGTCTATACGGTTTAGTTTAGTCGGAACTATTGGGTTAGTATGGACAATTTCTTTAAAGGTATGGAAGTACTTATTCAAGATTCTGAGAAACCGATTTTTTCACTACATTGAAGGTAGTATAATGTAAAATTTCTATATGAGATTCTAACATCCTATTAAAATTCTATTAAGATAGATAACTAAAGTTGAATTATTCTTAAAAATGTCAACTTTTTACTGTAAATAAGTCACATCTTTCACTTTCACTTCAACGAATTAGTACAGGGTGAGAAACGTTGGGGTACCTGACATCGGGTGGTCCGAGTAGGTCCCCTAAGAGGTCCGTTCTTATGACCTCACCCAACGGTAAGGGAAGAGGTCACATATAACATGGTTAATAGTTATTCAACTGAGTCAAGGTTTAGACCAGAAAATAAACGAGAAACTAATACATCGACCCCCGAAGGGTCCACCGAGTCACCATTTCTTAAACGGACGGTTACGTCCTCTGTGTTCTCTCCACCCAAGCTAAGGACCTAGTCCTTCTAGAGGACCTCCTCCTGAACCTTTGAGTGAGGTCATCAGAACGGACTTCTTAGGGAACTTGTCTCCTCGGACCACCCGATGTCAGACATCCCAGAGTTTCTCAGTCTGTAATAACTTTACTGAATCGTGTCTTGTCGTGTTGTGTTACATCGACCTCGTATATTATAAAGAAAAAACACAGGTCTTTTTTCAATAGGAACAAACATCTCCTATCGTATCCCCGTAATCTCTAATATCGAAATAAAAAAGAGGGAAGGAAGAAGGTTATACGATAGATCAAAAAAGGTACGACTTACCTACAGAAAAAAGTCGTCAGTAAGAGGTCGGTCCTCGTTCACCATTTAGGAGGATTTGTTAAAGGGGGTTTGTATGTAAGGAGAAAGTGTATCGAAGATCACCATTTACCGCGGAACACACTTGTGAAATCTTAACACTTATTTAACTTTGAAGGTTTCCGTCGATCACTCAAGATGACCGTTGTGTTAAGACATAGGTCTAGAAAAGCTCACTATCAAAGGACTAGTGGAGAGAGTATGGGAACTCTCTTTTAACAGAGAGACTGTTGAAAAGGTATTCTTTTGGGTAAAGTGATAACTGAAGAGTTCAATTGTCCTTAAGAGTGTTGTGTGAATCAACGGTTAAGCAGTCGCAGGATCTTTCGAAAGAGACAAATAGCGTAGTGAGATTATCTGATACTTGGTTGAGAATGTATCGGCTTGAGACGATCAAAGAATCGGTAGATCACTCAAAATTGGTATAAGATGGGTCACTTTAGACTTAAGGTCGGACACCTTGTAAAAAAACAAAAGACAGGTTCTCACAATGAAAGAACCCATATAAGGAAGTCGGAATCCCTTAATGAATCTCGATACAAAAAACAAAAACAAAAAAAAAAAAGATAATCTGTTCATCATATAAAAATAGAATGGACAATAAAATTAGGGACCTATCAATACTAGTTGGATCTATCGTATAAGTTTTCGTCTCTGTAATGAAACGACTGATTCCAGGCAGATCAGTTCCAATACCAAAAAGGAGACCAGTACATACCTACACTCTCAACCTGACACTTCTTTCGACTCGCGACTTCTTAACTACGAAAACTTGACACCACAACCTCTTCTGAGAACTCTCAGGGAACCTGACGTTCCTCTAGGTTGGTCAGGTAAGACTTCCTCTAGTCGGGACCCTAAAGAAACCTTCCTTACTACGATTTCGACTTTGAGGTCATGAAACCGGTGGAGTACACTTCTCAACCGAGTAACCTTTTCTAAGACTACGACCCTCCCTAACCCCCGTTCTCCTCTTCCCCTGCTGTCTTCTACTCTACCGACCTACTGTAGTGACTGAGCTACCTGCACTCAGACTCACTCGAGGTCCTCAACCACTACCTGTCCCTCCGGACCGTACGACGTTAAGTACCCCAGCGTTTCTCAGCCTGTACTGACCCGTCGACTTTACTTGACTTATTAATAAAAATAACTTTAAAGACAAGAGAAAGACAAATACTTTGAGACCGATTTTGTATTAACTATTATCTGCACCAAGGGTCTCTGACTGGGTTTCCTACTTCAAAACTCTGACAAAACCAGTGCCGTAAGTCGAACACAAGTCCCGACTAGAACGGTTATCCTTTACCTTACGAACATTGGGTAAAGTAGTGTCAGTTAGTTCGATGGTACTCATCAACAAACACTTATTGACGGTTGACTTCGTATACGGAACCTTTAGGTTTAATGATAACATAAACTACAACACCTTTATTGTAATTTGATACAAAATCTCATATCAGAAAAATATCGTGAACTATTTCGTGAAACTATTTCGTTTTTTCATTTGACTTCAGGTAATTAAAAGTCTAGTCAGTACTACATTATTACAGGTTTATAGGAGATACTGTCAGGACTTTACTAGGTCATAAAAAACGTTTGTGCTTCGAGTATAAAACTTTTGTTTTGTATTTCGAATTAAAACTTCCAATGTCTTAATTTAATATCAATTTAAGTGTCAATATAGTAAAGAATATATTTTAAATCCAGTGAGGAACCGTTTATTTACCTAGAATTTTTGGCCTACTTCTGTAAAACAATCCGAGTTTATTTTAACTGTGAGATTTGAGGGTTCAGTGAGACTCAGAGTTAATAGTCACCTTCGTCATATAAAGGGTCGCAAACTCTAATCGAAAAGAGACGTACTTCTGGGACACTATTGTAGTTGACCCTGTTGGTCAGAACTTTTTACTGTTACAGAGAATCCTGGGTGTTTTTCATTTAAGACAACGGTGATCATGGTACTGATCTTATTTTAGATGGTACAAGTTCCACATGTTTCAGACTGGGTTCTTGTTTGTCGTACGTATGTTTTTCAGTAACTATATATGACACGTATTGTAGAAGTGCGTACCTTTAGAGACACCATCGAGAACAAACATACATTCCGTATTGACATGTCCTACCATGGTAACTCAACCCGAGGGATTAAGGTTACTCTAATGTCTTAGGATTTCATTATCTTACGTTCACTGTTGAAAATGGGTGGTTTCGTCCATTCATGAATATTCCCCTTAAACCCCACTTGACATAGTCATACGGAACCGGATGTCTATAGAAATAACAACCGGTTAAATAATTCCACGAAAATCCCTACTTTCTCTACGTGTCAAAATGACTTAATCGTGACTATAGATATCGTCTTTTCGTTTCAAGGTCATCGGTTATTTAGACCGAACTCAGTGGTGTCATCTCTCAACATCGAAACATTGGTTACGGTTTTAAACTCAGTTAAGTATCTGTGTTTCTTAGAACTTACTTCCCCTCTAACTCAGGAGAACTTTGTCGTAGGATTTTGAAACGGTGTTCAAGTGCGATCTATAAAATAAGGTTTGAAAGGGGTTCTCTTTTCCTCTCACTGTCCCGTAACCCCTTTCTCTGATAACAGTCTTGAATGACTCTAATGATCTGTGATTAAAACTTAATTTTGACTGTGGATCCTTGTCTTCTGTGGAGACACCAACTTGTCGGTTCCTGAATACTTCTGAGTCCATGTACTTTCAACACTCTATTTTAAGGACTTTTCTATCTTAGACAAGTGTCTCTGGAAATATACCACGACAGAAAGGGTCTGTGTTATATACTCAGACCTTTAGTTACTATCCTTTACCTTCACCGAAGAGAATCACAATGTAGTTTATTGGTTAAACGTTTTAAAAGAAAGACAAGATCACTGTAACTCAAAACGAAACGAAGGACTTACAAATTAATAAGGTTCCTCTCTTGGGACCATCGTCCCTTGTGTCATTCTTAAGAGAACTTGACATTCTACTTTGGTTCGGTAAAGACCGAGTAATATGATCTCCTTGGTTGTCTATCTTTTTACCGAAAGAGAGTAATTTCTTTATCTCCCTAACTAAAACTAACGATTCCTCTTTCACCTTGTTTCTAGTGATACTGACCTTCGGTCCCGGAAGAGACCCACGGAGAATTGAGAAGGTATGAGTCATTATTTCCATTTACCTTTTAATGTCATTGGAAGGACGTTTCTATCCTATAAACTCATGAACCCAGTAAGAAATTGAGTATAAACTCAATAAGGTAAGCCAAACCAAATCAGATAAGGTAGTTATTCGACTACGAAAACCCCTGACATCTCCCTTATGTCTTACCTACCACCTCTTCCTTGGTATCTATAATAAAAGTTAATTCCTTTATTTCTAATATCATCGAAAAATATAACGAAAAGTATACATACAAAATGAACATATACACTTTTTTAAAAGAAGAGAGAATAATTTTTATTTCATATATTTTAAATGACGTCCAATAGACTGTTAAATCATAATCGATTGTTATAGGTGGGACATATAACAGTGGGACGAATAAATTTAATATACGTCTCATGTAGTACTCTTTACGACCCGACCTTCTTAGTGTCGACCTTAGTCCTAACGACCCTCTTTATAGTTATTGGAGTCTATACGTCTACTGTGGTGGGAATACCGTCTTTTACTTCTTGGTTTCTCGAAGGACTACTTTCACTTTCTTCTCTCACTTTTTCGACCGAATTGCGAGTTGTAAGTCCTTTGATTCTAGTACCGTAGGCCAGGGTAGTGAAGTACCGTTTCTCTACTCCTTTGTCACCTTTGTCATCGACTGAAATAAAAAGACCCGAGGTTTTAGTGACGTCTACCACTAACGTCGGTACTTTAATTTTCTACGAATGAGGAACCTTCCTTTCAATACTGTTTGGAGCTGTCGTATAATTTTTCGTCTCTGTAATAAAACGGTTGTTTCCAGGTGGATCAGTTCCGATACAAAAAAGGTTACTAGTACATACCTACACTCTCAACCTGATATTTCTTTCGACTCGTGACTTCTTAACTACGGAAACTTGACACCACAACCTCTTCTGAGAACTCTCAGGGAACCTGACGTTCCTCTAGGTTGGTCAGGTAGGATTTATTCTGGTCAGGACCCACAAGTGACCTTCCTGACTACAACTTCGACTTTGAGGTCATGAATGGACTACACTTCTTGACTGAGTAAACTTTTCTGGGACTACGACCATTTCTAACTTCCACACTCCTCTTCCCTTGCTGTCTCCTACTCTACCAATCTACCGTTATAGCGAGTTACTTGTCCCCAAACCCACTTGAGGTCCTCAACCACTACCTGTCCCTCCGGACCGTACGACGCTAAGTACCCCAGAGTTTCTCAGCCTGTGCTGACTCACTGACTTGACTTTACTTGTTATAAGTCTCCCGACACTCACACTGTCTTAAACACTTTGTCAGTTATTTCGGTGTTATTACCCACGTTACTTCTGACCCTGACACGTAGAAAAGTAAAACTCTTTTACCACTCTTACAGAGATAAACATTCTTTACATCGACATACAAAAATCCACTTTCAAAACTCAACACACAAAGTGATCCCTTCAAGTTTTTATATATTTTACCATGTAAACTTTCGACCTATCGATTTATCGGTTCTCACAAGACAATCGATAATTGAGTAACGGAGAAACAATACACTGTTGTCTTAACCTGGAACATTTTAAAAAGGGGGGTATCGGTCATGTTACAATTTAGGATAATCATACTCACGATTTTTCTAAAAGAGAAGGACTAAGGGTACCTACCCGACAAAACCACACGAGTATCACATACAACAATAAATCGTTATAGAAACACTGGTCATCATTCTCCATGGAGGAGTAAAAGAAGTCCGTGTGAGAAGGGGTGGACTTAACAAGAGTTTCTATTCTCGGTGAAGTCGTACTTCCCTAAACCGTTCTATAGTCACCGTAACGATTCCTGCAACGAACGGGTGTAAAAGGTTCACTGTCGAAGCTGCTCGAGTATAATTTGAGGAAGGTCGGGACTCCTAAAGACCATCGAAAGACCACTTAAATCGTTGACGAAAATCGACCGAAAGGTAGTTTAAATCTCGTTGACGTGACCGTCGCCGATCCCTTAGTATTGTAATAAGGTAGTCAACACAGAGGTGAACGGTCGATGGTCAAGACCGGTCTTTGTCACTTTTTACAGAGGTGGAAAGACACCCGAAGTTAGTGGGGGGTGCTTCTCCAGACTACATTAGGGTCCGGTGGACTCTGAAAAAGGAAAGTGACATAATGAAAGAATCCATGAGAGTGAGTCTGGATTTTATAAGAAATCCCAAAAGAAAAAGAGAAGGTGAATTTGTTAAGGGATAGTAAGATTAGGTGACAATTATTGATATAATTTAAGGGAAACAAGTTTAATTTCCCAGCTAAGAGAGTGAAATAGCCCCGGATAAATTGTTTATATCATTTATTTGTAAAACGTCTTAAATGATCGTTTCTCGACTAACACATCTATTGTCTACTGTGATGTATTTACATCGTACTTTGCACTTCATACAAGTGTAATGTCGTGCACTGTATAACATCTTCGCAGTATATATCAGGTTGACTGAACAAAGTGAAATTTTCAGGTTCCATTGAAATGGAGTACAACGACCTTCATACTTAAATCCTAAGACAATTCGCGTCACGATTTCCTGACTTCCATTTGTGATTTACCACGTATCCACTGTATTCCAGTCTTGTATAAATCTTTATTTCCACATCGTCTATAAACTATATTAAAGTTGACAACGTTTCGTTTTTCCCTTTCTTTTGATATACCTTACGAAATGTACCTTTTATGATTGTACAAACATATTTTACTTTAAGACGAACCGTAGACTACCCCTCGGTCTAAAGATTTACTTTACACGTATCTTAAAGGGAAAGATTCGTAGGGAAGGGGAAAGGACTTACTGATTAAAACTCCCTCTATTCAAACGGAAACATTTAGAAAACCAGTGTTCCAACGAAAAAGTGTTAACCATATTTACTGTTCGGAATCTGAGTAGTACTTCAGATCAAAACGTCTTATGGTCAGTGTTGAAAGTCAGTGTATAGAAAGATAGGTGATAGTCCCTTACTGATAGGTGAGAGTCTTGTACAAAGTGTAAAATATCTTATGTGTGTTACCTTTTTTTACAATTTTTCATATGTTTAGACTCGTTTCATTTGTACGATTTCTAAAATTTTACAAACACGTGTTCTTTGTCCGGAAAGATTGGAAATAGTTAATTTACACTCTAAAACCGGAATGTCTTCTCCTTCGTACTGGTACCCATTACACAAAGGAACTAGTTCAAGTCAAATCAAGTCAGCGTCTCAGTATAGGTTGAGAGTCGCTGGGGTACCCGACGTCGTACGGTCCGGAGGGACAGGTAGTGGTTGAGGGTCTCAAAGAGTTTAAGTACAGGTAACTCAACCACTACGGTAAGTTGGTAGAGTAGGAGACGACAGGGAAAGAAGAGGTCAGAAGTTAGAAAGGATCGTAGTCCTAGAAAAGTTTACTCAGTCAAGAAGTGTAGTCCACCGGTTTCATACTCTCAAAATCGAAGTTGTAGTCAGGAAGGTTACTTATATGTCCTGACTAAAGGAAATGCTACCTGACCAACCTAGAGGAACGTCGGGTTCTCTGAGAGTTCGTAGAAGAGGTTGTGGTGTCAAGTTTTCGTAGTTAAGAAGTCGTGAGTTGAAATATTTTTCTTTCTTTATATATAACGGTTGAGAGATCTACCCGGAAACAACCGTTTCATTACAGAGACGAAAAATTATACGACAGATCCAACCAGTATTGAACATAGGGTTCCTCATTCGCAGAAAATTAAAGTACCGGTGTCAGTAGTAGACGTCACTAAAACCTCGGGGGGTTTTATTTTGGACAGTGACAAAAGTGACAAAGGGGTAGATAAACGGTACTTCACTACTCTGGTCTACAATATTAGAATTAAAGGATTGACAACTCGAAATTCGGTTGAAAAAGTGAGAGGAGAAAGTGCAAGTAGTTCTCCGAGAAATCAAGAAGAATTAGTTCCTCCATAGGTTTTCTCTTGTAGTTCCATTCCGACAGACTTCTGTCGTGAAAGTCTTCTATCTTATCACTCAGTAAACAAGGACCTCCATGTAGGAACGCTACGTAGTTTCGTAGGAAAATGGTACTTACTTCCGTCTTTATACGAAGACCCCAACTATTATCCCACGGAAACAAGGGTTCTACCCATTAGTGAGTAGGAGTACCTACCAAGATCGGTGTATGTACCTTCGGGTCAGAATGTTGTTAAGAAATCAATTGTTGAAGATTGTAACTGTAGTTTGGGTAGAAAGATACTGGAGAAGAACTGGGACATAAACACACTTACGGACAATTACACAGTAGACATATAAAACACCTATAAAAAACTGGATACATCTTCCAAAACGACAATACTAGTCGGTCCGTGAACAATGAATATATCTTTAATAGTCTACACCGAATTACGTTTAGAAATGAAATTATCTTTGTAATAAACTCTTACAATTCGACGTAAATCGAAAGTCATATGACAATGAACAAAAATGGAAAATGGTTGAAGTTATAAACTAAGGATAAAAAGTTTCGATAATAGATAAACTAAAAACAAAAATAGAATAATAAAAGACAATGAAAACAATGTATATTTCTTTCCTTCACCGACGTTATACAAGAGTCAGTTAGGAGAATTTAATCTCCCACATCTTCTACGAAAGTATACTAACATAAGTGGGTAATGATTACTTGAATTTTATACATATAGTTATAAAAATTTCATTAAAAATAGTATATATTCATAAAATTTTCATTAAAATCTTTAAAAGTCGGAACTAAGAGATTCCTTTAAAGTGTAAGACAACATTAAGGACTCAAAGTTTAAGTTACTAAAATTAAGTATACGTACGTAAAAATTTTGAGTCGTTTAGTAACGGGATTTTTTCAAATGAAGAGATTTTTTATTCATTATTAAAAGAAACTATGGAAAGACAGAAATTGAAAGTATTAAATCGTGGGAAATATTTATCGTAAATTTAAAAACAATATGAAACTTACGGTTTACGGACGTTAAATCGAAATAAAATATATGATAAAGTTATTTATGACATAAAATTTTCCTTTAAACACTAGGGAATTCGTTAAACGAAAACACGGAAAAATAGTGAAATACTAACATAAATGACAAGAGTGAAACCCTCGATTCCTAGTTTTAATAAGTAAAACTTTAGTAAAAGATATTGTAGTAAAAGTTTATTTAACAAGTATTTATAATATCAATCAATAAAAATTGTAGAAAAATAAGACACTTGAAACTTTATCTTCTTTCCTATCGTTTATAGATATTATTAAATTTATCTTTATACAAATATTTTGACTTTACAAATCCGTCGAAATAAATTAGTTACCATAGGAGTAATTTACAGTTAACCTTATAACTTATAATGTACCCCCTTAATACCGTCTCTGAGTTGTTATTCCTGTCGTTTTTTCTTACATTTACGATAACAACTATTAAAATTCGTTTATATAGTAATAGAACAGTTAAAAAGTTTTATTTTGATCGTTACAGTAATAAAACTTTTAATAGAATTACTGGTGGAATGAAATTAAAAAAAGACAAATCTAAAGGAAGTCTTATGTATATAAATAGGTAAGGTATTTCATTACAAGTGACGAAAGGACCACATGGGTTCCGTACTTTGATCTACACAACTACATATTTTGACTACTGTTCTATATCAATCACGGGAATTTATTCGTGTTATGTATCCCTAATATAGTGGATACATAGTGACTGAGCTACCTTACTCAAACTCGCTCGATGCCCTTAACCACTACCTGACTCTTTGGACCACACGACGTCAGGTACCCCCACGTTTCTCAGTCTGTGTTGATTCGTTGACTTGACTAGACTTGACACGTATCCATATCACCTTTATTCATTCTCCATAATTCTCGTTCGAGTACTTTGTCACGTGTTTCGATTTCCAGGTCTTAATCCAAAAAATTTTAATAATAATAGTAAATTTTTTTTTATGTTATAACATAACCAAAACGGTGTGTAGTTGTACTTAGGTGGTGCCCACATGTGCACAAGGGTTAGGGCTTGGGGTGAATCAATGTGTCTTATCTATCACGGCACCTACCAACATTATTTTTGTTAATTCCGTCACCTTACATTCTTAAACTCCATACTTCTCCCTTGTCACTCCTCTTACCATAGATGTGTTAAGAGATTGTAGAAGATTTCACACTAAGGCTAGCATGGGATGAATATTAATTTTGATGTTTTGTCCGAGTATTCTTTTATTTGTAAAAGTAATCGATTTCGAACAGACGAAAGTTTGTCAAATCTCACTCCTTCTATAATTGTATGACCTTGTTTTATCTTCACGAATAAGGTGTCGTAGTATATCCATTATGGCTTAACGTGTGTTACTGTATTAATTTCTAATTAAAATTATAAAATATTTTAAATGGAGTAATTTTTTAATTTGTCAACACTTTATGTGATTAGCACTGGAGAACTCAACCAGGTTCTAGAGTTTATAGATCTCAACTTTTAAAGGAGTAAGATCTTTTTGAAGACGAAGTAACTGATGGGATTCCATAAACTGACACATATAGTGTTCTTTGACACCTTTTTAAAATTCCCCTACCCTTATGGTCTAGTGGACTGGACGGAGGACTCTTTGGACGTACGTCCAGTTCTTTGTTGTCAATCTTAGTCTGACCAAGGTTTGACCCTTTCCTCATGTAATTCCAACATATAACATTCGGACGAATAAGTTGAATATACGTCTCACGTAGTATGTTTTATGAACCGACCTACTTAGACTTCGACCTTACTTCTAAAACCCCTCTTTATAGTTTTTGGAGTTTATACGTCCACTATTTATAGGATTACCGTCTTTCTTTTATCCTTAATTTCTCGCAGAACTACTTCATTTTCTGTCACTTTTTCGACCGAATTTCAAGTTGTAAGTTTTTTAATTCAAGTACCGTAGAAAGGGGTAGTAAAGTATCTTTTCTCTACCCCTTTTTGTCACTGTCTGATAATAGAATCTGAGGTTTTAATGACACAAGTTACTGACGTCGGTACTTTAATTTTCTGTGAACAAGGAACCTTCTTTTCAATACCCATACTGTTTGGATCTGTCGTATAATTTCTCATCTCTGTAGTTGAAACGACTGTTTCCAGGTATATCAGTACTATGCCAAAAAGGTCATTAGTACATACGCACACTCTTAACCTGGTATTTCTTCCGACTCGTGGTTTCTTAACTACGAAAACTTGACACCACAACCTCTTCTGAGAGCACTCAGGGAACCTGACGTTCCTCTAGTTTGATCAGTTAGGATTTACCTTAGTCAGGACTTATAAGTGACTTACCCAACTACGATTTCGACTCCGAGGTTCTGAAACCGGTGAACTACGTTTGTCAGTTGAGTATCCTACTCTTTCCTCTACTCTACCAACCTACGGTAGTAGATGAATTACCTATACTCAAACTCTTTGGAGGCCCTACACTACTCCTGTCCCTTCAGATGGTACGACGTCGGGTCATCTCAACTTTTCTCAAACTATACTGAATCTTTAAGTTGTTGGTGTTGCACTGACTTTAACAGGTTTTCACTAAAAGGAAATGGTCACCTGAATTGGTATTTATAGATTTCTTTAGAAACTTGTATTTAAGGACTATGAGGTCCACGGGTATTCTAAAGTCTTGAGTATCAACTCTGATCCTATTATACTTAATCCCGTTAATAAGATACTGGAGGTAGGTATCAAGTAGTCCCTGAAACAGATAGTCTAGATCCGGGAATTTAGATAAAGAGTGAAGGTGACATATCAGTATTTCCTAAACTAAATCCAGTGTGGACTTACCAGATCACCAAAAGGGATGAAAGAAGTTAAAGTCAGACTTAAACCGTTATGCCTCAAGTACTAGGGTCGGTTTCAGTCGAGGGTCAGAACAAAAACAACTTACATATCTCAAAGAGGTAGAAACCGACGTTTCTTATATTAGTTAGACTAAAGTCACAGCTGGCAGACCAGTACAGGTACCCATCTCAGAAAAAAACACAACAACCTTCTCCCACAAACGATACTGGTCACGCAAGGGAACCGTCTTGAGCAAATCGGTAACAGGACGAAGTAAGACATAAGATTCCGGTTTAATCGAACAATGAGGTCCACAAAGAACTGAAGGATGAAAACGTAAAGTAAGGGGATATTATTTTTTCTGTAGAAAAACCCCACAATCAAGATCTTCCAGAACAACCAGAAGTATCTTGACAGGTTGAAGTCGAAAAAGTCGCAATGACCAGTTCCATATCTGAACCTTATGGTACTATAACTTACCAAACGGAACCTTTTCTTGTCTCTAGTAAGACAGCAAATACTCTGACGTAGGTTCATGACGTAAAACCTGAGAAAACAACTGATACTACCGATGAGGTAAAGAAGATTCCCTAAGGACATCTATATTACCAGTGGACTCAATTTAAGTGGGTAAGGTCATGTAGAATCAAGTGACTAAGGATCTTACAACTACAAGTGACAACAGTAGAGGACAAACTAGTAAAGGTTAAACGGAACTAAGTACTTGGATTGTAAGGTCCAAGGATACGTTATAACGAGAAATGTTGTAGCTTGGGGTGAAGGTAGTGGTCAGTGTAGGTGTTGACCCATAACAAAAACGAAACCGAGGTCGGGAAGTATGAAAGACCTCAATAAAGAGGTGACTAGAGGTCCTCATATACTCCGTGGATGTCTGGACCCCTCGAGTAGAAAGTCACAGAATAGAAAAACGGAAAAGTATGACAAGTATCCCAAGAGTTCATTTCTTATGACTTCACCAAACAGTAAGGGAAAAGGTCACCTGGTGTAAGACAGTCTGGAGAGGTGGTACTGGATTTAGACTATCTGTCTCACGTACTACTTGATACTTGCCTCCAAGCACTGTAACATGTCCTTTGTCCTTAGTTCTGGTAGGGGCTCTTTTTCTTTACGTTTTTTTTGTTTACCGACAGACTCCTCCGGAATGTTTATCGACACTTTTATTCCCTTCCCTTTTTCGTTTCCTCTTTTCCTTTCTATATGAGTAAACTTACGTCTCAAGGTTTCTTATCGTTCCTCTCTATTCTTTCGACAGGAGGTACTAGTTCCGTTTCTTTATCTCCTTTTGTTATCTTACCCTTTCTGATCTCTAGAGAAGTTCTTTTAATCTTTATGGTTCCTTTATAAAGTACGTTTATACCCGTGTTCCTGTATTTACCATCCCTGGATTGTCTTCGTCTTCTATATTTCTTCTCCACCGTTCTTATGTGCCTTCTTCACATGTTTTTTCTAGAAGTACTGGGTCTATTATTGTTACCACACTAGTGAGTGGATCTCGGTCTGTAGGACCTTACACTCCAGTTGACCCGGAATCCTTCGTAGTGATGTTTGTTTTGATCACCTCCTCTACCTTAAGGTCAACTCGATAAAGTTTAGGACTTTCTACTACGACACTTTCACGACGTGAGTTATACGGTCTTTTAAACCTTTAGAGTCATCACCAGTGTCCTGATCTTTTTCATTCAAAAGTAAGGTTAGGGTTTCTTTACGTTACAGTCTCTTACGAGTTTGATGGCGTGTTAACGTAAGTAGAGTGTTCGATGATTTCATTACAAATTTTAAGAGGTTCGGTCCGAAATTCGTTATGTACTTGGTACTTGAACGTCTACAAGTTCGACCAAAATCTTTTCCGTCTCCTTGGTCTCTAGTTTAACGGTTGTAGGCGACCTAGTAGTTTTCTCGTTCTCTCAAGGTCTGTTTGTAGATAAAGACGAAATAACTGATACGGTTTCGGAAACTGTCACACCTAATGTTATTTGACCTTTTAAGACTTTCTCTACCCTTATGGTCTGGTGGATTGGATGGAGAACTCTTTGATCACATGTCTATTCTTACGTTGTCAATCTTGACCTGTAACTTGTTGTTTGACTAAGGTTTATCCTTTTCCTCATGAAGTTCCGACATATAACAGTGGGACGAATTAATTGAATATACACCTCATGTAGTACTCTTTGGGACCCGAACTACTTCGTGTTCGTCCTTAGTTCTAACGGCTATCTTTATAGTTATTGGAGTCTATACGTCTACTGTGGCGGGATACCGTCTTTCACTTCTCCTTAATTTCACAGAGAGGTACTTTCATTTTCTTCTCTCACTTTTTCAACCGAATTTCGAGTTGTAAGTCTTTTGATTCTAGCACCGTAGACCGGAGTAGTGAAGTACCCTTTATCTACCCCTTTGTCATCTTTGTCACAGTCTGAAATAAAAACCCCCGAGGTTTTAGTGACGTCTACCACTAACGTCGGTACTTTAATTTTCTGCGAATGAGGAACCTTCCTTTTAATACTAGTTGTATCTGTCTTATAATTTTTCGTTTCTGTAATGAAACGGTTGTTTCCAGACAGATCAGTTCCAATACCAAAAGGTCACCAGTACACACCTACACTCTCAACCTGATATTTCTTTCAACTCGTGGTTTCTTGACTACGAAAATGTGACACCCCAACCTCTTCTGAGAACACTCAGTGAACATGACGTTCCTCTAGGTTAGTCAAGTAGAATTTCCTCTGGTCAGGATCCACAAGTAACCTTCACGACCACAACTGCGACTTTGAGGCTAATTAAACTGGTGGACGACGCTTCTTGACTGAGTAACCTTTTCTGGGACTACGACCCTTTCTAACTCCCGTCCTCCTCTTGCCCTGCTGTCTCCTACTCTACCAATCTACCGTAGTGACTGAGCTACATGTACCCAAATCCACTTGAGGTCCACAACCAAAACCTGTCCCTTCGGACCGTATGACGTCAAGTACCCCAGTGTTTCTCAACCTGTGTTGACTCGATGACTTGATTTGACTAAGATACTGGATCTTCCCTTCTTATATGTATACTATTTTCTGTCAGAGAAGTTATTTACCACCACACTTTTGACTCGTTGATGTATGTTTTATTACTTTGATCTGATGAAAGACCACAGTATATATATATATTTACTTTTAAAATTTTTACTTAATTTGTGGATTTTCATTCTGAACTTTGGTATTTTGAGGATCTTCTTTTGTTCATCATACGAGAAACTGTATATAGAATCGTTTAAAAAAAAAAAAAAGAACCTAGACGTAGAAGTCCTTTTCCGGTGTTTTCCCCTTTTTTTCCGTACCCCCTGATGTAGTATGATTTTTCGAAAACGTGCCCTTTCATTTAGAGTAGTTTAATGTTTCGTCGGATGACAAACTCTTTTAGGGACCTATATTATACAGACTAATCCTCAGTTATAGGTTTTATATATTTCTTGTGTATGTTCAGTTAAAGTTTTTTTGTTTGGTATCTTAAAGTTTTACCCGTCTCTATTAAAAGGTTCCCTCTGTATGTCTACCGGTTGTCTTTGTACTTCCTATGAGTTGTATCGATTAATCGATCTTCTACGTTCGTTTTTTTGGTGTTACTTAATGGTGGAGTGTGTACAGTCTCACCGATAATAGTTTTTCTGATCTTTGTTTTCCCCAACCACCCTTGCAGTTCTTTTTTCTTAGGAACACGTGAAAACCCTGACGACGTAGGTGATACTTTTTTTTTTTTAATACCTCCAAGAAAATTTTTACTTTGATTGTATGATAGGTACTATAATCAAAAAACTTACCACTCAAAATTCGGTCGAAAAAGTGAGAGGAGAAAGTGAAAGTAGTTCACCGAGTAATCAAGGAGAAGTGAAAGACAGTATTCCCAACACAGTAGACACACAGACTCTAAAAACTATAAAGAGGGTCGTTAGTACTAAAGTCCAACACGAAATAGGTCGGACCGTAAATAGTACTACATGAGAGGTATATTCAATTTATTTGTCCCACTGTTAGATGTCTGATGCATGAGGAAGGAGTTAAACCTTGGGTAGACAACAAGGTACAGGTCAAAATTGACAACAAATAACTAGACGTATGTCAAAAGAGTCCCCCGTTTATTCCACCGGACCATAAAGGTAGAGAAATTCTTAAAAGGTGTCAAACGACACTAGATGTGTCAGTTTTCAAAACCTCATCGGTTATACCGTTTTCATCTAAAAAAAAAAAAAAAACCTTAAGAGAACACAAAAAAGAAAAAAAAAAAAANAAAAAAAAAAAAAAAAAAAAAAAAAAAAAAAAAAAAAAGATACTAGGTTTCTGACAACCGTTAAACTCGAGACCAAAGAGACAGTAAAGATTAAGGTCGAACTTATAAACTTTCAACTGTCAAGTGTATAACAACTTCGGACCGAACCTCTTAAAACTCGTAATGAAACGAGTTTCGTTTCGTAATGAAACACACACTCTACTCAGGTTAACACGTCATCAAACTTGTAAAAAAACGTACGGAAAGAAACCTTGACCTTACTTTTGACTTGAAAAGGTCGGGACACCGGTGACAACTCAAAGGGTTTAAAAGACCGTATAACTCACGCCGTAAAATAAAATAAAAATTTTAAATAAATAAAATAAACCTCCGATTAATGAAATGTTATGACATAACCAAAAGGGTATATAACTGTACTTAGGTGGTACCCAAATGTACACAAGGGGTAAGACTTGGGGGGAGAATGGGGGGAGGGGTAGGGTAGGGAGACCCAGTAGGGTCACGTGGTCGGGGCTCGTGGGACATAGGGCGTAACTTTGAACTGACCGCTAAGTAATGTGTATACTATTGTATGTACAAAGTTACTGTAAGAGGGTTTATTAGGGTGGGAGAGGGAGATGGTGTCTCAGGTTTTCTGTCAAGATAAGTAGACACAGAGAAAACGACAGAGTGTATTTCCCAATAGCAATGGTAGAAAGATTTAAGGTACATATACGTAATCATATGATATAACCACAAAAAGAAAGACCGAATGAAGTGAGACATATTATCCGAGGTCAAAGTAGGTGGAGTAATCTTGACTCAGTTTACATAAGAAAAATTACCGACTCATTATAAGGTAACACATATACATGGTGGTGAAAGAGTAGGTAAGCAGACAACTACCCGTAGATCCAACGAAGGTACAGGGCTGATAATAGTTCTCACGACGTTACTTGTAACCTCATGTGCACAGACAAAGTTAAGACCAAAGAAGTCACAATACGGGTGGTGACCCTAACGACCCAATATTCCGTCAAGATAAAGGTCAAAAAATTCTTTAGAGGTGTAAAAAGAGATATCACCGACATGATCAAACGTAAGGGTGGTTTTCACATTCTACCAAGGAAAAAGGGGTGTGGAGAGGTCTTAAATAACGAACATCTGAAAACCTATCGTCAGTAAGACTGACCACACTTTACCATGGAGTAACACCAAAAGTAAAAGTAAAGAGACTATTACTCACTACAACTCGTATAAAAGTACACAAACAATCGGTAGACATACAGAAGAAACCTCTTTACAAACAAATCAAGAAACCGAGTAAAAAACTAACCCAGTAAATAAAAAGAAGTTAACTCGACGTCCACAATGAACATATAAAAACTCCAATTAAGAAACAATGAACCAAGTAAACGATAATAAAAGAAGGTAAACTTCCGACAGAAAAGTGGAACGAATATCAAAGGAAACAACATGTCTTCGAAAATTAAAATTAAACCAGGGTAAACAAATAAAAAACGAAAATAAAGGTTATAAGACCCTCCACCCAGTATCTCCTAGGACGACACTAAATACAACCTTTCATAAAACGAATATAAAAGAAGTTCCTCAAAGTATCAAAGACCAGATTACAAATCTAGAAATTAGGTAAAACTCAAATACAAAACATATACCACAATCTTTCACAAGATCAAAGTAATAAAATGTTCACCAACTGGGTCAAAAAGGTCGTGGTGAACAATTTCTCAAACAGAAAGGAGGCAACATATAAGAACGGAGTAAATACTTTCTATGTCACAGGTATCCATACACCTAAATAGAGACCCGAAAGACAAAACAAGGTAACTAGATATAAAGAGAGAAACACGGTCATGGTATGACAGAAGCACTAACACCGAAACATCATCTCTGACTTCAGTCCGTCCAACTAAGGAGGTCAAGGTAAGAAAGAGTTCTAACGAAACCGATAAATTCCAAAAAACATAAAGGTATGTTTAACACTTTAATAAACAAGATCAAGAGACTTTTTATGGCAACCATCGAACTATCCCTAACGTAACTTAGATATCTAACGAAACCCATCACAGGAGTAAAAGTGATATAACTAAGAAGGTTAAGTATTTGCTACCTACACTTAGACTCACTTGAGACCCTCAACTACTACCTGTCCCTCCGGACCGTACGACGCTAAGTACCCCAGTGTTTCTCAGCCTGTACTGACTCACTGACTTGACTTGACTTGACTTAAGTATTTGTGCTATATAAAGAGGTAGATAAACACAGGAGAAACTAAAGAAAGTGGTCACAAAATATCAAAAGATATATATCCATAAATCAAAGAAATCCATCTATATAAGAATTCATAAAATAAGAAAAGCAACGTTACCACTTACCTTAAAAAAGGAATTAAAGGGAAAGACAAAAGAGTAACAATCATATATCCTTACGTTCTCTAAAGACACAACTAAAATGTAGGACGTTGAAATGATATGAGTAACTAATCGAGATCATTAAAAGACCATCTCAGAAATCCCAAAAGATACATCTTCTAGTACAGAGGACATTTGTTACTCTCAAAATAAAGAAGAAAAGGGAAGTCCTAAGGAAAATAAAGAAAAAGACGAGCTTAAGGACAACGGTTTTGAAGGTTTTGATACAACTTATCATCACCACCACTCTCACCCGTGGGAGTAGAACAAGGACTGAAATACCCTTTACGAAAGTTAAAAAGTGGTAACTCCTATTACAAATGACAAACAAACAATATATATCGAAAATAATACAACTCCATACAAGGAAGATAAGGACGAAAGACCTCCAAAAAAAAAAAAGTATTTACCTACAACTTAAAACAGTTTCCGAAAGAAACATAGATAACACTATTAGTATACCAAATATAAAAAGTTAAACGATTACACCATATAATGAAACTAACTAAACACCTATAACTTCTTAGGAACGTAGGGACCCTATTTCGGGTGGTCCAGTACTACATACTGCCAGTACTACAAAAATCATTCAACAACCTAAGAGAAAAGATCTTAAAACAATTCGTAAAAACGTAGATACAAGTAGTCGTTGTAAAATTTCAGTAGTTGAAAATCTTACACTTTCTCGTGTTGACCTTAAGGCAATGGAGGTAATCGAAGTAAGGATTCCGGGTGAACTTAAGTGTAAGGTCCTTCAGACCAAGATCCACTCACTAAGTTTTGTGATTGTAGTACCGTAGGTCAACGTAGTGAAGTACCGTTTATCTACTCCTTTGTTACCTTTGTCACTCTCTACAATAAAAGAACCCGAGGTTTTAGTGACGTCTACCACTGACTTCGGTACTTTAATTTTCTGCGAACGAGGAACCTTCTTTTAGATACTGATTGGATCTATCGTATAATTTTTCGTCTCTGTAATGAAACACCTGTTTCCAGGTAGATCAGTTTCGATAACGAAACAGTCATCAGTTTATACTTACACTCTCAACCTGATATTTCTTTGACTCACGGTTTCTTAACTACGAAAACTTTACATCACAACCTATTCTGAGAATTCTCAGGGAACCTGTCTTATCTCTAGGTTGATCAAGTAGGATTTCCTTAGTCAGGACTTATAAGTAACCTTCCTGACTACGACTTCGACTTTGAAGTTTTTCTACCGGTGGAATACACCTCTTGACTGAGTAACCTTTTCTGAGACTACGCCCCTTTCTAACTTCCGTCCTCCTCTTCCCCTACTGTCTCCTACTACACCAACGTACTGTAGTGGTTGTGCTACATGTACTCAAACTCTTTCGAGACCTTCAAACACTGTCTGTCTCTTCGGACAACACTACGTCAGGTACCCCAACGTTTATCAGCCTGTACTGAATTCCTGACTTGACTTGACTTGATATGATAGGTCATTAAGGTGAAGACCGATAAATGGAGTTCCTTAAAAGAAAAATTTACTTACGTCTCTCCATATTAAAGGGTTACAAGTAAAGATCATAATAAATGTTATCGACTCTATCTTTCATTTTCAGTGAATCAACACATGCTGAGACATGTTCGGATACCTGATATTTCAGGTACCTTAATAGGTCCGGTCTTATGACCTCACCCATCGGAAAGGGAAGGGGTCTCTTAGAGGGGAAGGGTCTCCTAGCTTGGGTCCAGAGGACGTAACGCCCGTCTAAGAAATGGTTGACTCGATAGTCCTTTACCTTCAGTGGATTCAAAGGTATCCATCTACTTACCTATTTCTTCGTACTATATATAAATGTTACCCCATAATGAGTAGGAATTTTTCTTACTTTAGCACGGTAAAAGTAGTTATACTCACCTACATCATCCATAATACGATTTCATTTTATTCAGTCTGTCTCTTACTGGTTATGGTATACTAAAGTGAATATATACCTTTGTTTGTTTTTTTTTAACTTACCTTTGTCTTAGTATCAAGGTCTCTTGTCTGATCACCAAGGGTCTCTTCTTCCCCCATCCCCCTATCCATCTTATAAACTTCTCCTAATTCTCCATGTTTCAAGGTCAATATTACATTTATAAAGTACTCCTGTTCTACGTGTTGTATTCTTTATATCAATCATTATGACATTGTTGGAATATACCACTGTCTACCATTGATATGAATATCGCCATTAGTAGAACATTATTTGTTTTTATTACTTGGTGATTAACATGTAGACTTAAATCATCTTATAACATTCATTAAATGTGAAAATTTACTTTTAGTATATTTTTAATTTATATATATACACATATATACATATGTGTGTATATATACGATCGAACAATAAAGAAAAAGAAAAAAACCATAAGTAGGTCTACTTCGGTGTTCTCTTTAATCATAAAAAGTCTCCTTTAGTTTCCCTTTACTCCTCAGTTACAGGTCTAATCAGTGTGTCTAACAAGTAAAGTCAAAGATCTTATCATGACGGGTTTTATTTGTATTACATTCGGTGTATCTATTAAAATTTAAAGACCGTCCGTATAAAGAAATTCTATTGAAGTGTTTTATATATTTTTAATAAAGTTACACTTTGGTTATAATTTATAGTAAATTTATATAAATATAACACAAAAGTAATTAGTAAGAAGTTTAATATATTAAAGGTCAATGTCATGTAGCCTTACATTTGTTAACTGTAAAGTCAATGAGTTATCGGTGACACTGAACAACGATAAGTCAGTGATTCAACACAGACTTTGAGCACGCTGACGTACCTGACATCGGGTAGTCCGAGTAGAGAGACACCTTAAGAGGTCCGTTCTTGTGACCTCATCCAACGGTAATAAAGAGGTCCTCTAGAAGGGTTGGGTCCCTAACTTGATCTTAGAGGACGTGACCATCCGTTAAGAAATGATGACTCGGTGGACCCTTCGGGACGGTGACACTGGTCACTAATAAAATAAACTATCATATTGGGATGTTTTGTACCCTTCTTGACTACCGGTGTATAACAACTTTTTAGTAATAAAAATTTTTAATGTATAAATTCGAAAGATTTTCGGTCCGGAAAGAGAAGTTCTTTTAATCTCTATGGTGTCCTTTAAAAATACGTTTCTATCCGAACTATTTCCTGTCTTTACCGTCCCTGGATTCTCTTCGTCTTCTATAATTCTCCACCACTCTTATGTGTCTTGACATGTTTTTTCTAGAAATGTTGGTTCTATTAGTGCTGCGACCCTAATGAGTGGATCTCGGTCTGTAGGATCTTACACTTCAGATCACCCGGAATCTTTCGTAGTGATACTTCTTTTTATCACCTCCACTACCTTAAGGTCAACTCGATAAAGTTTAGGACCTTCTACTAAGACACTTTCACAACGTGAGTTATACGGTCGTTTAAACCTTTCGAGTCGTCACCGGTGTCCTAACCTTTTCCAGTCGAAAGTAAGGTTAGGGTTTCTTTGTGTTTCGGTTTCTTCCAAGTTTAATGGTGTGTTGACGTGAGTAAAGTGTGCGATCATTTCATTACGAGTTTTAAGATGTTAGGTCCGAAATCGTTGTGTACTTGGTACTTGAAGGTCTACAAGTTCGACCATAATCTTTTCCGTCTCCTTGGTCTCTAGTTTAACGGTTGTAGGTGACCTAGTAGTTTTTTAGTTCTCAAGGTCTGTTTGTAGATAAAGACGAAATAACTGATACTGTTTCGGAAACTGACACACCTAGTGTTATTTGATACCTTTTAAGACTTTCTCTACCCTTATGGTCTGGTGGACTGGACGGAGAACTCTTTGAATATACGTCCAGTCCTTCGTTGTTAATCTTGACCTGTACCTTGTTGTCTGACCAAGGTTTATTCTTTTTCTCATACAGTTCCGACATATAACAGTGGAACGAATAAATTTAATATACGTCTCATGTAATACTCTTTACGAACCGACCTTCTTCGTGTTCGACCTTAGTTTTAACAGCCCTCTTTATAGTTATTGGAGTCTATACGTCTACTGTGGTGGGAATACCGTCTTTTACTTCTCCTTGATTTTTCGGAGAACTACTTTCACTTTCTCCTCTCACTTTTTCAACCGAATTTCGAGTTGTAGGTCTTTTGATTCTAGTACCGTAGGACAGGGTAGTGAAGTACCCTTTATCCACCCCTTTATCACCTTCGTCACAGTCTGAAACAAAAAGACCCGAGGTTTAGTGACGTCTACCACTAACGTTGGTACTTTAATTTTCTACGAATGAGGAACGTTTCTTTCCATACTGGTTGGATCTACCGTATTCTGTGTAATGAAACGGTTGTTTCCAGGTAGATCAGTTCCGATACCAAAAAGGACACCAGTACATACCTACACTTTCAACCTCACAATTCTTTCAACTCGTGGCTTCTTAATTACGAAAACTTGACATCACAACCTCTTCTGAGAACTCTCAGGGAACCTGACGTTCCTCTAAGTGAGTCAGGTGAGATTTCCTCTAGTCAGGACTCACAAGAAACCTTCCTGACTATGATTTCGACTTTGAGGTCATGAAACCGGTGGAGTACACTTCTCAACTGAGTAATCTTTTCTGAGACTACGACCCTCCCTAACCCCCGTGCACCTCTTCCCCTACCGTCTCTTACTCTATCGGTCTAACCGTAGTGGTTGAGTTACCTGTACTCAAAACCACTTGAGTCCCTTGACCACTACCTGTCCCTCCGGACCACACGGAGTTAAGTACCCCAGCGTTTCTCAGTCTGTACTGACTCGCTGACTTCACTTGACTTTTAGGTCCGCATAAAATTACAAGTAGTAATAGTATATGGTAAACATCTTTCTGGAGTTATATATTAATTGTTAATCGGAAATAAAAGAGTTCTTTTAAGACGGAAAAAATGAAGACTGAACTCTCACGTCCTTTAATATACTCAGTCTTCCCTTCGTGTGTCATTGTCTGACCAACACAAAACCGATGTATTGGACTTCTGAATTTAAGACTCCGTCTACTCATAATTCCATTGACTTTCAGATTTTTGTCAAATCACAGTCAGTTCCACTTGAAGTCAAGTCAAGTCAAATCACAGTCAGTCCCACTTGAATGCTGTTTTCGGATCTACGGTGTTTCATTTTCTCGACATGATGTACCCATCTATCTCTTTTTACTTACAGTCATTAATTTAGAATTATTCAAAAAGATCATAAAGAAATTATGTTTTTATTGTATAAAGACACTCATAACTTCTACCAGTGAGTGATTTAACTTCCGGTTACAGGATGACTCTCGATAGACCTCTCCCTGTTACCTTTGTCTATTGGTTCCAATTACTTACCAGTCAGAATTAGGTTTCTGTTCTACTTGAACACATGAGTCCTTCACACCCCCACTTCATACGGTTGTTCCCTCCCGGTTTGTTGAAAGGACTTAGGTTCCTGTCGTTGTTGAATTGAAAAAAAAGAGAAAACTTTTGTTTTTACTTTTATGAGACACCGGACTGGTCTGACAGGACGTCACGTCTATGTCTAGATGTGTCTGTTGTCACGTATCTGGTCTTAAGTTTACTGTCGTAAAGAACGGTCAATGTCTGTTTTAATGTGTTCTGAAAGTAGCTTAGTCAAGTCAAGTCAGTGAGTCAGTGCAGGCTGAGAAACGTTGGTGTACTTAGCGTCGTGTGGTCCGGTGAGACAGATAGTGGTTGGGCGCCCCAAGTGGGTTTTGGTCCAGGTAGTTCAGTCACTACAGAAGGTCGGTAGAATAGGAGACAACAAGGGAAGAGGAGGACGGAAGTTAGGGAGGGTCGTAGTCCCAGAAAAGGTTACTCGGTTAAGAAGAGTACTCCACCAGTTTCATAAAGTTGGAGTCAGTCAGGAAGTTTACTTGTAGGTCCTGACCAGAGGAAATCTTACCTAACCAACCTAGAGGTACGTCAGGTTCCCTGAACGTTCTCAGAAGAGGTCGTTGTGTCAAGTTTTCGTAGTTAAGAAGTCACGAGTCGAAAGAAGTGTCACGTTGAGAGTGTAGGTATGTACTGATAACCTCTTTGGTATCGGAACTGATCTACCTGGAAACAACCGTTTCATTATAGAGACGAAAACTTATACGACAGATCCAACCAGTATTGAAAAGAAGATTACTCATTCACAGAAAATTAAAGTACCGAAGTCAGTGGTAGACGTCACTAAAATCTCGGGGGGGTTTTATTTCACACTGATACAAAGGTGACAAAGGGGTAGATAAAGGGTACTTCACTACCCTGGTCTACGGTACTAGAACCAAAAGACTTACGACTCGTAATTCGGTTGAAAAAGTGAGAGGAGAAAGTGAAAGTAGTTCTCCGAAAAATCAAGAAAAAGTGAAAGACGGTATTCCCACCACAGTGGACGTATAGACTCCAATAACTATAAAGAGGGCTGTTAGAACTAAGGTCGAACACGAAGAAGGTCGGGTCGTAAAGAGTACTACACGAGACGTATTTTCAATTTATTCGTCCCATTGTTATATGTCGGAACTACATGGGGAAAAGGATAAACCTAGGTCAGACAACAATGTACAGGTCAAGATAGATAACGAAGGACTGGGTGTATACCCAAAGAGTTCTCTGTCCAGTTCACCAGACGATAAGGGTAGACAAAGTCTTAAAAGATGTCAAATAACACTAGGTGTGTCAGTTTCCAAAACCACATTCCGAGCCTCTTGGCGCGAGACTTTCCCTGTAAGTCCCTGTCGGAGATCACCTGACTGTTTCAAATAATAGTCGACGTGTCAAAATACCAGAGTTCCTCATCTCGTATTTCGTCTGAACGTACATCGGAAAGAGCTATTTGTAGTATCGTAAGTTCGTATTTTATGTCAAGGGTAGCGGGTTCTGTATTGTATCGGAACCACTTTGAGATTTTCCTCAGAATAGTACTTTGTTGTCAGGAACGAGGTTCTTTGTCTACCAGTTTTCCTTCGGAAACTTGTGGAGTTCCGGTCCGCATACTGGGAAGGAGTAGACAAGGGTCGGAGTCCGTGAGCTACTTACGAGCATTGGGAAACAACACGAGCAAGGTCGAGGGTTGGAAGCAGTACTCACCTTGTTTATGTAAAAGTCATAAACGACTTTCGGAATGTTGAGGAGGTGTGAAACCGTATCAGTTATTTCGTATTTATTTACAAAAAGACCTTGAGAGAACGAAAAAACCACTAGGTCTCCTACAACCGTTAAACTAGAGAACAAGGAAACGGAAAAGATTTTGTTCGAACTTGTAGACCTTTAAGTGCCAAGGACATAACGACTTCGGACCGAACCTCTTAAAACTCGTAATGAAATGATGACACACTCTTCTCACGTTAACACACCATCAGACTCGTAAAAAACCGTAACGGAAAGAAACTTTAACCTTACTTTTGACTGGAAAAGGTCAGGACACCGGAGACGACTCAAAAGGTTATATATGGTAATTTTTTCATTTATTTATTTTGTCTTTGTTTTTGTTTTATCTTTCAAGGAGTTCTCTGTACAAATA
>SJYO01037955.1:39100164-39112906 GCA_006410555.1 Capra ibex
TATATATATATATATATATATATATATATATATATATATTTCTATGTCACACTATAAGGAGAAAATAATTGTTATAACCATTAAAATAAATGAGAATAATAAAATGGTATAATGACATTCATATAATTAATTTATTTGAAAAAGTTACCTGACGAAAATTCAAACAACTAAACGAAATGACGTACAAACAAAAGAGAGAGTAACTAAGGTCGAGGTCTAAACTATTAAATAGAAAAAAAGGAAATATAAACTAAAAGGATAATGAAGGAATCGAAGGAATTTACTTTACAACAACTCAGAACAGAAGCATAGTAGAAAAGAGTACGTATACACATTCCGATAACTAGAGGAAGATTAGTCGTGATATGGACAGAAGACTCTCTTTCGTAAACACTATCAAGTAATTTATGTATGGGAAAGGGGGAATAGATAAATAACGATTAAAAATGTAATCTAGATGATTCCAGTCCTTTTTGTGTCTACTAAAATTATAAAACTTTAACAACTAGTAAAAGGAATACCAAGTCGTATACCAGTTAAATGATTTATAGGGTACGTGTGAACTTTTATTACACCTATGATCTCAAAACGTATTTCACAAGATGTTTACGGATAATCCAGTTTAAAAAAATTTTTTTTAAAGTCTGTAAAATATAAAGAGAAGTAAAAACCGATTAAAATCGTCGATCACCGTGATCGTAACCACTATGATCATCATTTCTTAGAAAGACGGTTACGTCCTCTCCATTCTCTATGTTCAAACTAGGGACCCACGTCTTTTAGGGGACTTCCTCCCGTGCTGTTGGGTGAGGTCATATAAATCGACATCTTAGAGTTCCTGTGACCTCGGACTACCCGATGTCAAGTATCCCAGTGTTTCTCAGTCTGTACTGACTTCGTTGAATCGTACGTGTGTACATAGGTATTAAAAAACAGTATATGTAAATTTAAAATAAAACCCCATGTAACTCTTACTAACGTGTATACTATTATTTCCAATTTTGTTATTTCTAAAATCTACCCAATCCTACTATGGAAATACTATACCTACATCCTATCCAAAGAAAAAGTTTGTACAACGTTATTCGTGACTGACATTGTCCTTTCTATTTACTCAACATTATTTTAATTGTTATAGATAAGAAGTTTTCAGTGTTAATTCTTTCATATTTCTGGTGGATACTTTAATCTTTTTTTAGTAACAATCTAGAATCTAGAAAAAAAAGTTTACGTGTTTGCTTATTTTTTCTACTGGACTATCTTTTTTATTTTCGGGTCTATGAATTTTGTTATGAAGTATATTCTTTTATAAATTTACTTGTTATTTGTATAAATTTCTACAAGTTGAAGTAGTCAGTAGTTTTTACGATGTTTAAATGTTTTCGTTCTTACTGATTTGACTTTTATTGACGGCCAAGGTCCACAATCGTCGTTATACCTTTACGTTAAATATTGGTACACAACGACCACTCTGAAATTTAAACTTTTACTAAGACTTTTGTTGAAGATTTTGACTCGAATACGAATAGAAAACCGAGGTATTCTCGTAAGGTTTTCTTGTGGATATGTAAACACTTACAAGTACCACCGTGAAAAGTTGTCAGGAAGAGGGAGACGTTGGGGTGAGACTTCTCCTTTTGACGAATAGTTTTCGACTTACATATTTTCATTACATATTATATTTACTCCCCTCTTCACTACAGTCGTTTGATCGTTGTATCCTTAAAGATCGTAAACAGGGGAGTCGTTGTAGTCAAACTTGTTGACACGTCCTTTTATGGGAGTGTTTCCGTTTATGAAGTCAACTACCTACTGTCGTGGACGTACTCCGTGTTTAAAATTTTTTTCTACGTAACTTCTACTATCCTCTCTATCTAAGTGTCGGGTGGGGAGGTAGTCAAGTCAAGTCAGCAAGTCAGTACAGACTGAGAAACGCTGGGGGTACTTAACGTCGTGTGGTCCGAAGGGACAGGTAGTGGTTGAGGATCTCAGTGAGTCTGAGTGTAGGTAGTTCAGGCACTACGGTAGGTCGGTAGAGTAGGAGACAACAGGGGAAGAGGACGACGGGGGTTATGGAGGGTCTTAGTCCCAGAAAGGTTACTCAGTTAGAAGCGTACTCCACCGGTTTCATAACCTCTGGATTGTCTTCGTCTTCTATAATTCTTCTCCACCGTTCTTATGTGTCTTTTTGACATGTTTTTTCTAGAAATGTTATTTCTATTAGTGCTACCACACTAGCAAGTGGATCTCTGTCTGTAGGACCTTACACTTCAGTTCACCCGGAATCTTTCGTAGTGATACTTGTTTCGATCGCCTCCACTAACTTAAGGTCAACTCGACAAAGTTAAGGACTTTCTACTACGACACTTTCACGACGTGAGTTATACGGTCGTTTAAACCTTTTGAGTTGTTACCGGTGTAATGACCTTTTCCAGGCAAAAGTAAGGTTAGGGTTTCTTTCCGTTACGGTTTTTTACGAGTTTGATGGTGTTTTAACGTGAGTAGAGTGTGCCATCATTTCATTACGAGTTTTAAAAGGTTCGATCCGAAGTCGTTATACACTTGGCACTTGAGGGACTACAAGTTCGACCAAAATCTTTTCCGTTTCCTTGGTCTCTAGTTTAACGGTTGTAGGCGACCTAGTACCTTTTTCGTTCACTCAAGGTCTTTTTGTAGATAAAGACGAAATAACTGATACGGTTTCGGAAACTGACACACCTAGCGTTATTTGACAACTTTTAAGACTTTCTCTACCCTTATGGTCTAGTGAACTGGACGGAGAACTCTTTGGATATACGTCCAGTCTTTTATTGTCAATCTTGATCTGTACCTTGTTGGCTGACCAAGGTTTATCCTTTTCCTCAGACAGTTCCGACATATAACAGTGGAACGAATAAATTTAATATACGTCTCATGTAGTATTCTTTGTGAACCGACCTTCTTCGTGTTCGACCTTAGTTCTAACAGCTCTCTTTATAGTTATTGGAGTCTATACGTCTACTGTGGTGGAAATACCGTCTTTTACTTCTCCTTGATTTTTCGGAGAACTACTTTCACTTTCTCCTCTCACTTTTTCAACCGAATTTCGAGTTGTAAGTCTTTTGCTTCTAGTACCGTAGGTCGGGGTAGTGAAGTACCCTTTATCTACCCCTTTGTCATCTTTATCACAGTCTGAAATAAAAAGACCCGAGGTTTTAATGACGTCTACCACTACCGTCGGTACTTTAATTTTCTACGAATGAGGAACCTTCCTTTCAATACTGGTTGGATCTATCGTATAATTTTTCGTCTCTGTAATGAAACGGTTCTTTCCAGGTAGATCAGTTCCGATACCAAAAACGTCACCAGTACATACCTATACTCTAAACCTGACACTTCTTTCAACTCGCGACTTTTTAACTACAAAAACTTGACACCACAACCTCTTTTGAGAACTCTCAGGAAGTCTGACATTCCTCTAGGTTGGTCAGGTACGATTCCCTCTAGTGAGGACCCACAAGAAACCTTCCTGACTACGATTTCGACTTTGAGGTCATGAAACCGGAGGGGTACGCTTCTTTACTGAGTAACCTTTTCTGAGACTACGACCCTCCCTAACCCCCGTCCTCCTCTTCCCCTGCTGTCTCCTACTCTACAGACCCACCGTAGTGACTGAGTTACCTGCTCTCAAACTCACTTGAGACCCTCAACCACTACCCGTCCCTCAGGATCGTACGAAGTCAAAAACCTCATCGTTTCTCAGCCTGTACTGACTCGCTGACTTGACTTTTAGTGTGATGAATAATATAAATATATACCTTTATATTTTTTATTGTTTTTAATAAAAACCTTAACATATATACATATAATATACGTTTCCATTCTATAAGCGAACTTTATTATTTTAACGTAGATAGTATTAGTGTAATTATTTTTTTCCTTGTATTAACCCTATAACAATTTGACCTGAATTAAAGACATTCAAAAAGTAACAAACATATCTTTATATTAACTTTATTCCTTTTAGAAATTTCTAATACTGAGAGTATACACCCATGGATGCACTAACAGTAAATAAAGACGACTGTGTCTAATCATACTCATCTAACTGTGTGATCAAGAACAAGACAGTTACTTTTCAAATACCTTTCTCTTACATGAATATCAGACACCATTTAAAGAAAGACACATTTTACCTCCTAAATATGGTATTTACTATGGTAAAATATCATATGGATATGGAGAAATGGTAAGATCACGTTTGTGTTCAGGTTATATCCAATACCTTAGGTGGTTGACTAACACACATTATGGTGATGTGGAGTACAAAGAATGTATCGAGATAAAACAACAACAACAACAACAACAATAAGTGTCATCGGGCGTTGATACGTAAATTTCGACGTAAAATTTAATCTAAGATCGTTACTCACTTCTTTTAGACACTTATAACAAAGCCATGTTTTTGTGTACGTGTATGTATAAACTTGTATGTTACATATTAGTCAATATACTAAAAGAATATAAACCTTTTTTAAGAGAGTACCACGGGGGTCAGTTCTGAAAAAATGTAGTAAAATTTCATTTGTTTTTTATTTTACAATAAAATTTAAATATAAGATTTATTTACGTAATATCAGAGTCAAAATATAAAAAGATACACACCTAAGAGATGACTTAAACTCTTTCATCTTTCTAACATTTAATTATAATAAAAAACACTACAAATTTAAATGGACTGTTAAACCGAACCGGTGTCTCGGCTTTACAGCTAGTTTTGTTAGATTTACAAAGACACTCTCCGAAAAACTTACTCTATTTGTACTTAACCACCTGATACTCATTTCATCTAACAAATGGTATTGCACATACCCGAAGTAGGTTATTCAACGTCCGAAAATGACTCGATTTCTGACTGGAGGGGAAATCGTTCTCCCTTAAACCGTCATTTGTCTGAAGTCTGAAGTTGATTTCGTAAAAAATTCAAAGGTCGGACGGTCGGACGGGACGTCTAAAACCTACACGGTTATAGATATTCACGTGTTCGGTTAAGGAATTTTATTAAATAAAGATATATTCGTTTACGAAACCCAGGACAAAGAGAACCTTTGTGAACTGAATATATGTAGAAATTCTTGATTTAGACCTCCAAAAAAAAAAAAAAAGAATTGTAACAATGTATTTCTACGTTTGACGTTGGGTAACTAAATATTTCTTTAAAGAAGTTTTTGTAATTCTAAAAACATAATAACCTTTATTTTAAAACGATGAAACAGGAAGAGGTAGTCATTACATGTCATCAAAGAAGGGGGAATCAAGGACACCACCTAAGGTTTTATTCTCGTCCCTTAGTTGGAAATGACGTAGTCTAACGTATCGTATTGACTTTTCAGGTTTTGCATTCGTACGATCGAGGAACGTGTCTAACCACAGCTACAATCCTATTAGACTAGGAGTAGAACGTTGGGAACGAAACCGGTCTTTTCCCTTCTATCGTAGTTAAGTCAAGTCAAGTCAGAGAGTTAGTACAGACTAAGAAACTCTGGAGTACCTGATGTCGTGTGACCCGGAGGGACAGATAGTGGTTGAGGGTCTCAAATGAGTTTGAGTACAGGTAACTCAACCACTACGGTAGGTTGGTAGAGTAGGAGACAGCAGGGGAAGAGAAGGACGGGGTTTAGGGAGGGTCGTAGTATCAGAAAAGGTTACTCAGTCAAGAAGTGTAGTCCACCCGTTTCATAACCTCAAAGTCGAAGTCCCAGTCAGCAAGCTTTCTTATAAGTCCTGACTAAAGGAAATCCTACCTTACCAACCTAGAGGAACGTCGGGTTCCCTGAGTGTTCTCAGAAGAGGTTGTGGTGTTAAGTTCTCGTATTTAAGAAGTCACGAGTCGAAAGAAATATCAGGTTGTGAGTATAGGTATGTACTGGTTACCTTTTTGGTATCGGAATTGATCTGTCTGGAAACAACCGTTTCATTACAGAGACGAAAAATTATACGACAGATCAAACCAGCATTGAAAAGAGGTTCCTCATTCACAAAAAATTAAAGTACCGACGTTAGTGGTAGACGTCACTAAAACATCAGGGGGTTTTATTTCAGTCGGTGACAAAGGTGACAAAGGGGTAGATAACGGTACTTCATTACCCTGGTCTACGACACTAGAAACAAAAGACTTACAACTCCAAATTTGGTTGAAAAAGTGAGAGGAGAAAGTGAAAGTTCACCAAGAAATCAAGAAGAAGTTAAAGACGGTGCTTACTACAGTAGACGTATAGACTGGAAAAACTATGAAGAGGGACGTTAGAACTAAGGTCGAACACGAAGAAGGTCGGGTCGCAAAGAGTACTACATGAGACGTATATTCAATTTATTCGTCCCACTGTTATATGTTGGAACTGTATGAGGAAAAAGATAAACCTAGGTCAGACAAAAACGTACAGGTCAAGATTAACAACGAAGGACTGGACGTATGTCTAAAGAGTTCTCCGTCCAGTCTACCAGACTATAAGGGTAGAGAACTTCTTTAAAGGTGTCAAATAACACTAGGTGTGTCAGTTTCCGAAACCATAAACCGTATTTCGTCTTCATCAAATAAAAGCTTGAGAGAACGAAAAAACTACTAGGTTACTTACAAGCGTTAAACTCGAGACAAAGGAGAGGGAAAAGAATTTGTTCGAACTTGTGGACCTCCAAGTACCAATTGCATAACAACTTCGGACCAAACCTTTTAAAACTCGAAATGAAATCATCGGACACTCTACTCACGTTAATACGTCAGCGACCTGGTAAGAAACCGTAACGGAAAGAAACCCTAACCTTACTTTTGACTCGAAAAGGGAAGGATACCGGTGACGACTCAAAAGGTTTAAACGTCTATCGTATCATTCAAGATTATAATATATTGGTTTCACGAAGGTGTGTGACAAAAGAGTATAAACCGTTTGGAACTTCTTATCGAATCGCAAAATTGACACCTGTAATCATATCACATACTTCTTTACCCGTAAAATATCTCAGTTTCGATGAACTCTAATTGATACGATGGGACTGTAAAATCCCGAATAGTGAGTTCTACATGATATAGTGTCGATCTTATATTAGTAAGGGGAAGAAAAAAGGAAAGAAGGTCGAAAGGAAAATTATTCAAGTTATAACTAAATAAAATAGAGTAATTCATATAATAAGTATGTACATATGTACTTAAGTATACACATAGTTAAAGTTTCTAAAATTTTATAAACACATATAGATCTCGATGTGCACACGGATAAAGACATTGTGTGACGGTGTCTTTACCTTATACAAACAACTTTCTTTATATTTTTATCTGTGATGTATAACGAAAGGTTTCTCCGAAACGGGTGTATGTAAGTACAGTTGTTACATACCATAAGGTTAAACACAGTACGTGATTACTTGTACCCTAGAATTATTGATTTCAAAAACAAGTTGACTATTCATTTGATACGACGACGTATGGAAAACCCAAATTTAAGGTGAAGGGTCTATTATGTCACAAAGGGTGACTTGACTTTTCCGTTGATTTAATTTGACCTTTTCAGTCATCAAAATGGTGACATGATAAACAACAAGAAAAACTGTTTAGTGTATAAAACAAAAGTTAACAGTAAAAGAGACATAGAGATTAAAATATAAAGTAACCGATTTCACATAGTAATTTTATAATTCATAGAGGATAGGAGTACCTCGAGTGTGACATTATTTTTTCGGTATAAACCTTATACGCCATACAGTTTTTCCCTGTTCTTAATCTTCCTTTCTATATCGTCTTCGTCTCAAACCAAACTATACTTCATCCCCCACGATCCCCACATCACGACATAATATTTATCAGGAGTAACTTCCGGAGGTACTATTCTACTTTAAAATTCTTTTTGGACTTCCCTCACTTGTACTACGTCTACGTTTTAGTATATTGGTAGTACATCTTCACCAACGTCACACTTAAATCTCGTGTATGTCTCGAGGGCCTCATTCTTTAGTGAACTATATGAACTCTTGTCTTCTTATTTCTTTCTATTTAGCCTCATTGATACTTCTTTTATCTCCTTTCATAATATAATACCTTTATAAAAAAAAAAGACAAAAAAATTTCATTTGTTCTCAGGTAATGACAAATGATTATCTTAGTCAAATCCCTTGAATACCGTCTTTCCCAGTAAAAGACCCCGTGAGGAACTTACCCACTTTTCTCTACCCCGACTTACGTTTTTTACCTGTTCAAATGGAATCATATCTCGTCACTATCAGGGAGACATACTCATCCTCTTTTGTAACTTAGACTGGTGTCATATAGTTGTCTACCTTGTCAAGTCCATCGGTAAGAGAAAACTAAATAAGATATCATAGTCAATTTGGTCTTCGTTTTCATGGTCGATTATCATTCCTCCTCTCTCGCAACCTCTAAATTTCAGTCTACATCACTTTCTTTCCTAATATATTCTGTCAATCATTCAACCATCTGTTTGTCTTATATTGTTTAATCGTGTCTCCTGGTCACCCAATCACCGGTCATTAAATCTTATACTAAAATAACACAAACTAATATACAAAACGAAGTCAGTCCCAGGTTCTAGATCCCTTTCTCTCTCAATCTAATTACTTTCGGTAAACGAATTTATAAAGTTCAGATTTGGAAAGAAAGTTATTTTACACTCGTAGACTCCTCTATCTGTTGAATTCGTAATAGAAAGAGATCAGAAAGATTTATGAGGGGATAGTGTGACATAAAAGATACTTTAAAAATTGCTAAAGGAAGGTTTACTTCGGAGAAGGAACAAGGGATATTAAACGGTTTAGACACCAAAGAGACTTTAAAAAAAATGAAGATTTACCGTTAAGAAGTTTCCTCGGAAACAATAATAGAGTTTTAGTTAACCGAGATTTTGATCTCCGACACTTTTAGAGCACCGTGTATCTATATTTTGGTCTTTAACAAGTGTCAGAACCTGTGTAAGGGTGTGTATTACTCAGATTTAAACCAAGAGTTCCCACTCGTTATACGTAATGAAGTTTTAAAATTTAGTATACTTTGACAAGACGGGAGGGTGATGAACTTACTGACTTTTTAGGCCATGTGTCTGTTCCAATAGGTAGACGACAGAGTTTTGACGACCTCCAACCACAGTCCCTTTTACCTCACCTAATAAGAAGGAACCTAAGTAACACTACGTTTAGTAAACGAGAGAGAGACGACTTCTATGGTTAGGGTTCGTTATTTCTAACAGGTCGTAAAAAGTCCCGTTTAAGTCTCTACTGAGAGTGTCACTCGCAAGTTGAAGAAGTCACTAGGGGGATGACGGAATTGGACACGAAAAGGAAACCTTTGAGGTAGACGTGAAGTGTTCAACTTTAAATTACTCTAGATTCGTGTCTATCTACATCTAAAAAACAAAGAACTTCAAATAAGTAAATCTCCCCAGAAGGTCTAAATTATTCTTTTATTTAGATTACAATATGGAAGAATTTTTGACGTTTATGTTAATGCTTTACCCTTATGACCTTAATATAAATATAGTTATTTAATAGGTCATAAGAATAAGACTTTATTACGGACAATCACATGAAAAACTTTCAGAGAAACACACCTTTGTTTTAAAATAAGTAAAAGATATCACTCTTATCTTATAGTAACTCAACACGATGGATGATCTTCTTAGTTAATGAAATAATAAAAGTAATAACGATCAATTCGTTTGTAAAAAGGTCCAAAATAAAGTAATAACCACTAAATAATTTTACTATAAGATATCGAACCTTATATATCTTGTACGATGAATTGTCTATGTCGATAATTGTAAAACATCATTACTACGTCAAAATACGGGACGTTTGTGTCTTTAATAAAAAGTAAGTTCGTTAAGTGTAACACTTTATAGACATACATATGGATACATGTATATATACATATAGTTCGATACTTCATTCAAAAACAACTCTCTTTATAAGATAAAATTGATCTGTTCTTTACTTTTAGTTTGCAAGGAAATTTAAAACGTGTAGATTATGTAAAGTGTGTCTGATTTAAGTTAAAACTTGTGATTTATAGAAAAAGAAAGAAAATAATAGATGTATTCGGGTTCTTAATTATGGTATCTTACATATAGTACTGTACTAGAACTTACACTGACACAGGGAAGCACTGGAATCAACCCAAAACTGTTACAGATAATGTTAACATGGTCTGATAATGAAGGTGTCTGTCTATTCTTTGCACATTGATAACTATCTCTACTAAGACAAGGTGTATTTATACAAGGTGGATTGGATATTATTTACGATGTGGTTGAAGTAAAGGTGAAATAGTCAATGGTCTTAACACAAGACGATGGTTTGTGTCTACCCTTCGTACTACCTCCCATCAGTGTCTACCTTTCCATTTCCAAGATTGTTTATGTCAATTATACGGTAACACAAAACTATTTTTTTATTGTTATTTTTATTTTAATTTTTTCTTTGTGATCTAGGTAGTCATAGTTTAATTTTAGTGGAACGATTCGAAAAGCAGACGTGTTTTAAAAAAGATCCACGTAACTAGATTAAAGTAGAAAAATTTTAAAGTAAGGAAACACAACCCGAAGGAACCACCGAACCATTTCTTAGACGGACGTTACGTCTTCTGGGTCCAAGTTAGCGATCCAACCCTTCTAGGTGACCTCTTCCCTTACCGATGAGTGAGGTAATAAGAACGGACCTCTTAAAGTACCTGTATCCTCGGACCCCCCGATGTCAGGTACCCCAGTGTGTCTCAACCTGTCCTAACTCACTGATTGTGAAAGTGAAAGTTCTAACAAAACTCTTGTTTTCACCACGTGTAAAAGGCATAAGGTTGTGTTGAAGAATCATTTACAATAAAGAGTGAAAAGACATACGGAAAACACTTTTAGTACGGTAACAGTAAATCTGTTCTAACAGTCTCTAGTCTATTATAGGGGAAACCTCTATATTTTCAAATGTCTTTAAAAGTATGATCCTGTCGACTTCCAACAATTTCACGTATATTTATTCTAGTGGTACACGTTAAGTACTTACGATATATAGGGTAAGTTTCTACCATTTTTTTATTTTTTCTTTTTCTTTTTAACAGATGAGACCCTTGACAATTCTTTGTTCATATACTTCGGTATTCAAAGATACTTTTACTAACCGGTTTATCAGTAGAGAGTCTTATTAAACATAGTCAGAGGAATAAACCCTAAAATTTAACCAGTTTTTTTTTTTGTTAGAGTTTACTCGGATTAATTCGTTGATTGATTTATATATATCCCCTTCTCTTCAGGGTAGGAATACGGTTCTATTCACTATTTTTGTTTTTAAGATATAGACCACATCTATCGAACTTTGATATATTGAGACCTTTATTTCGGACCCCGAATTAGGGACATTTTGAATCGATAACACCCAAACCAAAGTCTGGTGGTGTTATCTCACTTATACTGTTACTTTTTTTATGGTTTTTATATAAAATCAAAGGGTCACTACCTTTTCCATACACGTGTAATATACTATCAATTCATACGTTACTTTAATACAGATTTTTACCTGTATGGAATTAATTTTTAATTGAATGAAGAGTTTCTACGATGGTTAGTAGACATAAAAGTAACTCAACATTGGAAAAACGACCATCTATGAGTACGGAGTCACAACTACCGAAGACTGAGTACTCCCATCAACAACGATTTCCAACCCTACTGACACTGTTAAAGAATCATATTCTGTTGTCACTTCAAACGGTGTAATCATCGTACGGAAAATTACGACGATAAATTATCGTAAGATTGGTGTAATCTTGAAGAAAGTTTTAACCTTAGTTAGGACAGTTTGGGACGACAACGAAATAGTTGATTCAAATGCATTATAAGATTTAAGAGAAACAATAAAGTTATTGGAAGTGTCGTAGAAATGGTCCTTATCTAAGACAAACGTCTTTAGTTAACAAACAAATAGGTATTCTTTGTTGAGGAATAGATATTTCAACAGAGTACTCTAACGTCGTTAAATGACGACAGAACTACGAGGTGAAGATTAAGATCAAGAGAACGATAAAGGTAGTATAGACATCAATAAAGAAGGTGACTTTATAAAAAAATTCTTTTACCAAGTATGTATATTATCCTAGTATGTATATTTATTAATGGATTTGACATTTATCTAATTAACACGGTTTGTCTAAAGGAAAATGGTGCCGTGAGATAAATTGGAGTGTTTAACATACATTAAAAAAAAAAATTAAAATTTTAGAAATTAAGAATGTACGTAAGGGTTTGTTCTTTGGGGGAGGGTGGAGGGAGGGGTGTTGTAGAGAGACCCAGTAGGGGTACGTGGTCGGGGTTCGTTCGACGTGGGATGCAGTCTGTACCTGACCGCTAAGTTAAGAATGTACTGTCATATGTACAATCTTAAGGGTAAGAGGGTTTAGTAGGGTGGGAGAGGGAGAGGGAGACTCAGGTTTTCAGACAATATGTGTAGACGCAGAAAAAAAGGACAGAACGTATGTCCCAGCAGTAACGGTAGAAGGATTTAAGGTAAATATACACAATCATATGACATAACCACAAAAAGAAAGACCGAATGAAGTGAGACATATTAACCGAGGTCAAAGTAGGTAGAGTAGTCTTGACTAAGTTTACTTAAGAAAAATTACCGACTCATTATGAGGTAACACATATACATGGTGTCGAAAGAATAGGTAAGTAGACGACTACCTGTAGATCCAACAAAGGTACAGGACCGATAA